>NW_024121876.1:25092307-25550957 GCF_016745375.1 Pimephales promelas | reverse complement strand
TACCCTCCTCCAGCAAGGCAAACACAATCTGCATGTACCAAGACTGGCGTCCAATTTGAGTCGTGTGTGTGTATGTGACACTGACTGTACTCAAACACTATAAGCACAAGAATCCTCATGCGAAGGACACTATTAACTGTTCTTCTCCTAGTAGAGATACAGTACATTATTCATTACTTTTTTTTCTTGAGAAAATCAAAGAGTAAAATGTCTCTCTATCACAAGAATAAAGGAAAGTTAATAAATAAATACACATAGTTCATGTGAGTACCAAACAGCATAAGCATTGAGTACCAAATCAAAATGAATTGTATTATCATAAAATGTAATATTACCTTGAAAAAACATATATAAATAATAAACCAATATTTTAAAAATAAATATTAAAGGAGTAGTTCACTTTAAAAACAACTTTTGCTGATAATTTACTCACCTCCATGTCATCCAAGATGTCCATGTCTTTCTTTCTTCAGTCGAAAAGAAATTAAGGTTTTTGATGAAAACATTCCAGGATTTTCTCCATATAATGGACTTCAATGGGAACCAAACGGTTCAAGGTCCAAAAGACAGTTTCAGTACAAACTGCAAACTGTTCAAAGGGCTTAAAACAATTTCAGGCGATGAAAAAGGGTCTTATCAAGTGAAACGATTGCTCATTTAAAATAAGTAAATAAATAAATAAATAACGATCGCTCATTTAAAAGAAATCGTTTAAAGCCCTATGAACAGATTGCAGTTTAACTGTCTTTTGGACCTTGAACCGTTTGGTTCCCATTGAAGTCCATTATATGGAGAAAAATCCTGGAATGTTTTCATCAAAAACTTTAATTTCTTTTCAACTGAAGAAAGAATGACAAGTACATCTTGGATGACATGGGGGTGAGTAAATTATCAGCAAAAGTTTTTTTTTACAAGTGAACTACTCCTTTAATTATTAAAAACATCAAAAAATATATTAAATAAATAAACGTAATACATTTTTATTATTACTAATTATTAAGTACAAAAAATTTAATAAAATAAATAAATGAATGTACAAAATAAACAAATAATGAATACACAAATTAATAAATGAATGAATTATGTATTAACCTACTTGTTAACCAAACACATAAATTAATAATATTTTTTGAAGTCTAAATTGTAATAAGAAATAGATTGTGAAGTGATCCAACATGATACCTTCAGTTTCTTGAGCCAAGTAAGCAGCTAAGCAATATCTAACCACAAAATGCCAAGATTGACTAATTAGAATCAAGAAATCCAGACATGCATAATTAACAGTATTACAAAATCAGGATTGACAAAATAAGGCCTTAATCTCAACCTAAATTCATCAACTGTCAGATGGTATGTACGATTGACTGGAACAGTAATGGTTTAAGCCACAGTTTAGTTCACATTATTCAAACTAAATCATTTAAATACTGTGGTACTCCAGCACACTCGCTTACACTGGATTGTGGGTGGTTTGTGAATGAGATGAAGGTTTTTGTCACTTGAAAAAGTGGCGCAACTGTTTTGCGAAGTACCAGGCGACCTTATATGCCCTTTGTGTGTGTGTATCATGTCAGGTTTATCTCGACCCATCATTCTGGCTGACAGTAGCGCCATATGGCCACAGAACCCGTCCCGCTCACACAGCCCTGGCGTGGAGAGAGCGCATCCAGCCAGCCGTCGGGTTAAAGACGGCACACGTGGCGTCTACAGCCTTTGATCCTCTTTCACGCCGATCCCCAACAAACACACACACACCAGCATTAGGAATGCTCAACTAACTCACAATGAACTCCCACGTGAGGAGCAATCTTCTAAAAATACACATTAACACCATCACACAACCGAATGCCTCCACTCCATTGATTTAAAAGATCAGCGATGACTTACAGTGTTAAGAATAACACTTGATTCAGTGATACAACTTTTTTGACAACATTGACAATATTAGGCCTACAGTCCACCACACAACAACATTTTTTGTCCATCCATCTAACTGTCCACCAAAACAGAGTCATTGTAAAGTCAACTCTAAAAGTTTCACTGTCAGGACGTTCCTCTAATACTACGCCGTGTACTTGTCTCTTCCTCATGTCTGTAAAGCTCTGATCAATCCAGCGAGCTCTCTGGGTTTACTCACCCATACACACACACGACTCATTCGCTGACAGCTCCACACTCTCAAGGTACACATGCTTTTGCCTGATCAGCAATACCAGCATCTGACAGCAGATCAATATGAATGGATCTAATAGATTGGCATGCATGTACAGTTTTCCAGCCAGACATAATCACATATTATCAGGCATCTGTATAGACAGGTCTGTATAGTCTGGCACTGGGTTCAGTATCTTTGAGGTGTATGTCCAGTAAACTAACACTGTGTCCAGAGGAGAGTATTGACTGATGGTGAGACAACTGAACACACACGTCAAAGCAGTTTCATGTCATTTGCTCATTCATACACTAATGTTAAAAGTTAAAAATATGGTACAGGTTTTCCTTTTTGAAAGAAATCAATACTGTTTATTTCTCGCAAATAAATGAAGAGTTCAGATGCAAAAGCCTCTAAATGCCATTTGAAATTTTCTTCTTTAATGATGATTTTTATCAAACTTGTATATTTAAGTTCAGTGATTTCACTTAAATGGCAATGATAATTACCTATTAATTGTTATTTAAGTGAAATTACTGAACTTAAATATACAAGTTTGATAAAAATCATCATTAAAGAAAAAAATTTCAAATGGCATTTAGAGGCTTTTGCATCTGAACTCTTTAAATATTGTTCTTTTGAACTTTCTATTCAATGAATACTGAAAAAATTGTTTGTTACAAAGGAATAAATGATTATTGGTAAATGGTAATATTTCACAATGATAATTAATGTGCAGGTGGACACACACATTCATGAATTAATTCCTCACTCACTCATAGACTCCCCCACCTCCCTATTTCCTTCATTAACTCACTAGTTCATCTATTAATTGTTTCCTGCATTTACTTTTTTTGATCATCTCAACCATTTAATCACTTATTTTTCCATTTCTGAAGTTATTTATTACTCGGTTAATGTTTGTTCATTAATTTACACTGATTAATTTACATATTTAGTAAATACACATACATTTATTAGTTCATTCACTTGTCCATTCATCTACTCTCATTCATGTATTCATAGTTTAATTGCAGCAATTATTTGTTAACTAATTTGTCCATTCATTCATTCATTCATTCACTCATTCAATTCTTAGTTTCAGAAAAAGATACAATTTTTGACAGACCAGTTTTAAAAAATTAAAATACACTGATTTGCTATTTACATACCGAAAGTGTTTTTTTTTCTTAGTGGGACAGAGCAATCCAAACATAAAAGCTACAAGAATCCAAAACATATGACATCATTGTGCAAAGATTCATAATTCGGTCACACATTCAATCATATGTTTGTTCATTCATTCATACAGTCATTCATTCATTCATTCACCTCCCAGTGGCTGAAGACTAGTTGTGGGCTGGCCAGACCGCTGGTCCTCTTCCTGATCTCGTCAGCGAATCCGAAGCTCTCGGCAACAGGAAGTACAGCTTTAATGATGAACATGTCCGTCCCTTCCTTCATTTCCTCTTGTAGGACTCGTCCTTCCCGCTTGGACAAAACAGCATACACACGACCTATAACAAACGATGATAACGATGAAACGTTATCTACAATCATTCATAATTAATAATAATTATAATAAAAAAAGCACAGACATTTTTACATAAGGATTTAGACATGACCCGGAAACACACATGCACACAAAATCCATCATCACGAGGCAGTAAAACACACACGCAATCAGTTTGTTCAAATTCATCTGTGGCGGACATCCTTATCCTTTAACTAACACAAACAGCAGCTGATCTACACACACGAGAATACATGGAAGTGACGGGGGGAGAAACTCTGTGCCTGTGTATCTATCAGTTCGGCCCCAGAGACCGTCGACCTGTTAACACTGTAGACGAGCATGAAGCTCTCGCAATAATACTCGATGACAGACATCTATAGAAGGTCATGACCTCTGCACATCTGGGCCATGAACACTCATCTCTATGTTACTATGTTGTATAAAACGGTTTGCTGTGTGTGTGTGTTTACTACTCCTAATGTGTGTGCACTAACTTAAATGCAAAGTAAAAATTTCAAGTATGGGATACCACACTTGGCCTTCGTGTCATGTCACTTTGTCAAACTGTTATTGACGCATTTAAAAGGGGACATATAATGGAAAACAGGATTTTCTTTGCTTTTAAAAACGACTGATGCACTGTAGACATACTCACAACATTCACAACACAAAGCTCCCATAGACCAATGGGACTATTTAGTGAAACTAAGCAGAAAAAAACGTCTCAGTTAGAAATCTATGAGCACATTAGCATATGGCCATCTACAGTGAACCATCAACACCTCAGTATTCATCTTGCTGCGATGGTGAACTTTACCAGTGTGTTGAGGTCATTTATATATAGACATCCTACAGAATCACGGGCATAAACAGCCTGTTTAATTGTAATGACAGTGATTTTGTTTAATGGAGGTCACAGATCAGCTGTATTGATGGTTATTGAGACCATTTCTACTGCTGGATGGCATAATCTTATTAGTGGACAGCACAACTGACCATATATGGGCTGTATAGGATGCACATTCAGAGAAAATCTAATTTTGCGAAGAACCTCGACTCTAAAAATTAACAATTAATTATTGTAAATAAAACATGAAAACTTTAGGAGAGAACTCAATTTTGGTATTTTTTAATTTAAAGTTTAATTCAGTGCATACCTTTATATATTTATAATTACGTTATATTCATATAAATGAATTACTTTATATTCGTATATATACTTTATATATGCAGATACACCCCATAGAGCCTCATTCATGAAACAGAAGCAAAACTAATTTTCATGTAAATCGTTCGCAAAGCTGTTCTGACATTTTCGAAGAAGTGAAAATTCATGAAAGTGAACGTATTTTCGAAATATTAGTTGGTATGAAAAAAAAATTAAACCTGCTCTGAACCATCTGTAAAAGTTTTTTTTTTTTTTGTGTTCTTTTATGCAAACATAAGACTGCACCTTCGTAACACTAAAATAATATTTCACAAATTTGCTTGAGGAAGCGGCTTCAAGCTCTGATATACCACCAGGCCCAGAGACTACTAGAGCTAATATATTATTACCCATCATTTTAATTTTCAAATTTTAATGATAATAAGACTTTAAGTAGCTTTTGTTTTCATTCACATTTTCAAGTTTTAATCATGAACTTAAAGGATGAGTATATAGGCTAAATTATATATATATATATATATATATATATATATATATATATATATATATATATATTATAACATATATACATATGTTGACCCCTTTACAAGCTCAAATGTGTATGTGTAAGACGTTTATCACATCTAGAAACATCTGTAATACATACACCTGGATATCAACAGTGTGACTAGTTATCTGGATATGGAAAACATCCTGCAAGTGCTCCCAAATACTTTTGTTCTCATCGCAGTTATGGAAACGAAATGTCTGCGCTTCATTTACAGATTTCAAACCCTTTTCATGGACAAACAAAACGGTCAGGAAGGAAATTTGCACCATTTGTTAAAATATTTACGTATTTTCTCCCCTTTGGCCCAGGCCAACTGATTTTCTCAGAGGTTTTGGTTCTCATGGGGCAGGATTCCCTTACTTCTTCAACTGGGTTCATTTCACACAGGCATGTTGGTCAGACAATTTAGCTTTTGTTCTGGAACCTGGTGCTATGATGACATCACACCGGTACATGGCTGTTTCACATCAGCTTTCAATCAAGGACCTGGGAGAACTATTTCCTCTCTGCACGGTATATGGCCCCTTTTCTCCATGTCAAGAGACTGTGGATCTATTTAAGATACAGGTTGATTGGCATGTGCTTTACTGTTTAAAAATGTTTAAAGCAACGGTTCAGCCAAAAATGAAAATTCTGTCATCCTTTTCTCACCTTCTTGTAGTTTTAAACCGGTATGACTGACTTTCTTGTATTGAACACAAAAAGAGTATTTTTGAAAAAAATATTTGCCACAGTCTTAAGTTTAATAAAAGTGAATGACGACTGGGACTGTCAAACTTCAAAAAAGATACAAAAGCAACATAAATATCTCATGACCCATATGTTGCATATCATATGATTGTTTCATGTGGGGAATAGACTGTCATGTAGGTCATTATTCACTGATCTGGGTTTCCACCAGTTTTGAACAACACAAAGTTGAGAAAATAATGACTAATTTCCATTTTTTTTGGGTGAATTATCCCTTTACGTGGCCCTTTTCAGTTTTACCATTTATCTTATGCAGTGTTGCTTCTCAACAACAACTATCTTGTTTGAGGGATTTTTGAACATTTTAACTGGAAACGGTGTTATTATTGCTGACTAACACTAAGAAAAAACTAACATTATTATTACAGCTATTAAAATTTGTTTTCAAAAACTGAAATAAAGAACCAAAATTTTACACTCCTGTTTGTCATTGTGCACGAAACTTCACGCCAATAAATCATCAGAAATATTGCTGATCAGTGCGCGTCTCAAGCGCACTCTTTACGTTTGTCCTATTGCATGTTAGTTGTCCATGGATTTGCCTTTATTTGGCGAAAATGGAAAGGTCTTTAGACATGGAAAATCGATTTTTACAATCAAAATAATGAACACTTAAGTCTCAAAAATCGATCTTCACTCTGTACCATTGGTGAAAAGTGAAACCGTCAAAGTCCTAATATGGCGCTGACATCTTGCATTGATTTGGGACCTGATTCTGCGCAGTAGTGAGCGTGAAGTCGAGCTGTGATATCAAGGTCCTGCCCACACTTCCACAGAAACGGTTAGTACAGTTAACTGCAGAGAAGCTCATTGTGTCGGTATGAAATAAACAGTTATGGAAATGTAGAAATTAAAGCTGAAGCTCCATTCTCCTCCTGAAAATCCCCCAAAAAGTCAGTTGGTGTCTCAGTGACTACTTCGTTTAGAGAAGCTGTCAATCATGATGTCACATTCCCGTTTTTTAGCCTCAGATAACTAAGACCAAACTTATTTTAAAAAACGAACACTTAAACTTACATCAGCGTGATAAAAACTACCTAAAATAACTGAAAACATCTTTGGAAATTTTTTTTTGGAAGTGTAATTAATTGTTTAGTTTCAATCGCGCCCCATTAGACTAAACGGGGAGGGCGGGGTTTATGACCTATACTGGGACCAATCACCTGGGGGCGATCAAGGACTTTTCACTTTTCAGGACTTGTGCACCATGCTTGGTTCGCACTCATGCACACGTAACATACTAGAGACTGAACATGATTCAAGGTCCCAATATACTCAAGGCGAAATTCTTTTTGTTTCTTCACAGAATTAAAAAAATAAATAAAAAAACATTTGAAAAAACCTTTGCAGAGATACACCGACAACGAATGCTTCCCATGCTGCTGAGGGCTACATTGAGATTAGAATATGTAAATATGTGCTGGGTGCTTTCCTCTCAGTAACAAAAACACAACAAAAATGTAATAAACGCTTACCCAGGACCTCAGCAGTGGCCATGATTTCGCAGGTGTACATCGCAGCCATCAGCCGCTGAGGTTTAGCTTGGAAAGCGTATCTGCAGGTCTCTTTCATGGCAGCGATGAGCTGTCCTGAGAACGGCCCATAACAGTCCAGTGAACCACCAGCAGTTTCCGCTCTGCTCCTGCTTCGATTAGTGCTTGTGGATGAGACGTCGGAATATTCACCTATTTGGCTCTGCAGGTGGGACTCCTCTTCTATTGAGTCTTTCTGAGTAAGAGGTGTGGAAATCTTCATGTCCCAGGACTCTACAGAGAAGCAAACCCCCATTAAAGGTTCTTCACACATGGGGCCAGAGAGTGTGGCCAACTGGAAGCCACTAACAATGCTGTTGTCAAAGTCTCTAAATGCGTTGGTCTCGGCCTTTTCAATTTCCTTCTCTCGTCCCAGACACTGCCACACTGAGGGTCTCCGGTACCCCTCGATTCTGTTGAGGAGAATATTTGGCCCACAACGGCGAGGACCAAATGCCCAGATATGCTCCACGGCACCCCTCCATTTGTGGCCTTGCAGGGTGCTCTCCAACTTCACCTTGAAGTCCTGGATGTTCTCCAGAATTTTCTGGTTGATTTCCAGAGTCTTGCCCTCCCAGGCGAACAGGCTGAACTGCTCTATTGTGCGGATGAGCTCCACATTGTCCTCCAGAAGGCGGGTGACTTCCTCAGGAAGAGGGATAGCCCGCACCCTGACCGTGGCCATCTTGTTTGAGGTGGTGAGCGTGACCAGACCGGTGGAATCCACCTGGACCCCTTCGTGATACTTTGTTTGTTCGTCCTTTACCTGGTGAATCACAGCGACTTTCTGCTGCTTCCCCAAGTCCTCGTTCACCATGTCCACTTTGGGAGGCCGGATCACCGTTTCGCGAAATGGAATGATTGGTTCGGAAGCACTGATTTCAATTTTAGCAAACCTAGAGAAACAAGAACAAATATGAATATCAATAATAATAAAACACACTTAAACATGTAGGGTCAAGAAACAAACAAAAAAACAGGTATATTTGCACTGAAAAACAAAAATAAAGAAACAAATATTAGATTTGTGCATTGGGCCTTACTGTGAGAATGCAATCTAAATGGACTTGCAGCAGTCTTGATTAATATTTCAAACTACAATAGTAAAGCTGCAGTCCATAGATTTTCCTCGTCATTGCCATCTCTGTTCGAAATCTGCAATTCACCTTTGGCTAAGCCACGCCCTAGAATGTAGATTGACCAATCACAGCGCAACCAAGAACGAGCCCCCACCCACAGAGGTCCGACACTTTTTCACAGCACTCCATTGACTTTCAACACAGGCGTCTCATATTTTTGGTCTCGGCAGGCTATTACCGTCGTAGTTTTATCCAAAATATGGTTAAACGTCGTGCCTCGGGCATTTGTAACACAGATACGCATTTCCCAGAGAGGTTGGAGGGGGGTGTCCGTTTTTTCCCTTCCCAAAACCGAAGTCAAATCCTGACAAGTGTCGTGTTTGGATTAAACTGTGGATGTCCTCAGTCAGCTAAACCCCTCAAAGATCAACAAGCACATCTTTTTTACTTCTAACTAGGGATGGGCAACGATTAATCGCATCCAAAATAAAAGTTTGTGTTTACATAATATATGTGTGTGTAGTGTATATAATTAATTTGTATATATAAATACACACACATGAATGTATATATTTAAGAAATATTTGCATGTATATACTTTATATATATTTATACATAATTCATATTATATATAAATATAAGTATTTTATATATTAATTACACATTTTTCATAAATATGTACATGCATGTGTGTGTATTTATATATACAAATTAATTATGCACACCACACACACATATATTATGTAAACACAAACTTTTATTTTGGATGTGATTAATCGCGATTAATCGTTGCCCATCCCTACTTTTAACCTTACTGTGAGTGTGAAGTTATACTAGTTTGACCGTTTTAATGTTTTAGGTTATGATTTCGGGTTCTCATACCGGTTGTTGATTCGCTAGCACACGCTGCTAATAAATACAACGTTATACTCGTGTAGTCCGTTTGCTTTGTAATAACGATTATAGAAGTGAATAGAGACCTACCCAGCTTTGCATGAACAGTGTTGCTCCCTGATATTGTTAGTCCCAGCCTCCGTATCGATTAGGATATGCGGTGATTCATTTTTTGACTGTGACCGGTAACGTTATGCTTTTGCCTCTATTTTGGATGCCTTGTTGTTTCTTGCGTTTCACCTGTATGTCTTGAATATAGCCTTCGAACGCATTTTGCAGCCCCTTTTGCCTACTTCTATCGGACACTTTATTTGCTACTTTATAAAAGTTTGATAACATTTCAGCAGGAAGAGCTGTTACAGCATAAGCCATTCAGAGCGCAGATGAAGTTTGACGGATGTAGCAACAGTAACTAAGGGGGGCGGGGCTTAGCCAAAGGTGAATTGCAGTTTTTTGCGGAATTATCAACTTTACGTGGGTTGTGCCTTGGCAATGTTTTGAGAAGAATGTGCAGCTGTCAGTCACTGCGCCGGTGTGGATACTGGCATTCAGAATCACAGATTATTATTTTTGGAAGTATGACCAACACAAGAATGTTCAATGGAAAAAGGCATCTGAACAAGTAAGTAATATCCACTTTCGTTCTGACCAACTAAGGGAAAAAAGCATTCCAGTAAATCGCGCTGATTAACTATAATGATCGCTTATCATATCACATCAAACTGTGCAAATTATACTTTGTTCTCAAATTGTTAATGTTAACAACATCAGCGTTGCGTGACTACATTTAATGACCTTCCGATGTGTATCCTTGTTTTCGCATGGGTCGCATGGTTGCAGTCTCTTTTTTCCTGTAGCCACTCCGAAGTCCGAATGAAGTCTTTTGCATTTTACAGTGGGTGAATCTCTAGTTGTTACTGGTGATTGTAGTTTGAACCTTTCTGGAACCGCCATCAAATTGATAAGTGCAATTATATCAAGTGTAATTTTTGCTCAAATTTATTTTGGATAATTTTTAACCCAAAAAAGTAACGGAATGCAGCTTTTAACAAGAAAACGGCTTAATTTACTTTCGTTCTTTATTGTTGTTTGCTTTCTTATAATAATTACTTGAATCAAATGAATTATATATTTAATATGAGGAAGTGTATATATATATATACATATATATATATATATATATATATATATATTAGGGCTGTGCAAAAATTAATTGCGATTAATCGCATCCAAAATCAAAGTCTGTGTTTACATAATATATTTGTGTGTGCTGTATATAATTATTTTGTATATATAAATACACACACATGCACGTATATATTTAAGAAAATGTGTTATTCATATATAAATTATTTATATTTATACAATATATATTATGTTTTTTTATAAATATATACAGAATTTAAGCGCAAATAATTCTTAAATATATACATGCATGCATAGGTATTTATATATACAAAATAATTATATTCAGCACACACAAATATATTATGTAAACACAGACTTTTATTTTGGATAAGATTAATCGCAATTAACTTTTGCACAGCCCTAATATATATATATATATATATATATATATATATATACACACACACACACAATGCATAAATTACATTCTACAATAATACTGTTAAATATATTTAATATACATATAAATATAAGTATGTAAAATATATTTAACAATATATATATATATATATATATATATATTCTACAATAATTACTTGAATAGCATCAGAACTATATAATATATTTTTAGTTCTTTTTTTAAAGACTTTTTAAAGTCTTCAGTAGTCTTTGGAATAGCTATTGAGAATCCCAATATCACAGGTATTGGTATTGACTACTTACATTTTGGTACTGTGACAACCCTAAAAAACATTCTAATCACTGCAATAGATTAGATTCAACTTTATTTTCATTGTGCAGAGCACATCTCCAGAATGCATGAAATACAGTAACTACCCGGAGAGAAACAAAAAAGCTTATTTTTCAAACTAACTGGGAGGACATGAAGAAAAATTATTGCCGACACTCAAGACTGGCGTTCAGCCAACGGTAAGAGCCTAACACTGATTCTTCAGCACGTCGTTATGGCACAGTAAAATCTAATTTACAATAGGCCATTCATGCAGAAATTATTAAAATACACATTAATCTCTTTCTGTCTGTGTGAGGAAACAGACATAAACAGTCTGCCGGAAGATGCGAGCACACTCCTAAGTATTTCATACACATATTCAACCAGAGAGTCACAATCCAGGGTTACTCAATTTGTTTTGTCCTTATATGTAGCTAAACATACTGCTTGTTTTGATATATGATAATGGCTTAAATCTAACGAGGAACCTACACACTCCGGGTCACTGGTCAATGGAGACAGTTGGACATTTGGGTCTCAAGGGTTTGTTAAGTGGAGCAGACGGTTGACATGATTGCTGCCTTCGCTGAGACATTCAATAATCCAGTTAGATCCAGACAGCCACAGAACGGTTTGGGAAGCAGATAATCCAGTGGAAAATGCTTACCAGAAACCTCCAGAGAGCCGTGACTGGGCATCTGCAGGCACTGCTGTCTCAACACAGACAGCTCCAGGTGCGATACGTTTCACACAGTTACCATCACCTCTCACTGGATGCTTCATCAACCTCATTATTTATTGTTATTTCCTAACTCAAGTGTTTCTCAACCTGTACTGTCTAATGCACTCCCTCAGTCCCATCAGTAAGGCTTCCAAATCAGCGATGTGTTCCTGTTATCACAGTCAAAACACATTTAAACTAAAACAATCAGTATTGTGGGTAAACACTTACCAGCTTCCTTTCAAACTACTTACAAAATAAGGTATATGTCGAATGACCAAACAGGAACACTGGTCTCATCGTATCCACTTGTCAGAGAAAATGTTAACAAGTAGTATGAACTGACGCCAATATCTATGGACTTTTAAGCTAACCTGACTAGTTCACTTTGTTATTGGCATTTATTCCATTTAAATATATAAACTAGTGTTAGTGTGAAGAAGGAAAAACCTTTAGATATCAATCTGCATAAATGAGGGACATTGGGACACAAGGGACATTATGCTCATTTTTGCTTGCCCCTTTAAGTTTTTTTCACAAAGCACATACAAATCTCCTGGTACGGAAGTGATGCGATCATTTTTACAGAATATGGAAGTTAAGTAGCACATAACCCCTATTTAGTTTAATATTTTTAAATATTTGATGGCATATATCTGTTTCCATAAACATATTAAGCAGTACAACTGTTTTTAACATTGATAATAATAAGAAATGTTTCTTGAGCAGCAAATCATCATATTAGAATGATTTTTGAAGGATCATGTGACACTGGAGACTGGATTAATCGAGTCTTATGGATTGATTCGCACCAGGAATATTATATTTTTTTTTCCATTATTTTTTTTTTTTGCAGCCTTAGGCATAACCTTCAAAAGCATACAAATATCCACTGTGTGTGTGTGTGTGTGTGTGTGTGTGTGTGTGTGTGTGTGTGTATGTATATATATATATATATATATATATATATATATATACACACACACACACATACAGTATATATACAGTATATACAATAATATATATATATATATATATATATATATACACACACACACACACACAGTGGATATTTGTATGCTTTTGAAGGTTATGCCTAAGGCGGCATTTATTTTATATTTTATAAATATTATATATATATATATATATATATATATATATATATATATGCAGTTTTGCTGTATAAGAATAAAAATTTGAGGACAGCTAAACAACAAAAACATATAATGTTTATAATGAAAAACTAGATGTTTTAACATTTACCATCATTGGCTCACCATAAATCATCATAATATTCAAATTCATCGTCTGCTGTTCTGTCCCAGTACCGAATGCTTTGGTTCAAACAGTCAACAAGCCAGTCAATCAATTTTATGTGTCTCTATAATTGATTAGATAAATTTGCTGACAGTAAGTGAGTCAACAATTACTGGCTCACACAATTTATACTCTAGTTTCTATTTAGATGCACTTATTAAAGTGCATTTGATGTGGCATATTGATACAAACGGCACAATTAACAAGCTTTTCAATGACAAAATCACTAATAATAGGCAAAACAAGCTATACGTTTCCTTTAACTAAATCAATAATTGACATCAGTGGGCGTAAAGTCTCATTGTCTTCTCTGTTCTGGCAGTTGACCCATTTTCTGCTGAGGATGTGATGTCATCATCCCGTGACTAAGGGCATGGCATGACCTCGTTCTAAATGGCCTGAGGACAAGCGCTGCGCCAGAGGTCTGGACAAGCTATCGCTGAACTGCTTTGACACAGAGGTCTGACAGGATATTTTTAAACGCCACTCAGACTGTGGAGTAAACGCTGCAGGCGGCCTGACCTCAGACTCTCCTGACCTCATCGTTGACCCCAACAGACTCCAAACCTACAGCTCAGGGTCTGATGGGTCTTCACCCCTGTCTTTCCTTTCATACTACTGTTTCTTTCTGACCTGAGGGGGAAGAGCTAGTGACCGAATAACAGCCCATTTACCACAAAACTAAACCATCAGCAAAATGTCATGGTTTCTCCTCCAGTTGCAGAAATGACAGAGATAGTAGGAGGCAGATGTGTTGAGAGATCAGCAGCACTAATTTGTCACAAGGTTAAATGTATGTTTTTTTTTTTTTCAGAACTTTCAATCCAATTGATGAAATAAGCTCATGCAATTTTTATATGAACGTGCCCGGAGACGACGGAAAAACACACGGAGAGCAGCAGCTTTTGTTTCTGCTCTGATAACCACAAGAACATGCCGAATGCTATGAGTGGCTGTTAGAAATCAGGAATGGTGAGAGAACATAGTGCTTGTACGTTTTTCATCTTTAAACCAAACTTGGGTCTTCAGCCGACACATTTAAATCCTGTCTGGCTAGCGCGCTTCCCATAATGTTTACGTGTTAGGTCATTAGGTGGAGAGTAGACGGTATATAGTGGCTGTTTGAACACATTCGACCACATGAGCATCTACACTACAAAAGCAATCCGATCAAATGTGTTTTCGACTCCCTCTGGAAGTGGTTGAAATTGAAGCTCAAAATGTTTTAGACCCTGTTTACACCTGTATTTAGCATAGTTTACTTGTGATCCGATCGACCAAAACATCTTAAAGGATTAGTTCACTTTTAAAATCCCTTTTGCTGATAATTTACTCACCCCCATGTCATCCAAGATGTCCAAATCTTTCTTTGTTTAGTCGAAAAGAAATTAAGGTTTTTGATGAAAACATTTCAGGATTTTCACCATATAATGGACTTCATTGGGTACCAAACGGTTCAAGGTCCAAATTAGAGTTTCAGAGCATCTTCAAACGACACCAGCCGATGAATAAGGGTCTTATCTAACAAAACAATCGGTCATTTAATAAATAAATAAAAAAGTTTACGTTTTATTAGCTCAAATGTTCACCTTGCACTGTTCTGTAATGCTCTTGACTCTCCTGTTCAAACTCGTTCATCAAAATGAACAAATCTTTTTGAGTCATTTCGTTCACTGAATGAACCAATTTTTGTGAACCAATTCACTTTTAAAAGTGAACTAATCCTTTAATAACCAGGTGTAAACGGGGTCTAACACACCAGTGCTGTCAAAACCTCGACACATGCAGTGAACCTGCATTTCACAAAACATGTAGTGGTCAAAGGATATATGATTTTGTTTAATAAGTTTTTGGTATGACTGATGTGTTGCAAGCAGGACTTTTATTTAGATGGCTCGGCAGACTTTTATTTTGACAGCGTTGAAAACGCCAGCGCCCGGGCACAGTTAATTAATTTATAGTCTCGGTTTAACAGCTATGTCTAATACTTTATTAGTAGGGATGCACGATATAGCGGCCACATTATCGGTATCGGCCGATATATGATCATTTTCAATGTTATCGATATCGGCCCGACAAGAACATTTAGCCGATATCTAAAAGCCGATAAATAATGTATTATTTCCTTGAGCTGAGGCACTTTAGATGTGAACTGTTCAGCATAATGCTTTTAAATTGCTTGAAATACAATTGAAATCACTTTAAAAAAGGAAAATCCAGTTAAAGTGCAAAATTTGCAGCGCAAGTCTGTCATATCGGCTACACAACATTAAAATAAGAACATCATAATTGTGTTTTTATCTCGGCTTTTAATGAAGAAAATCAAAAATTGTCGAAAAATTTGGATTTCGATTTATCGGCCAAAATATCGGTTATCGGCTTTCAAATATAAAGAATTATCGGTATCGGCCAAAATTGTCATATCGGTGCATCCCTATTTATTAGATAGAACTGTTAAACAAAGAAAATAAATGGTATATGAAAAAGAATACCAAAGCCCCTTTCTCATCTACCATCAGCATTCAGCAAATACTCATTTATATAATTTAAACAAGCCTTTGAAAAGCTAATTAACATTTAATTTTGCAAACCTTGCAGGCTTTTTGGAATCCTAAACAGGCCTATAAAACATGGCTTTTATATGACCTTCTATTGAAGTAGAATAAAGAAAAGAATACGAGAGCAGGTGGGACGAGCAGAGTAAAGAAAGCAGGCACAGAAAATAGGCGATTATAAATAGGAACATATCTCAATCAATGGGGAGTTTAAGTAGGTTTTTATCTCGTGCTTTAGCCGGAGCTTTTCCAAACCTTGACAAGACGGACTCCATTACAGCACAGCCAAATTACACCTGAGGGATCTCTTGCCCCATCAACCGCCAGTAACCGCGCTTGAGCTGAAAATGCTTTGGTGAAAATGTAAAAAAACAAATTGATGAGTCTTTCCTTCACAACGCCTGAAAACAGGACAAAATAACACTGCGAGAGACTTGTGCTAATTTACGGGCCCGCAGCTTGAGGCACAGCACCAGATGGGGAGTGGATAAGAGCTCATTTGTGTCTCCTTACACCATTACAACATTTTTAGCGATGAAACGCTGGTGTGATTTCACAAGCCAATCACTGCTCTAGCAGAGCCAAGTCAGGATAGTCAAATTTAATCTACATCCACAAAACATGACATATCCCTCTCTCTGGCTTCCCGCTCCTTTGTGTTAATGTGACACTTTCTCACTCGATTTGGCCCTTGTCTCTTCGCTATATCTCTCGCAGGTCCACCGTATTTTTTTATTTTTTTATTTTTTTTTAAATTGGGGTTATTCACTGTCTCCCCTACATTTAGAAGCGTGGGTAAATGCATTTTTGTCTCAGTGCATGCATTACCTTAGTCTAATCTTGTGTGGCCTGCTTATTCAAGGCAAGGCAAGGCAAGTTTATTTATATAGCACATTTCATACACAGTGGCAATTAAAACTGCTTTACATGGAAGAAATTAAAATAATCACAAGAAATCAGAATAATTAAAACAGTTTAGAATAAATAAATCATAATAATAAAAATAAAATACAATAAATAATTAAAACTATTTAGAATAAAAAATAAAAATGAAGTACAGTAATAGTAATATTATATTCACAACGAGTACAAATAGCAATGCAGATTAAGACTAGGTGTTTTCCTAGGCAGAGATTGATTTGGTATCTGCATTGCTATTTGTACTTGTTGTGAATAATCAGGCCACACGAAGTAATTATTTTTATTTTTAATCACTTTTACTCACAATATGCTACCTGGCAACATAGAATACCATTCATTATGCTATGCTATGCGGCGGCACTGCCAGACTAAGACAATGAATGCACTGAGACAAAAATGCATTTGCCAACCTATCTAAATGTAGGGGAGACAGTGAATAACCCCAATTTCAAAAAAGTGTGGAGTGTTCCTTTAACTAAAACTGATTTTGTAATACTATCAATGAGATGAAGGACAGTTTCTGGAACAACAAAAATATAACAAACCACGACACGAGGCCAACACTGAATCGTAGCGGCATAGAAATCACAACAAAAGCCATTCTGGTTTGTTTTCAAGCAAAAGAGAAGAGCTTAACAATTACTAGTCACATAATGTACATTTAAAATGCACCAAGCAGTTGAATAAACAGTGCCAAGGGTTATCAAATAAAAACTTGTTTCATTTGCATTTTTGGTGACAGTTTGCATTGTGCATCAAAACAAACACACTGATTTTCTTTCCTTCTTCGAAACGAGTACTGGTAATGAACTCATGAAATGATTTTTGGTCTAGTTGATTTCCAGATGAGTGAGGATGCTCACAGTTTTTAGTGGGAATGAACCCAAATGAGTATGAAAAAGGTCAACTGTCCTCATCTCATTTATTTCAGCTCAACTATTTTGCTGTATGACCAGGAACATGTAATGTATAGCACATTTTCTCATATGTAAACTCCCCGTTTGAATAACTTTTAGTAGATGTATTGTGACATTTTTGACCAAGAATGTAACTTTTATGTAGCTCAATGCACATTTGTACTTATCATTTTTCATGTGACTTATATTTATAAATTATACTTATAAAGTTGGAGAAAACATCTTCAACCTTTTAATTATAAGGGTATGGTTCAAACACAACTTTAACATGATAATATACTACTCTTTGATCACTTTTGACTTGTAGACATGCTATATTGAGCTTGTTTTATTTTAAGTCTATTTAATGTGCTGATTGTCCAATAGAATCAAGAAATTATTTTGTATTTCTTTAAGTATTTTTAAAACTTATTTTCCCCCAAATCACCTGAATGTCCTACTTCTGCATTCACAGTATCACAGCAGCAGCCAAAAAACAAACAAAACAACAAAAAAAATCCAAGCAAAAACTGTGCCTTGTCTGAGGAATGAATAATTTGTCAAGTCAGTCTGTTGAGAAGAAGCCACAGAGGTGTGAATTAGTCTAAGCTCTGCAATAGTACAGGAGGCTCAATGCTCAAAGACCGACATCAAGAGATATTGATCTGCAAACCACCGCAGTGAAACAGAGATTGCGAGAGAAAGAGAAAATGATAGATGGCAGAGAGATATAGTAAGAGTAATAGTATGAGATGATTGAGAATGGGGAGTGAAAAGAAACAGAAAGAGTTTGGGTCCAACAAGATTCAGAGATGTGGTAATGTCATGACATATCACATAGTAAAATATGCAAATCAAGCATGAAATCTCATTTCATTTCATCAATTTCATTTTTTAATCCCTTAGCTGATTTTTCATCCCTTGGTCGTGTTGTAAATGTTTCACCAGTGCACGTTATTCTAATAAAAGTGTTTGTTTTCATAATATTTTCATCCTATAAATCGATAGTGTCTTTGCAGAATATTTTGACTAAACCGTTCAATTCAAATGGATTAGTTTTACAATCTCTTTATGAACTTTTTAAGTGGAGGGACAGAAAACTCTCAGATAAAAAAAGAAAAAAAAAAGGTTTTATTTGGGTTCTGAAGATGAACGAAAGTCTTACAAGTTTGGAACGACATAAGGGTGAGTAATTGATTACAGAATTTTAATTTTTGGAGGAACTAACCCTTTAATTATTCAGTTTTACCCAGAATTACAACACATAATGGACAATGAATAAAAAAGAACCCAGCCTCAGTGTGGGCATCTATATGACAGCTATCATATTCTTTCTTGTCTTCTAATATGTAGTTTAATTTACCTGCAGACTTGGTATGATGGTAAACACATCTTTCTGAATGCTTTTGAAAGAAGTGGCTTAAGCTCATCGAGACGACTTGATCAAAAATACAGTAAAAACTAGGGGTGTAACAGCTCTGTAAAAAAACCGAACCATACAGTTCTCAACCCACGGTTCAGTATGCAATACGGTTAATCTCAAATCTGAAGACACATCTATAATAAGGTTTGTTGAAATAAGACAACAATGTTTTTTACGCTCCACATGGGTTTCACAAGAGAGCAGCTGTACAATCAACTATTGCTCCTGTCTGTGAACATTCTTGCTTACCAATACTATACTTTTGTAACATTATAAATGTCTTTACTGTGACATTTAATCAATTTAATGCATCCTTACTGAATTAAAGTATTAATTTCTTAAAAAAAAAAAAAAAACGGACCCCAAACTGATTGGTGGTGTGTATATGCAGTATGTATGCATATATATACAGTACAGTGCAAATGTCTTAGGCATGTTGTGTATTTTCACCAAAATATAAATGGTTTTAAGCCCGTTATTTATATCTTTTGCTGTAATGTGTCAGTAGGAAACAGTAAACTGCTATTTCATAATAACACACTACAGCAAAATGCATAAATGGCTGGCTTAAAAACATTATTTTTGGTAAAAATACTAACAGGCTTAAGTACTGTTTATGTTATTGTGTATATTATGTGTATATATATGTGTGTGGTTCTTCACCTCTCTCTTAAGTCATCCAGACAGCGTTGAAGGTGTACTTCCCCGGCAGTGACCAGAACATGCTCTCCAGTCTCCTGAATCAACACTTCGGCACAAGGGTCGGCCTGGTTCAGCAGTCTCATACCCCGCACCAGCTTTGGCATCTCACCTGCAAACACACAATGTTTGAAATCTGTACTGTATAAAGCGCTATATGGTGCTCCCCCTGTGGTCTAAGTGGGTGCTAACGCACCAGTGATGGGGACACTAGAAAGTAAACCGAGGTCCCGTCTCTCTGTGGTCATTAAAAATCCCAGGATGTCTTCGGAAAAATAGTAGGGGTTTAACCCCGGCATCCTGACAAAATTTCCCCATTGGCCCCTGTCCATCATGACCTCCTAATCATCCCCATATTTACTGATTGGCTTCATCAGTACCTAGAAAAGCGCTACATAAATGTAACGAATTAATATTATTATATAAATAAAGGAGACTTGACTTGACAAGAGGCTGTTGAAGGATGCACGTAAACTATATTGACCTCAGCCCATGTTGGTTGGTGCACAATTTTTTTTTATTTCACAAACAGAGTATTTTAAAATATAAAGCAGCCAAAAATGTCCTGTTAAACTCTAAGCATAAAACTGTTTTGGGTTCAAATCTTCACTAACATTAGAAGCAGACCTCGGGGGGTGGGGGCAAAATAACAGAACATGTATGATATGAACCCTTTAAAACAGCCTCTCTTTCTTTCTTCAAATAAAAATGCTGCTTGACATCAAAGCAAATTCCTTTGGAACATGTTATACTGACAGCAGTAACACTATGACTATGAGAGCTTTTTAATAAAGATGGTGAGTTTTCACCAGCGATGGCTTCTCCTGACCTGAAGGCAGCTGAAGTTACGGTTATGAAACTAAACTCTGAAACAGCCCTCTGGGACAGTGATCTCCCTCACAATGAGATCTTGTGTTTGTTTCTGTGATCAAGATCAGACAGTTCTTTGGTGTGCTAAACTGGGAAACATTTAACTTCCTCATTACAGATGTGCTTGTGACTAATGTGTCCCACATGAGCGAGTGTGATGCTTTGAGATAGCCGGGGTTTCCATGCCATCATTGACACTGCTAATGAGGATCACCTCTGAGTGAACCTGGAGAAGTCGCCATTACAGCCGCTTTTGAGGGATATTTGCACCTTAGAGACCAATTAGAGATGACAATTTAATCTGTATGCTTACGCATCTATTTCATGGTAAGTCATTGGAAGCTGCCATTGTAAGCAGTATTCACCAAAAAAATGCAATGCGTAATGCGACTCAAAATCCTTAATGTGATAAAATAAGTTTAAGGAGATACCGCAGATTAGTTACTGAAGCAAGAGAATTTGCGTCATCAGAGTAATTTACGTCATGATCGTAGAAGTCAGGACTTTATAACACTGAGCATCTACAGTACAACAACGCAAGCACCTGTAACCCTGGTAAGGTGGACATTTCTATTCTACAGTAACTCTATAACCCGATTTCCCTTATCTGTTTGTGATCAGATTTCAAGCCTCTAAACTCTGAGAAAGTTTTCAGTCCAATGATCCAGTAGGCAAACTCATTCAAACAATCACTCCAAAAAAGCGCTAATGTAAAGAAAACCAGGCTGATTACATGAGAGATGGGAGAGAGAATAGCGACTCGCATGGTTTTCCATGAATTATTCATTCCAGGTTTTGGTGGCGTTGTTTATAGTATAATGAGCCATGGCCACTGGTTTCCACAGCCAGTAAGTTTGAACTAGAGCCAGACCGATATATCGGCAGGCTGATATTGTATGCTGATATTAGGCATTTTCCAAATTATCGGTATCGGCAGTTCTAATGGCCGATAAATGAATATTTCAAAAATAAAATAAAAATGGACGAAACACGCTTGAACCATGTCATGAGTGTTGTATAGTTTGTCCACCAGAGGGCACTCTACACCGTCCCTGTTGGCAACACTCGTTGAGTTGGTCACGAGACATACGTTGCTTGAATAACAATTAAAAGAACATCCCCGTCTGTTCTCTTAACTCAAATAAGCATGACAAAATTTGTGACTATCATGTCAAGTTTTGCTGCGGTTAAATAAGCCGAGAGTGAAGCGGAATTAGCTAGTAATAGTTACGTTACGTTGTTACAGTGTAGTTGACTGACTGCCCTTTTAACTTTTGACAATGTGACTGAAGTATTTCTTTAATAGCAAGTGACAGTTATAGCAAAGAGACGTATCATCTCTCCTTGGCCTGTTATATTGAAAATGTATATTTTACAATTTGCAGTATTACGTTTTCCATTGCTAAATTATGGCTCATCTAGACTAGCTAACCACAAAGCTAGCTAATGCCACAATCATCAGTCTGTTCTGTTGTGACAACAAAAGAAACAAGTTTCTTTTTAAAATGCATTATCATATTATTTTAGTTAAAATTCATAAATAACTACAAATAACTAATGTTAGGAAAATCTGTTACTGTTTTGTTGCGCGTTTCTGAAATTTTTTTTTATATATATCGGCCGATATATCGGATTTTAAAACAAACAAATATTTGTATCGGTATTGGCCTTCAAAATCCTTTATCGGTCGGTCTCTAGTTTGAACCAGACCAATTCAGCACAGATCATTTGTGGAAATCCAATTATTATAAGTTATTATCGCCATTAAACGAGTATATTTGGTTCTCTTACGAGAGGTTCTCACGTATTGCGTTAGCTAGCTTATGCTATGGGAAAGATTAATCTTTTCTGAGATATTAAAGCCAAAAAAAAATCCTTAATTTTGTATCCATTGTCAAACCAAAGCAGCTGCGAAACCTAGAGCGGGCTATCTAGCGAGCTCATAGGCTGCTCTGCGGCAACTGCAGCAGCCTATCGGTGAACATGGCGTGATGTCAAGCCCAATGAGAGGTGCCCACACTCTCATGGTGTCAGAGCCCACCAGAATGGCCATGGCTTTGGTTTATATAAGCGAGGTTCAGAGGCTGCTTCCCAGATTTTGATCTCTTCAGCGCCACGTCACAATCTAAGGGGTACCTTGCGAGCTTAGGACAGCGCTGAAGGCGCTGCCGTTCTGATGTTCCCTCTAAGTGCTTATGTACACGTGCTAGCCCACACTGTTGCTGGCCACCTATTTTTCCCACTTTCAGGGCTCCCCGGGTTTCCCTTGGGCTCATGTAGTGGATGCTTGGCGCGCACGGCGTTGACAAAGGGTTCCCGTAGCGTAAGCAAGCTTACGTAATAAGAGGAAACCTCTCGCAAGAGAACGTATTGGTTACGTAACGTAACCTCGGTTCTCTCTAGAAGTGGGAACGAGTATTGCGTAACCGGCCTGCACTGGGCCGGCTGCTGCTGCACTGCATTGACAATGGATACAAAATTAAGGAAACATTTTTGGCT
Source organism: Pimephales promelas (assembly GCF_016745375.1). The sequence continues at coordinate 25,527,554 of NW_024121876.1, read as the reverse complement.
TCAATATCTCAGAAAAGACGAATATTTCTTCTAGAGAGAACCGAGGTTATGTTAGGTAACTGATACGTTATGTTCAGGGTTTCCCCAGGTTTGATTGCAGCAGGACACAGCCCCCTTACCTGGACCCATCCCATATCACTACGATTCCCTGGCACGATGAGGACACCAGATCCCCCTTTTGTTATAACATTTTATTTCCCCCATTTTTGAAAATTGTATGTTTTTCAGAGGCCTGACACCACTCCCACTGTGTCTGTAGTTTCTCCTTCCGCTACAATATATACACATACATAGACACATAAACAGCTCACTACATTATGTAACTTAATCATCCAACACACTTGAAGAAGGAAACTAAGTGTTGACAAATGACAAAATAAACGTGTTATAGAAGATAAATGGTGTATGCTTAATTTCACAATAAGTGTGTGATCTATCGAGATTATTAGCCTAAAAGGGTGCGAATTATCACAATAAAGAAATGATACACACCATTACGTTCTGTAACTTAATCATTTCACACTCTTGAAAAAAGAAACTAAGCTTACTAAATACAGTACATACCCTAAAAAAGTTTCTATTACATTCAGAACTTTCCCCAAGGCAGGGGAAAAAATAACTGCTTGTTCATTTGTCATTGCGATGAGTCAATGCACTATTTGCTTATCAGCTGTTTTTTCTTGCATCTGAAAGTTTTCTGCAATGCTTTACCTGCTGCCTCACAATGCAAAACAGTACTCAAGGTGAATGTGTTCTGTGTTTTAAATGTGGCTGCTTTTGCTCATCAACACGTACTTGGATGTTTGGGCTCGATTGCTACTCTGACGATGGGCGTAGCTTCAAAGTTGATTGGCGTGAAGGGTGGGCAGGCAGGAGATGTGGAGATGGTGGCCGACTTGAGAATGAATTCCTCCATGCCACCAATACCTGCAGAGATACAAACAGCATTAAACTAAGCTGCATTCAAAAGACCAGTCAAACTGTTTTACACAGGATTTTAAACCTCGTAAAAAGAGTTGTTAAAAATGAAACATTATTTATATATCGGCTTCCTGACATAACAAAGGCCCCTGTGTGCTCACTTTAGGTGGGAGGTTGTGTGAGTACGAGTGGAAGCATGTGTTAGTGCACGTTTTGATGGAAAAAGAAACATACTTTGAAGAACTTTTGCAATAGTGCTGTGATGGAAGAACCCTAAATTGTAGTGGTGATATGGGCAACATGCCTAAAAAAAAGTGTACTTAGTCACAAGAAGCTACTAGAAGATAAACAAAACAAGCAGTCCAGTGGTTTTTGCTTTTCACGTGTGTGGGTTCAAACTCATCTTTAAAAAACCAAACCAAACCAAATTTCAACATATCAGTATGTTAAAACTTTAAATATACATAATTTACGTTGACTTTGGTGCAGTAAAAATATAAAATCCATGAATGTTATTGTGGAAACAACATGCTGTTTTCATAATATCACTTTTTTTTTTCGGACAGTAAAAACAGGGATGGAAATTAGCACCAGGCACCAGCCACATGCTGGTGATTTGGTGTTGTGGCTTGTAAACTCGCTTCACCCACCAGCCACCGTGGCGGGTAAATAAAAGTTGCATGCTGTTTCACCCGGACACTTTTAGAGGAGGCACACCTTGAGAATTTAGCCTATGGACTTAACAGCTTAAGTATTGTAGATCTTGTAGTATTAATTTTTACATGCAGTTACACATTGTCGATTAAAAAACAACAAAGTGGCAGGTAAAAAAGTCGAGTGGCTTGCTGACAAAAAATGGGATGTTTTCCATCCCTGTATGTATGAAATTATATAGCTGTCTTTTTATTTTAAGTCCCTTGCATGGGCATTAACAAAATAATATATTTTAGTTTTTTTAATTGAAGGTGCCAGAATGCTACTCTCTGGCTTTGTTTACATTTGGTATTAAGATGAATTTTGGTCGATCGGATCATGACGCTAAATACAGGTGTAAATGGGGTCTAAACAGTGGTGGAGGAAGTACTGAATCTCAGTACTTAAGTAAAAGTACAAATAACCAGATAAATATTTACTTTAGTAAAAGTAGAAGTAACACAATGACAACCATACTTAAGTAAAAAGTAAAAAGTACCTGATTTTAAATGTACTTTAAGTATTAAAAGTAAAAGTACTTGCATAACAATTGATGACTATTTTCTAATGATTAATAAAATATTTAATTCTAACTCATTCAACCTAATACTCCTAATGATGTTCAATAATGATGGAAAAAAAATTGTTGTCACCAACCACCAAACAAGCTTGCCATTTATATCAATATAAACCATGCTTATCCTTACTATATGTTAATAACTATGTTTGGCAGTAAACGAGATTAATTTATGGTATAATTCTGAACCTCTTGGCTTGCCATAATCCTAACCAAACGTATATTACACACGGTGTGTTTCCTATGCACGTAAAAACTAATTTTCGTGTATAAATTGCACGATAAACACACTGCGTGCGAGACGCATTTAGTTGATGTATCTATGGCAACCAAACGTCACTGGTGAGACAAACGTGCAACGAACGGGCGGTCAGATTATGCTATGGCAGGGGAAAAACTGATCAGAAAATGTAATGAAAATGTAACAGAAGTTGTAGAAATGTAGTGGAGTAGAAAGTAAAATAATTGCTGCAAAATGTAACGAAGTAAAAGTAAAAAGTATGAACTATTTATTCTACTTAAGTAAAGTAAAGATACGTGAAAAATGTACTTAAGTAAAGTAACAAAGTATTTGTACTTCGTTACATTCCACCCAAGGGTCTAAGCATTTGAGCTTGACCTCCTTAAACCACTTCCAGAAGGAACCGAAAACGCATTCGCCCGGACTGTTTTCGTAGTATCGTGGTTGAATATGTTCGAACAGCCACAAAAGACCGTCTTCTCTCAGTCTACGGACTTATCAGAGCAGAAAAGAAAAGCTGATGCTCTCCATGTCTTGTTTCCATCATTTCCTGGGCGCGTTGCTATGTAAATTGCGTGAGCTTATTATTTCATCAATTAGATTGAAAGATGTGAAACAGACTATATAGTTTTACCCACCAACAGACCCTGCTTTAGAAGAAATCAGGACAGAAGTGGTCAAAAGTGGACAAAAGAGCCTCGTCTTGTCTTAATAGCGGATGCCTTAATATTTTATTACCAAAAACATGGCCAAAATCATTCAAAACCACTGGTCAAGAATGAAAAAGTAAAAAATAGATAAAAAGCAACATTAGTTTTTTAAAATAAAATACAATATATATATATACATTTTGAGAGAAGATGAGAGTGGTAAACAAATCTAAACTTTTTTGGGATTGATTGGTGGGCAGTAACCTGGAGAAGATGCATTCATATAAAAACTGAATGAAGCATTTCAGTGGCTCAGCAGGAAGACCATTTCACTTGCCCCTCGAAACCCATTCAGTCGAATTACATCAGGTCCAAGAGTGTTTCCATCAGGAGAGCAGAGCCCCGACTCGAGAGGTTAGTTTGTTCAGTCAATGAACCAGCCATGAGTCAAGAGCTTCTGTCACTGGCTGAGCTTATTAAGGGCCAATTCCAGACAGACTCGCAATCGTGTTCATGAGCAAACACCTGGAGGCTGTAAAGACGGTAATAAAAATGGCTTAACGGTAATCACAGCGCAGGCCGTATGAAGTCTTAAGTCTGAGGGTCCTGGCGGGGTTGACTCGCTGGGTCGATCTCTCCCACGAGATCAGTATCTGTGCATTCAGAGCATGACATCATGGATCGACTCACAAAGGTTTATTATAGCACCACCATCGTGCAGACATAGCCAATATAGGAAAATAAACCATGTATACAATGTCAAATGTGCTAAACGTTAAAGCTGCAACATTAATTTAAAATGCAAAGCGAGATATTGTAACGTCTGTCAGAGAGTTTGAAGTCTGCCCAGATGAAGAATAGGAAAGACAGCGCAGTCGATAAATTGCTCATCGGAGGAATCGTATGATTCTTTCTGTAAGTGTTTGCATATGTCTGGATCATGGCACACGTTTTTCAGGTTAGGATGTTGCACAGATGCGTCGAGGCGTGGGAAAATGAGAGCGTCTCTTTAGTTTAGAACACACAGACTAGTTTGGAACTAGTTTAGAACATAGCATCCAATCAGCTTTTGGGAAAAAAGGAGTCGTTGAATATTCCTGTATTATGTACGTCAAACTGTATATTCGACTGTACCAAACACTTGATTTCCTACATATCAAACATTTCAAACATTTTTTAAACTCAAAAATGTAAATCCCATTTATTAATATATTTGACAAGTAATGTACAATTATCAAGTTGTACCCACAAAGTCAACCATTTCTGGGTGATATAAGATCAGACTGTCAGAGTTTAGTCTATCCCTTTCTGAATTATAAATAACTTTCTTCCAATCTAAATATGGCGAAAAAGGTGAAGTGTGTAAATTTTAAAATATAAAATGCTATTGCAAATTGAGCCGATTATGTTTTTAAACAACTTCTTTGAACACAAACAGATAACCGCACACCACATTGAACCAATGTTGCAATGTAATTTTTTCTTGTGATGCTCAAACAAACAGAACAATATTTTGATAGTGCCACAGTTTTTGTCACACTTTTCGGCAGAATTGTCTTTTGCATGGATAGTTGTTAATCCACATTAAGCTAGTATAGGAAAATACTGGATCGTCACATTGGAATAGCAAACTATCCTAAAGTGTATAAATATATACATATAAGTGAGCCATTTCTGGGATGAATGAATGTGGCACTACAGTGTCAAAATGCTGTTGTGTTTGTCTGAGCAAACAACCAAAACCACACTGGTTCAACCAATGGTGTAAGTTTAGGGGCCAATGGTTTTAAGTTTAGGAATAATACTAAAATAATTCAAACATTCAGAAATACAAAAACAAACCTTCCTAAGGTCTATCCAAATTTCATTTGATTTCCCGAATGACAGCAGGAAGAGAGGAGGCCGAATGATTTGAAAAGAAGTTATTCTACCCCTCCTCTACCAACAGTCTTTTAACCTGCGAGTCACTCGTTCATCACTGAAAGTCAAGCCACATGCAGCGGTCAGTCTAGACACAAGAGCTCTTTGTGTGTGTGACTCTAATACGGGCCCGGGGCACACTGCCATATTTATCCACAGCGCTGATGATTTCCTGTTCGTGTTGACCCTCTCACTCCCTCCTCCCGAAGCACTGATGCAGGGCCAGCTCGTCCCCGTCTAACCCGTCATACAGCCCACAGCAAAGCGGATCTCAGATCAGCGACTTGGGACAAATTCAGGCTCTCTAAAAACAAGCAAATCCTTCGCTCATCGGCATCAGATGGTGTTTTAATGATTGCTACATAAATCCACCCTGCTCTAAACTTTTCACCTCACACATGCTTCTGATTTCCACACAAAAGAGCAGTTTAAAACATAAAAATTGAATATCTAAACTTGCATTTTTCTGAAGGAAACATCAGTGTCATTTTAAGAAGCCAATTTCAAATGTAACTCTTACATTATAAAGTACATTTTGCAAGTATGCTTCATCAGGATAAGCACACAGTGTGTGGTGTGAAAATTGAAAATTTCAACATTAGCGTACAGTATTTTTTTTTAAAAGTGCAAACTCTATACTCTCAGTTTGAGCGTATGCCTTATGCACTAATTAGCTGGTCCACAAAATAACAAAAGAGGCCTGGCCCATTGTTTTACAGTCGAAAAACAAACAGAGGAGATGGAAGAACAACAGCAAACATTAGAACGACAGAGTGAACAATAGATAGAATGATAGAATAATAAAACAGATAAAATGACAGAACGAGCGAATAAACGAACGATACACAGACGGACGGATAGATAGCATGAGACAGATAGAACAATGGTAGAATGACAGAACAATAGATAGAATGAAAGAGAGAACAATATAACAAAATATAGAATGGCATATAGATAGAACAATGGTAGATCGGATAGATAGAATGGCAGTAGAACGATAGATAGACAGTCAGACAGATAGATAGATAGATAGATATTATGATATGCAAATATCTTTATCCATTTTAAACATTTCTCAAAATGTCACATTTAATCTAAGCTGAAACTATCCTTTGATGTCTATACTTTGATATATAATGACTTTTTATGTATTCTAAAAATATATATTTTTTAAATACCGGTAGACATTTTCGAACAATAAAATGACAGAACGAGCGAATAAACGAACGATACACAGACGGACGGATAGATAGAATGAGACAGATAGAACAATGGTAGAACGACAGAACAATAGATAGAATGAAAGAGAGAACAATATAACAAAAGATAGAATGGCATATAGATAGAACAATGGTAGATCGGATAGATAGAATGGCAGTAGAACGATAGATAGACAGTCAGACAGATAGATAAATAGATAGATATTATGATATGCAAATATCTTTATCCATTTTAAACATTTCTCAAAATGTCACATTTAATCTAAGCTGAAACTATTCTTTGATGTCTATACTTTGATATATAATGACTTTTTATGTATTCTAAAAATATATATTTTTTAAATACCGGTAGACATTTTCGAACAATAAAATGACAAACGTCTTAATAAAGACCAGAACAAACGGCACAGTCAGTGAGTTATGTGGTTCCAGCTGAACTAATTAAAGAAAATTGTAGATCGATCCCAATACAGCGCTCATCTTGCAAGTGGTTAACTTCTACATGAAGGGAAAAATCCGAAATGCCCCGGCTCTGAAACAGCCGTCCCCTTGATAAGAACTGAGGACACCGTTCAACTCTGCTCTTTATAACTGTAAAACAGAGAAGCTCTTTCAACATGAAACATGAGAAGGTAATTACTCAAAGGTGACTGCGTCTCAGAGGCATTCCTCAACAAAAGCACAGAAAAACAGAGAGGGCTGCTGAAATAACCTGGGAAGAGGAACACTTCGCTTGCATACAGTAGGAGAACAGACCCGCTGCAGGAATCTGGGCCACACATGGAAGAAATAGACACTCTTGAAAAAATGGAAGCTAAATCTGAGCTGAAGGGTTTTGGAAATTAAGAACAATTACATCCTGGCAGAAACGATGGTGGAAATCAAGCGGGGTTTGTTGAAAAGTCCTTCAGACTGAGAGAGAGAGAGAGAGAGAGAGAGAAAAGAAAACCACTTTGGATGTTTTAGAATTCTGAAATGTCTTATCAACGGCCTTTTCAACGGGATAGATAAAATAAAAAGGTTAAAAATATTTATTAGGCTAATAAAACATACAGACAGACAAACAAACAATAATATAAAAACGGTTTTATTTAAGTCAAGGCAAACCTAAAATGTCCGTTTCAATATAAATATGAAATTCTGTAGTTTAATAGAAGTGTGAAGGATGAATCACTCAAACTACACAAGCTGCGAAAGGCCGATGACACACACTTCTGTTAAATCGACTGGCTATTTTTAATCACTCCAGACAGCATGGCATAACACTACACCATAAAGTTGTAAACTCCATGTATTTTTTGCATTTGAAACGATCCTAAGCGCAATGCATCTTTCCAAAGACATGTTGAGACATACAACTTGACATTAACGATCAGATCTCCATCCGTTTCCCAGTATGCTTTGTGTTTTTAACTCCACTGCCTCCAGCGCTACTGTACTCTGGGAGACAATTATTTAGTCGAAAGCTAAGCTAACAAACAAAAGTGTGTGCAGTCTCTCTTGGCAAGCGTAGAAAGAGAGTCCACTGAGAACAACTATAGGTCAAAGGTGAAACGCAAATCGCCCCGAACCAACTGTTTCCACTCACACAGCAGCGTTAGCTCTGAACTACGGCCGGGCAGCGAGGCCTACGGAGACCGTGTTTGGATACGGTCCTGATTGCGGTGTTAGTGCGGGTCAGGGAAGACGGCTTTACATCCGTCTAAATGCTTGGAGGGAATAGAGGAGGGACAGATAGAGCGAAGGCAAGAAAAGGCGGATCAAAGAGCACAAAGGGGCAAACAACCGAGAGTAAGTGATCTCAATGACTCAAGCGAGGAGAAATTTCCTCCAACCACAAATACAGTTGGCCTGGGCGCAAGTTATATAAAAATAGTTGTTTTTTTTCACTCGCGGTGCCTTTGGCAGCTGTGGCGGCTTTCAGCTGTGGTTCTCCGAGACTCTTCAAAGCCGAGAAAAGCCTGAATAATAATCACGGCTAATGTTTTCAACAGACTTTAGTCTTGCATGTTCCATCATGTTTAATAGCACACATGGATTTTCACCCAATGTAAAGTTCAATTAATTTCATGACATGCAAATGAGAAAGTTACATCGTCGTTGAATCATTGAAGAAAGAAAATAACAGTAAAATAGTGCCTAGACACTGTGATGCTGCTCTATTTTGCATCCTTTGTGGGATGGAATGTAAACAAGACATGAATAATAAGGAAAATGAAAAAGCACAGCCACAATGCTAGGATGCTGTGGGTTGCTATGCGGTTGCTAGGGTTTTTTATACACTTAAAAGTTTGGGGTGAGTATGATTTTTTTAAGAGATTAATATTTTTATTCAGCATGGACGCATTAAGTTGATCAAAAGTGACGGTAAAGACATTTATAATGTTACAAAAGATCAACAAAAATTAGTTTCAACAAAAATATTAAGCGGCACAACTATTTTCAGCATTGATAATAAATCTTAAGTGGCAAATCATCCTATTAGGATGATTTCTGAAGGATCACGTGACACTGAAGACTGGAGTGATGATGCTGAAAATTCAGCTTTGAATCACATAAATGAAAATAGAAAAGCAGTTTTATTTGTAATAATATTTCAAAATATTTACAAAATATTAAGGCTATGTTTACATGGAAACGATTCTGAAGCAAAAATGCAAAAGTGGCGTTGCGTCATCTTTGTTTATACGAGCGTTTTGTGTGGGAAATCTGCGTACAAATGGAGACGCAAAAGTGTGTGAAATTCAATGTAGTATGCACTTCAGACGGCTAGGAGTGCATACTACAACAACACCAAGTCCACGCGCCTGCGTACAACTTTCACTGTCAAGCAGACTTTTGCGTTTTTACCGTACACGGGAACGTGGCGGTGGAGCGTTTTTAAGATTTCCACTCTGGCGGGTGGTTTCACTTTTTTGCGTTTTTGAGACTCAAAAACGCCGTTGCCGTGTAAACGAAAGGCAAATTCGATAAAATATTTTTACGTTTTCACCCGCAAACGTTCTCGTGTAAACAGGGCCTTAAACATTAGTGTTTATCATTTAGAACATAGTGAGTGAAATATACACTCACCTAAAGGATTATTAGGAACACCTGTTCAATTTTTCATTAATGCAATTATCTAATCAACCAATCACTTGGCAGTTGCTTCAATGCATTTAGGAGTGTGGTCCTGGTCAAGACAATCTCCTGAACTACAACAGCAGAAGACCCCACCGGGTACCACTCATCTCCACTACAAATAGGAAAAAAGGCTACAATTTGCAAGAGCTCACCAAAATTGGACAGTTGAAGACTGGAAAAATGTTGCCGGGTCTGATGAGTCTCGATTTCTATTGAGACAATCAGGTGGTAGAGTCAGAATTTGGCGTAAACAGAATGAGAACATGTATCCATCATGCCATATTACCACTGTACAGGCTGGTTATGGTGGTGTAATGTGTGGGAGATGTTTTCTTGGCACACTTTAGGCCCCTTAGTGCATCGTTTAAATGCCACGGCCTCCCTGAGCATTGTTTCTGACCATGTCCATCCCTTTATGGCCACCATGTACCCATCCTCTGATGGTTACTTCCAGCAGGATAATGCACCATGTCACAAAGCTCGAATCATTTCAAATTGGTTTCTTGAACATGACAATGAGTTCACTGTACTAAAATGGCCCCCACAGTCACCAGATCTCAACCCAATAGAGCATCTTTGGGATTTGGTGGAACGGGAGCTTCGTGTCCTGGATGTGCATCCCACAAATCTCCATCAACTGCAAGATGCTATCCTATCAATATGGTCCAACATTTCAAAAGAATGCTTTCAGCACCTTGTTGAATCAATGCCATGTAGAATAAAGGCAGTTCTGAAGGCGAAAGGGAGTCAAACACAGTATTAGTATTTCCTAATAATCCTTTAGGTGAGTGTATGTGAGATTTGAAAGTTTGGAAGACAGATGGAGAGACAGGAGTAATCACAATTCAAAGACAAATTGTAACCGTTTAAAGGTTAAAGAGTGAAATATGTCATAATTTGGCTAGTTTCAGAACTTTAATACTAATTGAAAGTGTGTAGTTGCATACTGCTTTATTCATGTGAGAACAAACACACAAAACATCTGTCACACACATTTCCTCAATAGCAGTGCTAAAACTTTACCACCTTCCTCTCTCTCACTCTCGCTAAAGTAATTGATTTCTGGCCACAAATCTTTGAGTTTGTCTTGTTAGAGCTGAGTGCGGCTTGACTCTGACAGTTTTGTGTGAATAACAGGTCTTCCCCTTAAACAATCCCGTTTTTCTGTGTATGAGATAGATACTGTTAGCATTAGAATGCAAGTTGATGTCATCAGAGAGAGTTGATTAACATTTCGCTTAATTCGTTGTTTACAGCATAGACACAAAGCTTTGTGTTCAGTGCCAAGTGCGGCCCATGTTCAGAAGTAAGAGATGAGAGATTTCTACAAAGAATAGTCAGATTTTGGCTGCAAAACTGAATTGTTTATATAATGAATTTCTTTTTAAATCCTGGTCCAGACTGTCAGAACTGGGCTGCTTTAATCACTGGGGTATTGGGCACTGACGGATAGCTTGAAAAATGTTGACTAAACACATTCAGTCTCTTTGACACCCTGTTGAGGTATTCATTTAATGTTAATGAGGTATTTATTATCTTTTCCTTTTCCAGTCTGATATTATAAAAGGTTCTGTCACGAATAATACAGTAAGTGGCAATTAGGCCTTCAAATCAGCCATTTTTCATTTTGGTTTTCTCTGTGTTCATTCAACAAACAGCTGGAAACATTCCTTGGGATATGGCTTTTAATTATGAGACTTATTTTTGTAATTAGGCTCTCGAAATTAAAGTATAAAAACGTTCAATGTAGATTTATCGGCCAAAATATCGGTTATTGGAGTACAAATATAAAGAATTCTCGGATATCTGTATTGGTCAAAATTTTCTTATCAGTCCATCCTAGTTATTTTAACTATACTACTAGTATTATACTGTAAACCCGTTGCAAACCCATAAAATATAACACTACTTCAAGTTTACCCTCAAGGTACCATAACAGTACTATGGTACTACAGAGATGGTATCAGATGGCAATGCCATGATACTTTGGCATAGGGAAGAACATGGTTAGTTGTAATGTTTTTATTCCAATGAATATTTAGAAAGGGTCTATTTTTTATTTTTTATTTAAATAAACTCACACCATAAAGTATTGACTACAAAAAACGGTTTCACTTTATTTTGATGGTCCCTTTAACCTTTTAGAGTGTTAGTAGAGTATTAGTAGACTGGTGAGGTTAGGGTAAAAAATGTTGACATGTAGTTGCAAAGTTACTTATAGTCAGAAGAATGTTTGTCGGGGAGCAACACAATAAATAGTAAGCAGATATTAAGCAAACAGTTTACTAATGATCTAATGAAAGTTAGTTGAGAGTTGAGAGTAGGTACAATGTTACTTACTGTATAGTCAACAGAATGTTCAAAAGGGACCATCAAGATAAAGTGTTACCCCCCAAAAAAGCAATTGAACAAGGTTTTTGAAAGCTCATGCCAAGAAAAAAAGAGATCCAACATAAAAAAACACAGCTAGAGAAAACAAGCCTTTGAGTTTTGAACTTTTGATTCAACATCTTAAGTTACTAGTTTCTTAAGTTACTCCATTCTCCCTACCTTGGTATTGAATGTTTGACGTTGTACCCATACCATGACATTTACAAGGTACTCCAAAAGACTTTTTTAAAGTGCAACAAAAGAAAATAAATAAATAAATAAATGGTTTTTAGAAATGGTTGCTTTATTTTTTCACAGTTCTGCCTTTTTAAAAAGCACAAGACTTTGTTGCTTTAAGCGTTGAATACTCAAAAACGGTGTCCATCACCTGACCCTCACTGCTCCTCAGAGACTTTCAGTGCTTTAGATAGTTGATTGAGCATAAGATGAAACTCAGACTCTTGTGGGTGATTTCTGCAGACATGGCGCCTCCCCACACAGATTTGACTGGTGCCAGTAGGCATCTATGCCAACGCTGGACTCATAAACGGATAGTTTGGTGAAGTTGGCTCCATACGGACGAGGTATTTTTTTTTCCCCTTGAGTGCCTTAGCAGATTTTTTTTTTGGGGGGGTGGGCATTAAGCATTTTTTTTGTTTGAAGTTTTCACACCATAACGCTTACAAATATTTTTTAACTTCATGAGTGTACAATAATTTGTCTTTGCCACTTTCAAATATCTTTTTCAACTTTCATGTTGGTGCTTGCCATGGCAATTAAACTAATTTTATGCAATTTTAATTGGAGCAAAAAAAAAAAAACCTGATTGAAAGAATGTTTTATTAAAATGCTACAAAATATAAAAGGTCACAAGGAGGAAAATTTATAACTGAATCAAATAATGCATGCATTTGATAAGTCTTTCATTCATTTGCATTAACTTCTTTGCAAAATACTATAAATGTATTTAGATAGTTACTAAACATAACTAATAATGTTGCTTAAAACCAAACGTTATCAACCCATCTTTTAAATAAAATTATATGTGAATTTCATAGATTCTCAGTTTTCACCATGCATCAGGACACTTATTTAGTGCACAGTGTTAGGAAAGTGCTATGGTTGATTTTGCTGTTATTCAGTATTTTCCATGTAAATAAAATCAGAACAGCCTTTTATAATCGAGCACCTAGTAAGCACCATTAATGACAATCTCAACTGAATATTACAGATTTAGAAGCTATTAAATTCATGCCACCAGTCTTAACTTTTTAAATTTCATTCAGTAAAATTGTTTTGATATTACAAAATATTGACAAAATGTTTGTTTCTTGGTAGTTTTGGTGAGGGAATATCATCTGGTAAATGGGCAACAAAAAAAAGGAGGATCATACTGAAATCAGAGGGCTAATTGCCTGATTTGTAGGTGTAATAGACCAAATTTATTTCATGTCACCAGTTTCACTTTTTTTAATTTCATTTAGTAAAATTCTCTAAAAATAACAGCCAAGTCTCTTTGATCAAAATACAAGTGTGCGACCTGGTTCGTGGTCTGGTCAGCATTTGAAAAGCAGCATTCAGCAGTGATCCTTATTCTACAGGGGATCCTATGGAGCCATGGAAAAGAGCTCTTTCTGGCTCCGTTTGGAGCGGCATGGAAAGTCCCCATAGTGGAAAGTCCCTCTCCTAAACTTGACAGATTGTGGATGTGTATGATCATGAGGGGCCGAGACAGACTTGCCCTTTAGCCAAGAAACACACACTGAATATTACATTACATTACTCTTCTGCACACACACACACACACACACACACTTTCTTCTCCTAAAAAATCACCCCCAAATTATACCACAACACATTAGCAACCAATGAAATAAGTGCATGTGCATGCTATAAAAAAAAAAGAAAAAAAGATAAAAAGCAACATATGAGAAGCGGTGCACACGACACGGGAGGCATATATCCTCACATACTGTAGATCCCTAACGTCTAACAGCTCTGACAGGCAGCATGTGGCAGCAATATGACCACCATCACCACAGGAAACAGCCAAGTAGAGGAAGTGAGTGATTCTGTAGAGGGAGCAACAGTATGAACATTGTGTAGAGGCAAGGCGAAGAGGTTCGGCTTCTGAAAAAAGACACCAACGATATCCTCAAATAAAGTTCCTTGAAGAACTTAAAAAAGGTTCAGGCTGCAAATCTATTATAATCAGAACATTTTAATAATTTAACATTTTATTTGTAGCTTTTAGTCCATTTTTGTTATCTTTCTTTTCATTTATATGCTAGTGCGAAAAGTTGACAGAATTCACTTTTAGACTGCAAAAAATAAAAATAAAAAAATAAATAAAAAACAATCCATAATGAGTTTTTGTGCTGTGATTTCCAAGTAAAATATCTAAAAACATTGACTTGAGAAGCAACCCGGCATGCAATGTTAAGACTGGTTTTCTTTTGATTTCATCTTTAAACAAGTGTGGCTGATATTTTTTACTTTTTTATACTTTAAATTAAAAAAAAAGTCTCCTAACAGTGCAGCAAGGCACTGCAAACCTCTAGTAACGATGTTCATAGTTCAGGAAAGGATGGGGTGGGAACCAGCAAAAGATAAATGTAACTTCAATGACAAAATAAACAACAACACAAAAGTAGAGCGGCAGCCCCTCACAGATGCAAACTGAAACAAAACACCCAAATTAATTCCAGGCCTGGTCCTCTCTCTTCTTGTAACGTCATCACTCCTATTTTTGTCCTTCTGGATCTTCTCTGTGGGACTCCAGACAGGTGTGACGCGCGAGTGATGCTCATTAACACTTGCGCCACCCGCCTCGCTCCATTCCCAAGGCTCTCGGCCCCACCCTGCTCGCTACACGTCCCCATCGCCCTTCGCAGGCAAGACGCGTACACTGGAGACTGCGCTCTACTTATTTATTTTGAGTAAGTCTTAGATATATAAACTGAAAAATACTTATTTTTAAAGAGTAGCAGATAGATGCATAAAAAAAAAATTCAGGAAAACATAAAAAATCCTAATGACTTACACATTAGAAACACTTCATTTAGATAATCCACTTTAGACATTCTGCTAACTTTAAGTAACTTTGCAACTAAATTTCAACTATCAGTCATTAGCGAATTAGTAGACTGTATGCTTATATATCTGCTAACACTTTATATCGATGCAAGTACGTCAACTTATTCTACTAACCTGAACCCTAACCCAACAGTCTATAGTACTCCAAGAGTTAGTTAAGATGCAGTAGCAAAGTTACCTCCTCGTAAAACCTTCTGCAACTGATTTACAAACAGTGTAAAATAAAAGCAAAAACAAAAAGGATTGTCAACACGGGAAAGAAAACCAAGTCAACAAACCATTCTATGTGGTCTTTAAAAAACTAAACCAGAAAACCGTGTGAATATAAAAAGTAAAGTTCATCAAAAGCCTGTAACATGGTGCGGTAAATCTATATCAAGCTGGGCCGCTCTCTTCCAGTAATTCACCTGAAAGAAGTTCTAAATAGTTCCATAGAGCATGAGGGGAAAAAAGGCAAAAGCCATGAGAAACTTCGCAAAAGAGATCAACGCTCAGCAGAGCAGTGAAATCATCCGTCTGTGCTCTGACAGGCCTCAATGACACCATCCCTGTCTAGGGGGCATGTAGACCGTTCTGCTGAGCAAGCATGAGTGTGATATACACACACACAGCCGTGCTGGAGCCCATACATTCATCTGGACCTCCTACAGTATATACACAGTCCAGGTGCTGTGTTCAGTGAGTCACTTCCACTTAAATGCACCTTTGTTCTACAGCTGTAACAGTTTAAAAGTTATATCAATGTATACTGTATGCGTGTGTGTGTGTGTATATATATATATATATATATAATTGGGTGAGTAAGAAAAAAACTTTTATTCAGCAAGGATGTCAAGGATTTCAGTGAAGACAATTATGTTACAAATGATTTCTGTTTCAAATTAGGCTTCATCAAAGAGTTCTGGGGAAAAAATCAGTTTACACAATAACAAAGCAGCAAAACTGTTTTCAACAGTTGTAATAACAAGTAATTTTTCTTGAGCAACATATCGGCATATTAGAATGATTTCTGAAGGATCATGTGACACTGTGGCTTCTGAAAATTCAACTTTGCCATCAGAGGAATTAATTACTTTTTAAAATATACTCAACTAGAGAACAGTTAATTTGCATTCTAATAATATTTCACAACATTACCAAATGTGACCATTTTTACTGTATTTTTTATCAAATAAATGCAGCCTTGGTGAGCATAAGACACTTCAAAAAAATTTAAAAAAATCCCCAAACTTTTGAATAGTGATCAAATGCCCTCTTCTAAAATGTCGCTCACTCTTTTTATAAGTGACCGGACGTCCAATACATTGTGGCAAATTGTTTTGATATTACAAAATATTGACAAAATGTATGTTTCTTGGTAGTTTTGGTGAGTGAATGCCATCTGGCAAATGGGCAACGAAAAAAAGGAGGGTCACTACTGAGATCAGAGGGCTAATTGCCTGAAGAGATGGCAACCGGTGGGCACTAAACAAACAGAACTTACCCTGGCACTGCCAACCTCAACACACATTCAGATCTCCCAGTGTTGTTTGCTTTCCTCAATTGCTTCCACATGTCTGAAGCTTTCTTACAAGCGCTCACCGTTATAAATCAGGCACCTTTCAAAAATGTTGAGGCTGACACTAACTAGTTTCAATTACTAGCAATATTTCCAAGGGTCCAGAACATCATATTGTTCTCTTGGGGTAATCTATTTACACACAGCAAACAACCTACAAAATTCATTTCTGTTGTGTTAGGAATGTTATTTCTACCAATTAAAAAAAAAAAAAAAAAAACATTTCTCCATGTCTCAAAGACATCTAAGCTTATTTATAGCCCAAATCCCACTACAAGTGTATAGGGGTTACCATTTAACAACCAAGGCTGAAACTCCACACTCCTAATAAAATCATTTTTCTTAAATTAATCTCACTCTATACTGCTATAAATACACCATCTGTGTCTTTCAAAGACCCGCAGAAACATGAACTTAAGTAACCGTCCTGATTTCACAGCGGCTGGCGGTTTGAAATGAAACCAGCAGATTAAGAGAAGGAAGACTTGTGAACAATCGCAGAAAGATGGGCTAATCCACAAAGCAATAAGGGGGCGACCGCGAGTCCCTCTAGTCGTCTCACATGCCTTTCGTTCAAGACTCAGATTTCTGCTAACCATCGTTTTCTTATACAGAAAGACGGATGGAATGTCGCTCCTGGGATGATGTGACAGAAGAGGAGAGGGTTTTGGTGTTATTGTGGGATTAACTATAAATTATTAGTTGTATATCGTGAAATGAAACCAAGATGATGAAACTTCTTGATGTTGCTTTATGGTCAAGATCAGGCAAATAATACTACACTTATAGTAATCCAATTGCCCAACACATGCACGATTGAAATGCCATCTCAACCCCCTTTCAGATGGATCTGGATCAATGTTGCTTTTAAAGTGATTCTGCCATTTTAAGATCAGATTGACAGGATGAGACTTGATCTTGAATCAGGACTGCTTCTCTGAAATTCCTTCATACATTCATTCTAAAAATACACAACAATCAAAATACCGTTCTGCTCAAATAATAAAAAAAATATGTAATATACAATACCATTCAAAAGTTTGGTAAAGGTAACATTTCTTTCTTTTTAAAGAAGAAAAATGAATACTTGTATTCAGCTACGGCACATTAAAAGACCAAAAGTGACAGTAAAGAGACTTCTTTCAAAGACATTAACTCCAAACTTTTGAAAGGTATTGTATTTAAAAAAAAAAATACTGCCAAAAGGTAACAGTGCTACTATTGCCTAGGAAAACAATTAAATGCACACCCATAAAATAAAGGTTAAAAAAAGTTATGTAATGGTTTTCAAAATACTGAAAACCAGATCAGTAAACAGGTAGGCTGTGCTGTTATAAAGTTTCATCAGTAAACTAAGGACATGACAGCCTCTAATGAAACCTTCATCAACACCAGACGGGAAAAATGATTGAAACAAACAATGTCCTGATTCCTGCTGCTCTCTAGATTTATAAATATACAGCCAACGCACATATTTGAGACTGAGGTCGTGTAATGATAGAGCCTCAAGTACACAAGTGTGGGAGGAAGTGGAAAAAAAAAAAAAAATTCGAGAGAATAAGGGAAGGAAAATAAAAGATTTAAGGATGGATAGATGAAAAATGAAGTAAAAAGAGAAAGAATGAGATGGATGTATGGAAGGAAGGAATGGATGATGAAAAAAGAAAAAGAATGGATGGAAGGATGGATGGGAAAAAGGAAAGATGGACAGACAGATGATGAAAACTGATCTCATGAAATGACGTATGTATGACACGCCAATTCGTATTTGCATTTTTGGAGTGCTATCAACACGCATAATCGCTTTTCAGCGTGTTTATGAACGCCGCTGACTTAACGTTACATTACTGTATAAATATATGATCTACCCCAACCCCGTCCCTAACCTACCCGTCACTGGGGTTAATACCATTTATGAGTCTTCCCCTACCATCCTAGGAAAAAAAAATTTCGCTCCCCAGATGTAGATCTACATTTTGCTTCTCTCGGACATTTAACGCCGTAGACATACACGCATCCATGCGGATAGCTCAAAATGAGTATAGATAACACGCCACTTGACTTGAAAGTGGCGTGTATGTTTACGCAAAAGTCATGATGTCATGTTGGATGATGGATGGATAACTGATGAAAAACTAAAATAATGATGGATGGATAGAAGAAGATAATAGAATGGATGGATGGATTGGAAAAAAGGAATATGGACATTGACGGACGGACAGACAGACGGATGGATGGATAGATAGAAGATAAATTAATGGATGGATGATAAATGGGAAAAAGGAAAGAGGGGCCGAGAGATGGATGGATGATGTAAGAAAAACTGAAAGAAGGATAGATGGAGAAAGAAAGCAAGAATGAGAAGGAAGGAAGGCAGGAAGGATGTTAAATGGGGAAAAAGAAAGATGGACAGACAGACAGATGGATGGATGATGAAAGAAAAGAAGGATGAAACGAAGAATGGATGGAGAAAGAAAGAAAAAAAGAAAGAACGAGAAGGAAGGAAGAATGATGGATGGGGAAAAGGAAAGATAAACGATTTTTGGACACATCCTGCTATGAAACAATCACCCCTTTCTTTCTTTATCCCATCCATCCATCCATTCTGGCTTGGGTCAATAGACAGGGAAAAGAAAGAAAAAGATGATTACTCCATAGCAGGATGTGTCAGTTTTCAAGCATTTGGCCCTCAGGCTGAAGAAAAAACAGCTTGAACCAGCTTTATAAAACTGTAGAGAGAGAAACAATGAAAGTGTAAACGACAGGTTCCTAGCGCTGGCACTGGCATCTGACTGACTCGGAGTCCACGCTGCCCCCTGGAAGCTGGCACAGCTCCTAGAAAGCCATTCTGGCTTGAGAAAACAGAGCCGTGTGTCGCAGCTGCACTCTGGCCTATTAAAACCTCCAGCTATAATGGGAAACCCAGAGGGATTGCTACGCTTATTAGCCACCACACTATGTTTCTGAGCCACAATCCGGTCTACTTCTGCACGCACGCCAGACAAAAGGGCTAACTTTAGCTTCCATCAGACTCTCACAACAAAGCCACCATTACTGACAAATTGAGAGCTCAAACGACGTAAATTACTATAATTTTGCCAGTGTGCAAAGTTATTTCCTTCATAATTTAAGTGTGCATCCATGATCCGTATGGCATTCATAAGTGTTCTTAGCTGTTGTGATCACGCTCAGCAAAAATGTTGACTTGCATTTATTCTTTCAGTCATTGGCATCTAGTTTTGACTGACGACGCAGTTTCTAATAAGCCAATTAGAAGCTATCAAAGAGTCCGTAACTGATGTCTTCAGCCAGAGACAGAAGGATAACCTGTAATTAGTCTAGCGGTGCTCAGTCATCCAGACAATGGGAGCTTAGAAGAGCACCAGGCAACTGTGGACGGTCACGCGGGCATGAACCGCCTGTAACGAACAAGGCCAAACTAAACATAGAGGTCGAGTAGCCATTCCAGATCAACTGAGCAACATTTCATTGTGTGCATTACCCTACAACTTAGCCATGATCATTTTTATAAGGGAATGTTACAAAAGATGCTGTTGCTGATTCATCCAAAAATCCATTTGTAATAATAAATGTTTCTAGAGCAGCGAATCAGCATGTTAGAATGATTTATGTAGGATCATGTGACACTGAAAATTCAGCTTTGCCATCACAGGAATAAATTTGTCTTTAAGTGTATTTTTGTCCTCTCAAGATGCAATGAGTTAAAGTATGTTGGCGATTTCAGACATTTTTGCACTGAATGTTCACAGTATCATCCAGAAAAATCATTAAGAGGTCGAATGAGCTCTAGCCACTGAGAGGAACAGACAAACAAGACACAAGTAATAAAAATCTGGTGTCGACTGGCTAATTAACGGCTACACACTCATTTGAACAAGGATGAACTGAACCGCAAATAACCTCTGAATTTTACGCAACTGAAACCTGTTTACCCAAGTGCTAGTGAGACATAGAGAAAGGACATCTTTCTTGATGAATGATTTTATGACTCCAAATTGTTCAGGTTTCAAGTTATAAATAGAAGGTCTGAGTTTCCCAGAAGCTTCTTGGCACTAAGGTCGCTTGTTTCCTCACAACAGAAGAAAAGCAGTCAAATTGCCTTGATGCACTTGGAAAATGTTGCACTGGCAAGTAGTAGAACATATACAGCCAATCACGTTTGTTAAAATATATATAAAAATATATGTAACCAATCAAAATCCTCTGTCTGGTGAGGACAATGTAAACATAAATATTTGGCCAATTAAATCCTGACATATACTATAAAGTCAGTATTAGCCCATATTTGGTAATTACGCATTTTATTTTCAAGTTACAAAGCACAAAGTCACTCCAAAGGAGTTATTCTTAATATTGGTAAGCATTGTTTCTGAACTCCCTGAAACGCCTCCATTGTAGTCTTGAGTTTTCTTCAGGAACATGGCACTGTTTAAAATGTTTAAAAGCATTTCCCACCCAAGACATATCCAAATAAAGTGGTGAGGCCTGGTTGAGTTACGTTAGACGTGTGTTGAAACTCACGGTTATGGAAAGGGACATTTCCTAAACACACTTGAAGCAGTTGACCAATCACAACACATCCAGCTGGCCAATCAGAGCACACTGCCCTTTCAGGAAGGAGGGGCTTCACAGAGACCAGAACTAAACAAAGCTATACTGACAGACTGGGAAGATAGGCGCTGCAACAATGTAAAATATGCAAAAAATAAGGTGTTATTTTGAAAATTCAAGCTTGAAAACCTGTTCTAGTAACAAAATCAACTTTTTTTAACTTATATTGAGTGAATATGTATTGTATTGTCAAAATAAAGGTTCCCTTTAATAGTTTGCAGATTCCCTCTAGGTATAGGAAAAACTAGCCTATAATACAACACAAGTACAATGATACAAAATCCTCAGTAGCAATAATTAAATGTACAATGTATTTACATTAATTAAATTAAATGAACATTGTATGAATGCAATTACAAAATTAACATGAAACATGCAGTAATAAATACTAAAAAGAGTAGAAAGACACAATCTAATCCAATAAACCATCAACACAACGTGCTAGTCAAATCCAACAGCACACATAAACACAAACAATAGCAAGGGCCGTAGATGTGTTGTTTCCTGTTTTCCTGTGGCTTTTACGGATATTAAGCCAGTGATCTATATGGATATTAAGCCATATGTCTCCTAATATTGGCAGAAAGAGAGCTCTTTAAAGATCCAACTGGGAAAAAGGATCTTAAAACAAACCTTAAACAGGGTTCCAACGCTTTTTGAATGCATTTTTCAAGTCTTTTGTAGTCGTTTGTGATTACTGGATAGGAATATATATATATATATATATTAGAGATTGATTTATTAGTTTAACATTTCCTGCCTAAAACTTAACAATATATATTTAAAGATAGAAACATATTTAACAATCAATCTTTAGCAAATATATCTTTGGTTTGCCAGAGTCATTACATTGTAAATGGCTCTTCAATAAGGTTTTAGGACCTAATGTATGTTCTGTACAATAAGACATTTTTTTTATGCCTCTCTCTCTCTCTCTCTCTCTCTCTCTCTCTCTCTGTGTGTGTGTGAGAACTGGTCAAGGCCCAGCATTGTTAGACATGTGTTGAAGTGAAGATTGAAAACACCACACTCAGCAATTCAGCCCAGTTAATGGCATTCACATCTGTGAGGCGTGTGCAGCTTCCAGAACCTTCTCTCTCTGTCACTCGCTCTCTATCCTCACAACGTCCTCATAAAAAAAAACCCCTGCCAAACATACTGGACCGACATGACTCCAGTGAACTGTGTGTCACTGATACAACTGTTTTCTTTTATATAAGATGCATGTGTTTCTCAAGATGTTTTGGTTGATTTTCTCTTATATGAGGAAGATCTATTATAGAGCGAATTTTACAAATAGTGTCAACAATATGTCTGGGTCATATTTCACCCTAATTGGCTTTGTTTATATTTTTGCCTTTGTTAGGACCATTACGATTTGTTCAATGTGACATTATTTTCACAGTGATGAAAAATAGTGTCCTTCTCCTCCAAATCTCATTCTCTAGTGCAAAAAAAAGAATGATTATATTATAATGATTATTTATCATGTGAAATATCAACTAGGGAGAGGACAATAGGCAAGCAGCTTGGTGAGAAGGCAACAACAGCTGGCGTAATCATTAGGAAATGGAAGAAGTTCAAGATGACGGTCAATCTCCCTCAGTCTGGGGCTCCATGCTAGATCTCACCTTGTGGAGTATCAATGATCATGAGGAAGGTGAGGGATCAGCCCAGAACTACACGGCAGGACCTGGTCAATGACCTGAAGAGAGCTGGAACCACAGTCTCAAAGAAAACCATTAGTAACACACTATACCGTCAAGGATTAAAACTCAAGCCAGCGCATGTCCAGGCCCGACTGAAGTTTGCCAATGACCATCTGGATGATCCAGTGGAGGAAAGGGAGGAAGGTCATGTGGTCTGATTAGACAAAAATAGAGCTTTTTGGTCTAAACTCCACTCACTGTTTTTGGAGGAAGAAGAAGGATGAGTACAACCCCAAGAACACCATCCCAACCGTGAAGCATAGAGGAGGAAACATCGTTCTTTGGGGATGCTTTTCTGCAAAGCGGACAGGATGACTGCAACGTATTGAGGGGAGGATGGATGAGGCCATGTATCATGAGATCTTGACCAACAACCTCCTTCAGTAAAAGTATTGAAGATGGGTCGTGGCTGGGTCTTCCAGCATGACAACGACCCGAAGCACACAGCCAGGACAACTAAGGAGTGGCTCCAAAAGAAGCATCTCAAGGTCCTGGAGTGGCCTTGCCAGTCTCCAGACCTGAACCCAACAGAAAATCTATGGAGGGTGCTGAAAGTCTGTATTGCCCAGTGACAGCCTGAAACCTGAAGGTTCTAGAGAAGATCTGTATGGAAGAGTGGGCCAAAATCCCTGCGGCAGTGTGTGCAAACCTGGTCTACAGGAAACATATGATCTCTGTAATTGCAAAGAAAGTTTTCTGTACCCAATATTAAAGTCTGCTTTTCTGATGTATCAAATAGTTATGTCAAATGAATTAGTTAAAAATCATAGTGTGATTTTCTGAATTTTTGTTTTAGATTCCGTCACTCCAGTTAAAATGATAAAAATTACAGACTTCTACAAGATTTGTAAGTGGGAAAACATGTAAAATAGGCAGTGTATCAAATACTTGTTCTCCCCACTGTATATATGAAGAGTTCAGATGCAAAAGCCTCTAAGTGCCATTTGAAATTTTCTTCTAGAATGATCATTTTTATCAAGCTTGTATATTTAAGTTCAGTGATTTCACTTAAATGGCAATGATAATTACCTATTAATTGTTATTTAAGTGAAATTACTGAACTTAAATATACAAGTTTGATAAAAATCATCATTAAAGAAGAAAATTTCAAATGGCATTTAGAGGCTTTTGCATCTGAACTCTTTATATATATATATATATATATATATAATTTTTCACATTACAATAATGCATTTGAATTAAATAAAGTCAACATCAAAAAAAGTTATGGTCTCAAATAAAAGCTTCATTTTCATTATGATTTTTTTAATTCTGAAGTGAAATATGACCCCAGATGTTCCTGGCAGGTTTTATAAGACTCATCCATTAAGATCATTATCATCCCATTAATTAAACGTTCATATCAGACAAGTTTGTTGGATCAGTGTATCTGTAGAACGGCCCTAGACACAAGGGAAGCTGAACTTCAGGAGCTGTTTTCAGACGTTCTTCCACCGTGAGCCCTTTATCTAACAGGATATGGGGGGTGGGGGTGTCAGACGGTTTAGTCAGGCAGTTTGTCTCATTTACGCCATCTATTGGAACAAGCAGAGAGGAGAGAAGGTACTTGATGAACCGAGGAGAACAAAGGAAGACCTGCACAAGAGCAGTGGTTCTCAAGAGATTTTGCTTCATGGCCCAGATTTTTTTATAGGAAGACATTACAGGACAATGTTTTTAATTGCACAAAATTAAAAAGCATTTTTCAAAAATAAATATATATTGTATTTTTTCAGACCTGGAACCCACTGTACACAATGCTCTTCAAAATTAAGGCTCCAAAAGGGATTTTTGGTACATTTCAAAGAAAAGTTCTAAAAAGGTGAACATTTTTCCACTATAAAGAACCTTTTTTGGAATCGGAAGGTTCCATGAATTTTAAAAGTTCTTCAGGGAACCACAAAAAAGTAGGTTGCTTTTACTGCAGCATTGGGGACAATGTTCATCTAGATGTGTGCAATACTGTGAATCAGTATTGTTGTGTAAAGATCACAATGTTTTTTTTTCCCCCATGGCTTTGAGGAGGACAAACTGCCAGAGAAAAGATATTTTGACCTGAGAACAAAAAAACAAGGGTGATGGTGGTCCGAAAACACACATTCCATTCGTCAAATTCACAGGCAGCTGCAAAACTTTTTTAAAGACAAATTTTCAAAAACAGAACCGTTGATGGTAACAACACAACCTGGAGAGCCAATGCCAAGTTAAAAATCTAGGTCACACTGGAGGAAGAAGGGGGGTGGCTAGAGTGTGTGGGTAAGAACATGAAAAACAAAAAAGTGAAAAATGGTCAATAAATTTGAGGAGAGTGCGGAGGGAATGTTTAGGTGAGTGTGTCTCACGGCTGCGTGATTCCATAAGGGTTTTACGAGGGAATGGGAGGAAAAGTGTGTTATGCTTGATTGGACACCAGAGTGATGAGTCAGTGAATCTTTCTTTTTCTTCACATGCACACATATGAACACACAACATATCTGCCACTGCTCACTCGGGATGTGCAAAAAAAGTCCTGCCTTGTATTATTATTCAGGTTTGGGGTTGTGTTAATCAGATGTATTTCCTAAAAAGAACATTTATAAAAGACATGTTCATGTGTTTAAACAACTGGACTGACTAAAGAATAATAAAGGGGTCTCATGAAGCTGAACTATTTTTCTGTTGACAGCATTTGACAGCGTTTGACAGCACAACACTCTGCTGTGAAACACTAAAAAAGGCAAGACTTGTGAAGAGACAAAAAGCTAAATTGTTCAAAAAACAGATATGCAACAAAATATTTAAAAACAACAACACCCTTTTGTACAAAATCCTTAAAATAATTAGACTGATTATGCATTAAATTGAGATTTTAGAGGAGAAATTGACTGATTTATTTTATTTTCACTGAGAAATTGACCACTACAGTGCAAATACAATACAGTATTTTTTTACAAAGAAGTATATTAGATAAATAAATAAATAAATAAATCTTATTATTTGATACTATTAATATATTACATTTGTAATACAATATAAAAAATGTAACTGTATATTTATTATAATTACAAAAAATATGACATTAACAACAATAATACTATATTTTTACCACTACTAATGATGATGATGATAAAATATTATAAATGATGATATATTACATTTCATATCAAAATAATCTTATAACATTAAATTAATGATACTATTAAATACAACAACAATTAAATAAACAATAATTAAAAAATAATGTATTTTTTATTAAAAAATTAAATTCTTATTTTAGATCTTATTATAAATATTAATGCCATACTATTTGTGGAGTGGTGTTTGATCTAAAGGGTCAAATATATTGTCATGTGTGTTTTAGCCAAAGCAATATCGATCAACATGAATCAACATGCACCTCTTCTAAATTTTCTATATACCCTAATCATTTTGTTAACAACATGTATTCATTATTTCAATGAGCTCTGCTTAAATTAATACATTGTTAGCTAACTGCATTATTTGAATATGTACAGTACATTTCTGAAATACATTACTCTGATAACAGATCACTCAAAATTATAATGTAGACATGCATTTTCTGTAAAGCTGCTTTAAACCGATACAGTAAGTATTGTGAAAAGCGCTACACAAATAAATGTAAATAGTATTGAATTAAATCAATATGATTAAAAATATTACTTCAAATATCAATATCATTTAGTTCAGATGCTTTACTTTGAAACTCTCTATTTGAATCTTTCGGTTCATCCCCAAAAGTAATGCTTTAAAAAAACTGAGATAAATAAATGACTAGTTTGTTAAACCCACCCCTACTGCTCATGCCCACCAGCATGCTTTACAATCAACAGTCAACGACCTACATCTGCCCAACGACGTGCCACATCTGTGGTCGCCCTGATTGCAGTTTGTATATAACCGAGGGAGCCTGCCGAGGGGAAATCAAGCCGCAATCCCTGTTACTCAGAGCTCTGTTGTCCAGACACGAGTAAACATGTGCGCACACGAGCCATACCGTAAAACAAACGTTTTTGCAAAGCTCGCCACCATGAATCAGCATTATTCAAACTGACGTGACCAGAACCAAACCAGAGAGCGAGGCGGGTGGTTCCCATTGTGGCCTCCTCGCGATCTTAAAACCCAGGCAACCCTCTCGCTGTACACACATCAAACGACGCAACTGTTTGGAGGGCTGCACTGACAATCATTCCTGTACCGCAGGCCTGTAATAAACATCTGCTTATTCTTCTGATCTCACATGTGAATCGGTTTCTTTGCTGAAGAGTCATCCCTGTGGTGGGTGAATTTCAAAGTGCAGTGGACCATGGGACTGTTTTAAGGTTGTTTGTTAGTTGTTTACTTTTATTACCAGTACTTTGCTTCTTCCACTGTTCTGGTACATATTAAAGCAATACGCAGTGCATTACAGTGATTTTACCATAGTAAAGATATAACCCTGTTATTCTAGTGAAATCATTTTAATGCTCAGCCAACAGTGGTAATTTAAAATAAGAAAAAGCAATCATTAGTGTTATTATTTCCTCATTTGTAGGGTTTGGGATTCTTACAAACCACAAAAATTAAGTATAATGTAACCTCAAAATCATGTGTGTGGAACTACATTTGGCCAGACATTTTCACCTAGCAGTTGATAAAACAGTCAGAATTGCATGGAAGGAGGATGGACCTGAACCATAGAGGCTGGGATATCAGAGAGACTTACACTATGATAGGGTCTAGTGCTCATTTCGACCTTTTTTTTTTTCCATAAATAAGACGAGACGATGACGAGACGACACTGACGTTGTTAAACAACAACTGTGGTTAAAAACTTTTTTTCTCGAGAAGGGGAGACAAAACATTACAGACTGTTTAACAAGCCGCTTGCCAGATTTCAAGAATTTAAATCCCACTATCAGAGCTTTTCTGTTAAAAAAACACATCTCTCTCTCTCTCTCTCTCTCTCTCTCTCTCTCTCTCTCTCTCTCTCTCTCAAAGGAGCGTGGATTATCTGAAATCACAAACAAGTTGATTTTAACGATCTCCATTCTTCATTAGACAACAGTAGGTGACAATTCTGTCAAAACGATCCCCATTCACACGGATCTGTGAAAACTACTAAAAATACTGTATTATGCTGCCGGCCAGAAGTTGGGGATGTCACTTTGTAAAGAAAAACTACAGTATGTGCATAACACATTGAAAGGATTGACAAATACACTTCATTAAAGTAACTACAGCACATTTATGCTTTTGAACGTGGCTCATCCAGTCAGATTTTAGAAATAGAACTATCTCTTTTAAGAAATATTTGAACAGTTCTGGTTGAGTTAAATGGACTGCATTTATATTTTTGTTCCTTTACTGATAATAATTAATTCTAAAATAATTTTAAATGTAGTATAGTATGTGACACAACATGACATAACTACCCACACACAAAAAAAAAAAAACTAATTAAATAAATATTTGTATCCAACTTGAATCCAGGAAACATTAAACCACACACAAAAGAAAGAGAGAAATTTGGAAATATTTCCAAACCTAGAAGATCTGAGCCAAACATGTCGTGCCAAATCAAACTCTTCACACAAAGGAATGGAATGAAATGATAAATGATAAAACAACCACAGGCATCTGTTAAATCCCATTCAAATATCAAATATCACAAAGAGCTTTTCAAAAAAGCTAAAATAAATGTGAGAGTCAGCGAGAGTGAGATCGCTCCATAATTAATGACTTCATCTCCATTACAGAAATTCAATTCTGCTCTTTAGGTTACTACACTTGATCATTAATAACAGTGAAATCATTTAAGGCTTTGTGTGTGTGGGGGGGGGACACTTTCACATATTTTATAAGGATTTAATAATTGGATTTCCTGTTTGAGAAGGAACAAAGGCAGGCGGTTGGCTTTGAAGTGGGAGATGATGGTTCACTAGACAAGCTCTGCTGCATGTGTGTGCCATTATGAACTAGTCCAGGGGGAAAGGCCACAGGAATGAATGACGTCATTTTATATAAATGAGAATCATTGTGTGAGAGAGGCGTCAGGGTGCTTAAAAAAGAGAGAGACTCTGACTTGGTCTATCTGTGATAAACAACGCAAACTTAGAGCATTATCTTCCCTGAGACACAGGCAACGCACACTACTAGTCAACCGGAGTTACAATTACATTAAATACGAAAATATTTAAGTACAGAAGTACTCAATTCCTGGAAAATGCAATGGGCATTTAACATGTGGTTACCAAAGACTAATACTGCAGCAAAGTTCCAGTAAGCAAAGTAGAGAGAGATGAAGGGTTTAGAGTAGTAGACCATTGTCACAGAAAAAATTGCAAATTCCATAAAACTTTGGTTTACTAGATTTGTAAACACTGCCAATCAGGGTTTACCAAAACTGAGAATTTAAGAATTGGCTTCCTTTCAATGTATGTGCTGGAATTTGAATAGAACTGTCCACATAGGAGGTTGAATTGGAATTCAAACTGACAATAAATTGTATTTAATATATTATTATTAGTGGTGGGGACTTTTATTTTGATATCACAGAGAAGCAGTTAAAGAGTTCTTTCAACAACTGTAAGGCAAACAACTGTAAAGGCCATTGCACACTGAGTCCGAAATTTTCGTATGCGTTTTTTTCGTATTCGTGATTAGTGGCTCTGAATTGTCAAAATATAAAAAATTAAGAATCGAATTAATTGAATCGCATCGAATTTGGATGTGAATCGCATTGAACTGAATCGTTCTGAATTTGCACAAATCGTTCTTGAATCGAATCGAAAACCTATGAATCGTGAATCGAATCGATTCGCTGTTTACCCAAAGATTCACAGCCCTACAAAACACCATTCAAACTGCTTGCTACGGATGCAAAAAACGCAGAAAAATTTAACCTGATTCGATTTTTTTTTATGATGGACGAAAGTTTCGGAGGCAGTGTGCAAGCATGATAGACATAACGTGAGGAGGTATTTATTTTTTAACGTGCGTAAATTTCGGACTCAGTGTGCAATGCCCTTAAGGCAAATGCTATACTTTTTCATATCGGCATTCAGCAAATATGCATTTTTAAACATCGAAATATTCAATGCCAAAAACCTCACACATTTTGGCGAATCCAGTTGTTAGATCTTCTAGTGTACATCCTTAATAAAAACACATGTACATTGCATGGACGTAGGTTTAGGGGGGACGCTAGGTACTAGTACCAATCGATATTTTAAGATGACAAAATTGTCTCCACCAATATTTTAGCGAACTCAGTGCTGCTATTGGATCGATTCAGACGAACAGGACGACAGTGACACCAAAGCTGAGACTTGGTACTTTGTAAATGTGTGTGACGGTCTCTGCTCTGCGTTAGCCATCAAAAAAAAAAAAAAAAAATCCATATCAGACAACGACTAATTTTTATTTGTAATTCAAATCTGAATTTGAATTTAGGGAAACAGTATTTTATTTTTTGCTAAGCATAAGAATAGAACTTCATATAACTGTGTAGCTTTAATAATATATTTCATTTTCAGAATGAATTCCTATAAAAAAAATCAACTCAGATTTCAATTTGCCAGCATTTTTTCCATGACACATTTTTCAATTTTTTAATTGAGATTAGCATCATGGTGACGAGCGGAGCATGCACTTGGTTTGAGAGCAAATGTTAAATGTTCAACATTGCCATACTCATTCATAAATTGCTATGGTTTGCAAGTTAACATTTACTGAATTAGCCAAATAAAGCTATAGCCAACTTTTCACTACAAAAAGTACTTAAATTGAGATTGCATGATACCTTTAAGTTAAATGTATGAATTATCTTAATTAAATATTTCAAGTTATAAGTTAATTAACTTAATTTTTTCCCCCAACTTATTCAGGTTTACAGTATATAACCCTGGTGAAGAGAGGGGGACAGTGACATCTATCACACTTAAGTTCTTCATTTCCTGTTTCTGTGGAGTTTCAGCACATAAAGGGAAGCATCAGTAAAAAACAAAAAAGTTTGTCCCCGTCTACACTCTTTTTTTTTATTGGCTCTTCTCCTTGGCTTTGTTTCGGGGTGGTATGGTCGTGTTAAGCATGTGCATGTGATGTGGTAAGTCGAGTGGGCCTGTTTTTGACAGTGCGTCTGGTTTGAGTTTTGTCTTTAGGGGGTCCAGTCAGCCGAGAGCCAGGTCAAATGATGCTTTTAACCTGTCATGTGGTTTAAGGACAAATCTTTCATCCATATCTAAAAGCCTTCTTTTTTCCATGCTCGCATTTGAACTCCTCCACACTGCAAAACGAGCCCAATCAAGCAGGAATACAGACTTATCTACAATCAACATCTCCTCAAAGCTGTAGTCACTGACCGTGAAGTTTACACTATAAAACAATGAAATGATGGATAACACATGTCACAGACATAGGGCTGCAGACTAAAGATTTTCCTAGTCAACTAGTAGACATTTACATTACAATTACATTTATTCATTTAGCAGACGCTTTTATCCAAAGTGACCAACAACTAGAGAACACAAGCAATTCATCTTAAATTGTGCTAGTAAAACAAAGTTTCAGCCCTTCATTTAAGCTGTCATAATACTGTCATTGGAAAATGGTTTGAGCTGAGGAAGAATATTATATGTAAGATTTCTAACTTAGTTTAACATTAATAATAAAGCATAAAATTGAGCCTTTAAAATATAAATGAAGCACTCAAGCACACACAAAGCTAGAAAGCAAAAGTAATGATTATGAATGTGTCTGAAAAAGAAAGAAAGGAGACTGTCTGAACATAATAATAATGAATTAATAAACAACTGTATTCAATGCAGACTCATCTTCACACCCCTTTCAGCAGTGCAGGTTCCGGAACTAAATTTTCCATTCATTTTTCCCATAAGAAATGTAAAAAAAAAAAGTGCTTGTTAAAGAGCCTTACAAGCCATGAACCAAGCCAAACAGCTACGAGGTGAATCACAACACTACAAACTTTGATTTCAAGCAAAAAGTCGGATAAAAAGACAAAGGTACAAAACAGTGTACTTAATGAATAGATAGATAGATGCACTGTAGATAGCTAGATAGTTGGGGGTGGGGGAAAAAACAATTCTTAGATGCATCGCGATAAGGGCCTGGACAATTCTGAATCGATTCACAAATGTCAAAAATAGATTTTCAAAAAAATAAATAAATAAATAATAATTAAAATGCAAATGATCTGAGGCAATCCATGCAAACCTGTGAACGCCCACATCAACTCAATAAAACACGTCAAGTTAAATTAGCTTAATGTACTCTACGTCGTCTTGCTTCGCTGTGAGGAATAAAACTATCGTAATAATAATCCTGGGAAATTTACCTCAGAATGCCGTGGTAAGTTCTTTATTCTTAAAAAGATGTTAAATATTAATCGCGTGTCTATGTGTGAATGAATGAACGGCACAGATGCGCGCTGTTTACTTCAGCTGTAGTAAAAAAACAGCGCACATCTGTGTTCATTCACACTGGCACTTACATTAGTAAACATGCTATTTTTACATGAACACATCTACTAGTTTAGCTTTTACCAAACTATATTGCTATACTGAGAAGAAAATAAATCGACTGAAATATGTTGAAATAAAATGTCTTTGTATAAGCATTGTATTAAACTGAAAGTTACATGCATGTTGCTCACATATTATGGTAGCCCTGTTTGTGACTGTGCCACGTAGTTTATTTTTTCAGCAACCAACTGACTAATTCAAGTTGTCAACTAAGCCTCTTCTCTTCGACTAACGTTTAGTCAACTATTAGGGAGCTGCCCTCCACAAACACTTGCTGTTTCCTGACGTGACCTGACCTTCCTGCCATCTTCATTATAAAACCATGTATTATCATTGATTCTCCACCCGTGTGTGTGACATTCAAGCCTTCACTAAAGAACATTCAAAACTGGTTAGGGCTGTTCGTGGGTCGGATGCTCAAACTGAATTATGAAATAGTGTTCAGTAATGTCCACTCAAAGGCATAGTGTTTTATTGACAAGTGCCTGTGCTCCCCTTTTGAGCTAGCATTAAACTAACATGTCAATACATTAATGAGCCCCTCCTTCATAATTTATTAAAATCTCATAAAATAAACAAGGACTGGGCAGTCGGTCAATGTAGTGCCGGACAAACTGCAGAGAGACTCGAGCAATTCGAAGGCTTTGCCATGCAACTAAACACTTAAAATGCTATTGAATAAGGTGCTAAATCAAAACTGAGAATGCAAGCGAGGCATTTGATACATTTTATAATTATAAGCTTTCATGGCAATAAAAGCTTCAAACATGAATAATTTATGACTACCAATAAAGCTCAATACAAGTGTTACCAGTTTACAAGCACAATGCGTTCAAGTAAATATGCTTGTGAAGTTTAGTCTTGTATAACAAACCCTGAATTACCCGAAACAAATATCTACAAGATGTTCAGCCATTTAGATGACAATAAGACTGCATGTGACCAAAACTAGAAAAAAGCACTTCAACAAAACAGTCTGTCAATGCATTTTACAATTACTTAAATATTACAAATTATGCTTTTATTTGCAGAAAATTGGGTGAGTTCTAGGTTACCATATTGACTATTTCCCTAAAAATGTACATGAACGTGTATAAGATATATAAAAATGAATATAAAATGGTCATCAGGAATGGGCCAACTGGTAATTAATTTATACTGAGTCCAAACCCCAAAGTGTAAGAATCAGAATTCTTACAGTCAGAATTTGGCGTAAACAGAATGAGAACATGGATCCATCATGCCTTGTTACCACTGTGCAGGCTGGTGGTGGTGGTGTAATGATGTGGGGGATGTTTTCTTAGCAAAATTTAGGCCCCTTATTGCCAATTGGGCATCGTTTAAATGCCACGGCCTACCTGAGCATTGTTTCTGAACATGTCCATCCCTTTATGGCCACTATGTACCAATCCTCTGATGGCTACTTCCAGAAGGATAATGCACCATGTCACAAAGCTTGAATCATTTCAAATTGAGATCTCAACCCAATAGCCCACAGTCACCAGATCTAAACCACAAATCTCCATCAACTGCAAGATGCTATCCAATCAATATGGGCCAACATTTCTAAAGAATGCTTTCAGCACCTTGTTGAATCACTGCCACATAGAATTAAGGCAGTTCTGAAGGCGAAAGGGGGTCAAAGTACACAGTATTAGTATGATGTTCCTAATAACCCTTTAGGTGAGTGTATATTAGAATACACGCCATTACTACTTTATGACATAGAATTACTCATACTTTAACATTAAATTTAGATCACACTACCAAGTTCTAATATTTTTGTAGATATAAATAATTAATCACCTAATTGGTAATGTATCAATCCAATGATCTAAAGTATTGATGACAAGAAAAAAAAAAATCACAATATCTAATTGTTTCGCCACGATTTAAAACCACATTAGAAAGCAAGATTCAAATGTGCATTAAAGAGGTGGACTGAGGTTTTGGAACGAGGAATGAGAAATGAGAAATGG
Organism: Pimephales promelas; assembly: GCF_016745375.1. The sequence goes on along the minus strand of NW_024121876.1, from coordinate 25,493,347 downwards.
AAATGTAGTATCACCAGCGCATTACCCACACACACAAACACATCTATGACGTTAAGAACGCTGGGAATCGTAAATTAGATTTAATTGCTCCTGCTCTATTTGGATGCTGACTCAGAACTATGGGAGTCCTGGATGAGAATCACACAGACCTTCCAGTGTTAGATGACGAGCCAGAGAGCCTCTTTACCACTGAGGTGAAGACCACAGCAGATTATAAACGCAATCCATCTTACGCTGCAGCCTGACTCTGTTGTTTAGGAATGTTTGTGAACCGATAGCTAGTGAAGTATCACTAAAGCCTGTAAGCTTGTTGATATGAGAATAACATACTTTAACCTCCTGGCATCCTACACAGACACCCACAAACATTTTTTTTTCTCCCGCTCCAGCACATCCTAAAGGTGCTCTATAGGATTGAGATCTGGTGACGGTGGGCATTTGAGTAAAGTGAATTCATTGTCATGTTCAAGAAACCAGTTTGAAATGATTGAACCACCACCAGCCTTAACGGTTCATACAAGGCAGGACAGATCCATACTTTCATGTTGTTTAACGCAAATTCTGACCCTTCCCATCTTAAGTGGGAGTGGAGTGGCACCAGTGTGTTCTTCTGCTGCTGTTGCTGTTGTGCATTCAGAGAGGCTCTTCTGCAGACCTCGGATTGTAACGAGTGGCAATTTGTGTTACTGCTGCCTTTTATCAGCTTGAACCAGTCTGGTCATTCTCCTCTGACAAGGCTTTTTCGCCTACAGAACTGCCACTCACTGGATTTTTTCTCTTTTTTTTGACCATTCTCTGGATATATTCTTTTGTTTCTGACTATTCGCTGCAAACCATAAAGATGGTTGTGCGTGAAAATCACAGTAGATCAGCAGCTTCTAAAATATTCAGACCAGCCAGTCTGGCATTAACAACCATGCCACGTTCAAAAGTCACTTGAATCAGCTTTCTTCCCCATTCTGATGCTCAGTTTTTGAACTTCAGAAGATGATCCTCTGCATGCCTAAATGCATTGAGTTGCTGCCATGTGATTGGCTGGTTAGATATTCAAGTTAATGAGCAGTTGAACGGGTGTATCATAAACTGGCTCTAGCTGGTGAGTTTATATATATTTGTGAATAAAAAATATAACATGTATTTACTGTTTTTAAATAAACACAATTTTCAGATCATTCTAAAAAAATATTGTGATAAGAATTCATAAGCATTTTATAAGAATACAGTTTTGTTTTTATTTCACCTATTGGTATATATATATATATATATATATTAAAAAACCTATATATATATATATATATATATATATATAAAAAAAATCCAAACAAACAAATAAATAAACAGTTTTTCAACAAATGTCCGGACAACAGTCAATCTCGACTTTTAACAATCAATGATCGACTTTAAAAACTCATTCAAATTAGATCTTTTTTTTTTTAAATACAATTAATAATTATATTTATTTGCATATGCATTCATATTATTTGTATATGAACACAAATAATATTTTGTTCCATTCAAAACTGGTTTCTTAAATGCTTAAATGCTTAAATGACATTAAAACTAAGACTTAAAAGAAAGTATAAACTTTACGGCTCTTATAAAGTTTACATAAAAAAGCCTCTTAATCATTACTCATGGTCCACTAGAAGTGTGGTGGTGTTTGTGTTTATTAATACACTCCCCATTGTGCCTATATTTTCATATTTTCTTCTTGAATTCCTGTGTTTGGGACGTTTCTGGGCTGCAGCCTTTGGGCAGTGGGTGTGTCGCCCCAGCTAATAACAACGCACAGCAAAAGTGAGGGTGGAACTTTATCATCTGTGTCTGGAGCTCGGCTCGACACAAAGTTTACTAATGTTGCAATTGCTCTGTTAACAGCTATCTGTAACTCAACAGATTACTAGACGTTGCAATTAGGTTTTTATGAAGATACGTAATTATTGTTTATTAGTGAGCTAATAAGAAGGTGAATATGAAAATTGAGGCATGGGCTAACCTCAAGGCGATGGCTCTAGCAAATCATCATTAGGAGGTGGTCAAAAGACAACATGACACAAGCTGCCTGTGTGAAGAGTTCAATAGCATTAGCACAGAAAGCCGTAGCTATTTGTAATCTTTTGTGTTTGTTGAGGCTGAAAGAAAACTTATGAGAATGGGGGGGGTCGTCATTTTGAACTTCAGTATTTTGAGCTAAAGCCTGCGGGATAATTTAGTCCTACTTTGATGCATATTTGGTGTTGAAACATTCGTGACTGTAAACAGACAAAACAGAGATGATGAAAAATATCTGCCAAAATGTCCCAATTCAACCCATGTTGCCAGGGCAACAAACTCCTATAAGTCAAAACTACCTCAAGAAAAATGTTCTTCTCTTGATAGAATGCATCACTGGTTGTTTATGGGGCATCATTTAAGCTCTGCTCCAAAAACTAGAGATGCCTTCCTGTCTACACACTGTAGGCAACTGACTTCTAAAGCAGTTTCATGACAAAAATGAAGGTACTTATTTTGAATGCTCTATATACATACACTAGCATTCAAAAGTGTTTTTGTTTTTGAAAGGATGCATTATTGACTAAAAGTGTCAGTAAAGACTATTACTTTGCTACAAAAAATAAAATAGAATCCCTTTTCAAATAAATGCTTTTCACAAAAATTCTCAATTCTCAAATAACCAGCACTGAAAACCATGAAAAACCATATATCAAACAAAAATATAACCAGAAATAGAGTTTTGTCTTCGAGGAGTTCAAAGTCACTCTGAAACTGTACTATAAACCAAAAGCTGAATATTAAAAACAAATCCATCTGGAACCTGTTGAAGAGGAACACTGAGGAGAACAGACGACCTACCGAGAACATTTCCTGAGGGAACTTCCTCCAGTTCTTCCAGCTCGCGGCCCATCAGCAGGTAGAGGCTGTCTACGGTGCAGCAGGCCATGTGGGGGACGCTGGGTAAAGCATCAGCTACTGAACAACCCTCAGGAAGCTACAGGAGAAAATGATCAACAAAAAGCCCACATCAGCATCAGGACTATATAATATATTGTACTGCTACTGATGTTCCTAACAAATGGATTTTCATGCAAATTGGAAATTAGTAATTATAGCCATTCAACATTACAGTATAATTGAAAGCCATTTTTTTTATAACATATTTATATAACTTATCAACAAATTGAAATTTCACTCTTAACCTTCACATACACTCTATGATACATATCACATTTAGCTGTACCTTTCCAAATTGTGTTGTAAATTGTTTATATAGCAATATTGTGATGTTTCTCTCTCTGTCAGCTCTCTCTGTTTGAATAACAGTTGTGTGTATATGTATATACTGTATACACACACATATTCACATCACATTCACAAAATCATCTTTGTTTCAGTGGATGCTACTGCTAATTTGAAGACGCTCCTAATGGCTGATGATGGTAGAGCTTTATGCAAATTAATCTCAGAGACTTCAATGAACGTCTCAATAAGTCATATAATAGTTTCTCGGTAATAATGTAATAATTAGCTCCAGACAGCTTCAAACATGAGGAAATTAATTGGAAACGAACCCGAAAGAGGCAGTTCATTTACCCGAGTCCAAGTTCACCAGGGTTAAGGATTATTAATTGTGTGATGATTATGTTATGAATTGCATTAATTCCTGGATAAGGAAACCATCTGCAGTTATTAAGACAGACAAACAGCTGCTCACCACTCTGAGCGCCAGTGATGGATCGTATTTGGGTCCGAGCACAAACACCTTCTGGCCTTTTCTGACGACACCGCTGTAGACTCGTGCAAAGGCCACAAAATGCTCTTTGTTTTCCTCCTCCACTGCGATTTTGACCGAAAGAGCCTCTGTCTGCGCACACAGAGCATCTGCAGAACACACAAACATACAAAATAAAGTTGATGAATACCTCAGAGTAAATATAAAAGATTTTCAACAGGACTCATTATGCATTTTTACATTTTCAACTGTCTTTAGTGTGCAATGTTGCTGTTTGAGCTAGAAACGGGTCTCAAAGTAACAAAACACAAAGAGAAAAACTCCCTTTGGAGTGACTGTGTTTTGTAACTCATTTCCTTGAAATGCCTCCATTGTAGTCTAGAGTTTTCTTCCAGGAACGAACACAAGACATATGCCCGCACAAGACATGGGCACACAAAAACAAATGGACGAGGCCTGGATGAGTTGTGTTAGTAGTGTATTGAAACTCGTTGTTATGGTCATTTCATTTTAAGTTATCACGTCATTTTGTAGGGCAAAACGCAGAAGTGAGTTAGCATTTTAGCTCTACCGGTTCCCTCGCTCTAAAGTCTATGGGTTTTTTTGAATGGGTTTTTGCTAAATCACCTGAAATAAGGTCTGTGGTGAACGAAGCCTCTAAATATTTACGTTTTGATCTATGACATAAAACACACCAGTTATAACCTGCTTGTGTTTTTTTTTTTACTTTATTGTGTCTGCTTGTTTTTTTTTTTACTTTATATAGGCTTCAAAATGTAAACATTTTGGATTAACTTGTAAAGATTATCTTGACAAACAAAACGTGTAAAGGTCACAACTTTTTGTTGAACACAGATCTTATTTTTTTGTGATTTTCCAAAAGTCTATGGGGAAAATGCATAGCTTTTCGATCGAGGGAACCCATGCGACGCTAGCTTCCGAGTTGTCCTACAAAGTGACGTCATCACTTCGGCACTCTATAGAGACCAGAACTAAACAGAGAGATACTGACAGACTAGGAAGAGAGGTGCTGCAACAATGGAAATATGTGAAAAAATAATTAGTTTTTTAACATTCAAGTATAAAAAACCTATTCTACTATAGTAAACCCCAAAAACAAAATCAAGATTTTGTAAAAGGGCATAATAGGTTCTCTTTAATTGAAAATAAAACAAAGCGGCCCCCAAATACTGTCAAAAAAATGAACGTACCATATTAGTTTGATATGCACCATTGAATAGCATTTGCCTTAGGAAATATAGCCTGTGTCAAACAAGCCTCTTTTACACATTCACTGTCACACACACACACATCATTAAACAAATTCAGTTCTTGTCTGTGACACTAGCGATGGCCAGTTGAAGTACCTCCAGCATCAGCTGACCCGGGGCTTTCTGCACTCTGATTGGCAGCTTGTCTCTCGGCGTGACGCTGTCTGGCCAGTTCTCTCCTCTGGGCGATCTCTTCCTGAGTCAATGGCCTTAAGGTACAAAAAACATCAGAAATCATAATGCACTGTTGTGAATCACAGACGTCTGTGCAGAAGTGCAACAGTGGGCTACATTGTATTCTGTAACTATTATGAATTCTATAATTCTCATGAATTACAGGAAAGCCACTTCAGATCATTGCACAATTTTATTTCATTTTATAGCACATTATAATTCCAATGCCAAATATCCTGATTTCATAGTTTATCAAATGCTGTCCATGTATTATCCTGTATTTAGTCTGAAATAAAATTGTTATAAAAAAATCATTAATTTAACATGTAAATGTCCATACAAATGATTAAAAAAAGTTATTTGAACCAGTGTATGTAACATAAAAGCTTTTTTTTTAATAGCCAAAACTTTTTTGTGCACACACATTCAATTTCAAAAGCAAAGTGAATTGATTCACCATTTCTATTCCAAAAAAAAAAGCAGACACGAGAACAAAAGGGAGCTGCAGATAAGCTTAAATAGAACACCAAACTCTTACCATTGTTGGTCCCACTTTATATTAAGTGGCTTTAAGTACCATGTACTTACATTGAAATTAATAATTTGATACAATGGACTTATTGTGTACATACATGTTTTTACATTGTACTTATATTTAAAAATTACAGCCGTAATTAATTTATGTAATTACATCTGTAATTACACAGCTGACCCATCCCTTACACTTAAACCTACCCTTAAACCGACCCATACCACCACACCTGTCCCTAACCTTACCTGTATCACACCTCAATAGCACCAAAAGTGATTTACAATACAACATGAGCACATTAAGTACATTGTAAGTAAATGTAAATGTAAGTACATAGTACTTAAAACCACTTAATATAAAGTGGGACCCAATTGTTTAACTTGAAGATATAAATCTTAAAGTGAAACCGGATGGAAAAAATCTGGCTCAGTTCGCAAAATACCAAAAATGTACCAAGGAGTTACCATAGCTTGAAACTAGCCAGCATCAAGCACTAATAATATGCTTTTATGCTCCCAAGCAGTAGATCCAATAGAAGATTTAAAGCATGTTTGCCTCCAAACTGCTGCCATATTTATTAAAGGCCCTTCTAAAGCAAAGTGATGGCTTCATCTGAGGAGATGACAGATGAACGATTGTTAAAGACTATTAACAAATCGCTGCAAGAGGAACATACCAGTCAACAAGTGTGACTTATTTTGCTTTATATCCAAATATAGATCCTATGCGGTTACATGGCATAATTGCAGAGACATTACCAGTCAAATGATTGTGGAGTTCATCAAGTTTATTTTTTATGACACTGCAAAACACTGGCCAAAGCTGTAATTGGTAACAAAAGTTTCAGCTCAGTATTGACTGAAGCGATGCATGTAGTATGGCAGACTCAATAGAGTTATGAGAGTTATATATTATTATAGTTTATATAAAGATATTTTATGTTTATTACATTTTTTATTTGCTAAAAAAATAACAAATAAATACAGAAGGGAGCGGTCACTCAGTAGGGCCTATCTACAGTAGTTTTGGCACCAACCTTATATTTCCCATGAATGAAAGAATACATTTCATTCTTGTCGATCATTGATATCGCTTGACAAAAAGGTAAAAAAAAAAAGTTGAGATTCGCACCAAAATGTGTGCAAAATTGAGAAAATGGGAGTTTGATTTACAATCCCATCATGCTGTGAAGGGGGGGGGCAAATGTGGTTTCTCTCGGTTTATGGAATGGTGCATGATTGTCAATGATTAAATTAAATTTATTTTATTACTTTTTATTTATTTTTTAACACTGCAGTGAATTAAATACCAGATGGGATTTGTCTCTTTAATGCTAGGAAAATGTAACGGGACAAAGTGTACCTTATTCATGGAAAGTGTTGGCTGTAACTTCAGAGTCGGGAACAAAGCAAGCTACGATGATTTGAGAGAACATTGCCATGTCGAAATATTAATTACAATTTTGGGGTGCATAAATTACATCAAAACAGGATACGGTCCAGAGGAAAACCTCAACTTCTAAAAGCTGTGTTTAAAAAAAAAAAAAAGTAGTGCAATAGCAACTACAATTGTGAATTTGACCATAAATCAACTGATTTGGGTCTTAATTACACTCAATAGATTTTTTCCCCCCTTTTGACTTCCGCTCCATCAGTGCTTCAATCATGTCGTGCGTCTCAAATGCTTTATAGCAGTCCTCCGAATTGTAATGTTTTCCTTTTCAAAGGTCTGAATGTTTTCACTTATTGGCAATAATGGAAACAGCATGAAGCTCATTTACAAGCTCGGCCACTGTGGTCATGAAGTAATGGGTACAGAACCTTACGGCCAAGTCTTCAAAAACCACAAGCGGGACTGTTTTTTAATATTCTCAAAAGGGAGAAAAAGATGATAGAGGAATGGAAATATAAATTATTTCTAAATCTGCACACACAAAACACATAATCTACTCACAAAACACACTTCATCAGTTTTCAGCATGCAATACATTAAAATACAGATGTTTTCCATTGGAAACAATGGAGATTTGTGAATCTGCAGTCAGGGTTCCCACCTTGGTTAACTTCAAATTCCAGGACCTTTCAAGGACTTTCTAGGTCCAATACCCTCAAATTAAAGGTCTTAATGTGGGGGCACATTTGTTGTGTCCAACAAAAAACGTTGAGGTATCGTCTGTAATTTGGTGCATGGTAGTTTCATGCATGGATGAACGTCATGGCAAGGTACAACACAAAAAAGTACCTCATGCAGGAAACACTTAACTTATTATAACTAACGTAAATCAAGCAAGCTAGTATGCATTGGCTACGAAGTGTTGGTGAAATAACACATTAGTGGACCGGAGGGAATAATATGGAATTTTTAAACAAAATAAATTCAAGCACTTTCAAGGACCTGTATCTATGCATGTTTATTTTCAAAAACTTTCCAGGGCCTTAAATCTAAATTTAATTCAGATTGACAAACTTTCAAGGACCCGTGGGAACCGTGTGCAATGTATAAAATTACATTTTAAATCCAATAAATATGTTATATAAACAATTAGATTTATGCTCACAGCATATAAATAACAGATGGTCTCAAGAAATCCCAGGTTCGAACCTGACCAACCTCCACTGTTCTAATAAAGAACAGTATAAACATTTACATTCATAAGAATAATTCATAATAATAATTGTATATATAATGTACACATACCTACACATTTGATTAAATGATCAAAATAATAAAAATATTTATATTTGATTAAGGCACTTATCTGATCAAATTATTTGTAATTATTGGCAAACTACAGCACATGTAAAAATAATGCAAAGAAACTTTAAAAAGCATACATTGACTACATTGCATTATCAAAAATAAACAACTTTTGTAATAAGATTACAAAACCTTCATTATTTTTTTTAAATATAATATTTTTATCAAAATGTTTAATAATATTTAAATAAAAGGGTGAATATGTCAGTTTTCCTAGGCTGGACATCACTTTTTTGGTCACTACTGTACATTAACATTTGCAAGGTTGCATACACTCTATATATAGAAACCTATGTTTTTTGACTAAATGACAAAATTAAATTTGAAAGTTTTATGCCTAAAAGTTGGTTGTTGTTTTTTTTTATACGGAGAAATGTCTTAAATGATTGCATAATAATTCCATGTCAGGTTATTTCATTTTTACAAGTGATAAAGTATGTTTACAAGCTCAATTTCACTAACATTAAAATGCATTAAAAAAAAAATAATTAATTAAAACTAAATCCATAAAAATTAGTTTTAAATAAAAAAAAAAAAGGTTATATATAGTATACACATATACAGTTCATGACAGAACACTTTATGGTTATATATAGAACCTTTTCTCCTTCTAAGAGTATTTTAAAGAAACCTTGCTATTCCAATGAGTAACATTGTTTATTGCATAATCAATGTCTTTGCATGAGCACTCAACAGCCCAACCAATTTTCTGCCTACCGACTGCCTTGTGCCATTAATAAAAGCCCCCAGCACCAGCAGCCAATCAGGCAAGCCAACATATTAACGTTGCATGCAGGGTATGTGTAAGAGTGGCTGACAACACTCCCACACACCAAATCTCATACCACACACACACACACACACACACATTGACCCAAATTGATCATTGCTATGGCAACCCCAAAGGTGGAGGAATGCATTTGTGCTTTGCAGGTTTCATGATGCACTTCATTCAGCTGGGGGTGGGGGGGGGTATGGGGGGGGAGAGGAAAAAATAGCAAACTTGACCTGAGAGTACATGTCAGGGGTGTGCGCCATTCAATCCCTTAAAGTCAACTGAGGTGACAGGCAGAAAGCAAATAGAACAACACAAAGAAAGAAATGCAAAACTACTTGTATTTTTAAATGTTCAAATAGAGCAATTTCATATATAAAAGTTTTAAATCTGTATTTGAAATTAGTCTATTGTACTCACAAAGGTTGTATTTAATTGATATAAAATAGAGTAAAAACAGAAATATTGTGAAATATTATCTCAATCTAAAATAACTGTTTACCATTTAAATAAATATGTTAATGTCATTTTTCCTCCAGAGTCACATTATAATATGCTGATTTGCATGCTCAAGAAACATTTCTTATTATTTTTTGTGGAATATTAGTTGTTTAATTTCCTCACATTTTTTCAGATTTTTTTGATGGATAAAGTTCAAAAGAACAGAACATTGTGTAACAATAAAAATAAATTAATAATTCTTTAAATTTATCCTCCAGTCATTCCAATTCAATGTCATGTGGGAAATCATCAATCTGATTTAAATCCACACAGATGACTTGAAAAGAAAATAAATAAATTTTCAAACGTTTTTTTGCTGTAAATCTGCAAGGAGGAATTCTATTCAGAATCCACAAGGAATTTCTAATAAATACTTCAAAATGGCAACAAAAACCTAAAATCTCTTAGTGCCACGCTGAAGAAAAAAAAAACTCTCCCAAAAAAACAGTTCTTTTGAAAGTATACCATTCTCCTCCTGGCATGTTTCATATGAACACAGAGCTCGAAATCTCACAAAACGAACGTAAACAGAAGCTTCTATCAAATCAAGACGAAAGATCAAATAAACTACAAGTAGCGATGCGGCTTCTGCCAAAGTCTCCCTCCAGTGCAGGATATCTGGGTTTGCTTAAATAACACTGTTTTGATATGTAAAGGCTGGAACAGTGCCCTGTGAAATGTGGGTCAGGGTATGCTGTCGTCGCAACTTTTCAAGTTGAAATCTGAGACGGATCTTGGTCTACACGAACACTTTATGTCCATTTTCTCAGCCTCTATGTTTGCAATGCCAGTTCACTCCAAAGGGTCAAAGTTCATCAGATGTTGGAGTGTTTTCATGCATTTGACTTCCCTCACTACTCTAATGGACGATCACACTTAGATATGAGGTTTTGAAAGAAAATATGGAGGGAATCTCAATTACAAGCTAAAAGCTGTCCACACAAAACAAAAGATGATGTCATCTTTTAGACCTAGACGCACATCCCACACACTTCATTTGCAGGAGAAACACTTGCGGAGCTAAGAAAACAAATATATGGGCTTTTATTTATTTTATTTTATCTATTTTGGTCCCTAGAAATATGCCATAGACTTTTCAAACACACATTTATTTATTTCAATGCAAATTAAATTCATGCACCACAGGAGAATTTTCTTCTCTAAACTTCGATGAACAAACTTCATTTGCACCAAATCTTACATGGCCAATAGAACTATTCTACAATAGAAATTACAGTTTAATCAAAAAATAAATAGTAAAGAAATAAATAAAATGCAAGTATGTGGGTGTATACTGTACAATGCAAGCATACAATGTGTGTGTATATATATATATGTGTGTGTGATATTTAGCTTGACACACATATGTATTTATTTAAAAATGTATATTATAAATGTTTATATTAGGGCTGTGAAACGATTAATCACGATTAATTGCATCCAAAATAAAAGTTTGTGTTTACATAATATATGTGTGTGTGTGTGTGTAGTGTGTATAATTATTTTGTATATATAAATATACACATATGCATGTATATATTTAAGAAAAATGTGTTATTTATATATTAAATATTTATATTTATGTATAATATTAATTTTGCATAAATATATATATATATATATATATATATATATATAAAGTATATACAGTACATGCAAATATTTCTTAAATATATACATGCATGCGTGTGTATTTATATATACAAAATAATTATACACACTACACACACATATATTATGTAAACACAAAATTTTATTTTGAATGTGATTAATCTCTATTAATCGTTTTCACAGCCCTAGTTTATATACATTTTCTTATTACATTTCATATATATATATATATATATATATATGAACACAAACAGTGATTTTAGCTTGATTTTTTTCATAATTCATCTAAAGAATTTGACATACTTTGTGAATAAAAAGTTAACTTAAGGTCAGCAATACACTCATATCCAGTGATACAGAAATATGAAACCAACAATACATTGACTTCCAATCTAAAGCCAATTTTTGCCAAATAAATAATTTACTATTTGAATGACAGCCTTAAATATATGCATAAAAGGCAACTGAAAAGTATCAAAAATAAATGACGATGGCCTGGTTTATATACAAGACAGTTTAATGTGACCTTCATAAACAAAAAGAAACTAAACTTAACCGCTGGGACACAGAGTGCTCGTAGTTGTGTGTGTGTGTGTGTGTAGGGCAGAGACCCCATAGACGTGAGACAGAAAAAAAGATCATCCCAGGTCACGAAGAAACTTTATGCTTGGATACCCTGACGCTGACTGCTTTAAGCTTGGGGGAAAACATGAGACAGAGAAAGCGAGAGAGGGAGCATGAAAAAATAAACAAACACAGTAAGAGAGAGAGAAAGAGTCCGTCTGGAGAAAATGAGGGTGAGACGTGACTGAATACAACAGAAAGTGAACGCAAGTAAACAATGAAAGTAAAAAGAAGCTAAAGAGCCACTGGGAGCCGCCCATCTCTCCTCTCTGAACGGTCCACAGCCAGGGAGGATAAACAGGGAGCTGGCGGTCAAGGCCCAAATACGGTGGCATATTAACCGCAGCATTCTTGATTGAAGGAAACAGTATGATGTTAGACTGAATAAACAGGAGTACATTACAGCGGCCCAACTATTTTTCCGTTCATAAATCGCGCTCATCCCTCGATGACTCTAGCAGACCCGAAGGAAATGGAGTTGGTCTCCACCGAGCATGACGGCGTTCGAAATTACTCGGTTCCAGGTAAAAGGTATACGTGGAAACGTTCAAAAGTTAAAGGAAAGCAATTCTAGCCTCTTAAAGAACTCACTTTTAACCAAGTGTCCTTTAAAAAACAAAAAAAGTGTAATTGAGTTATTCACCTTTTTATGAACAAACTGCCTGTTTTAGCTACTGTACCTTTAAGACTTCCGTTTAAAAATGACCTCTGTTTTGATTCACTGACAGTGTAGAGATACTAAGACACACAAAAAGTGAAAATGATGACAAAAAGCTGAAGGATCATGTGACGCTGAAGACTGCAGTAATGATGCTGTAAATTCAGTTGTTTTGATAGTTAATATTTTAAATATTACTGTATTTTTCATCAAATAAAAGCAGCCTTGGTGAGCATTATCAATAAATCTCCAACCACCTGGCTTCATTCTGGCATATAAAGCCCACTTTTCAGGATCCAACCAATTCCTGAAAGAGAAAAGTTTTCCACTGAATATCCTGTTATGCTAATAGTGTTTAACCTGCTTACAGTTACCCATCTCAATACATTGCTGGTTTCAGAACAGTGTTTTTTGCGTGTAAGCTCTGACAGTCACATGCACGCCTCTAATCACTCTTCCCGTTCTACAGAAACACTGCATGGATTTTATTAGCTGCACCCCGGATCCGCCAGCTAAAGCTACACGGGAGCTCCTGCAGCCAATGAAAAGCTACATGAAGCCTGCAAGGGTCTACACATGTTCCTCAGCCCCCTCTGTCAAAACAACACTCAGAGACAGAAGTGCCGCCAAGCGTCGTCAGGGTTTGCCCGGGCCATCTGCTTCTAATGATTAAAAGTGCAACTGTCTCTCCACACATTTAAGTCCAGATAATTCGCTTCGACATCAGCGAGCCATATCGTCGACTGTCCAGTGTCACGCTTACCCAGTCGACATAAAACAGTGAGGGTGAGGTCAAAGGGTGAGAACAAAGGCCTCAAAATCATTCCAGGCTGGGAGATATATATAAATAATGGTAGAAATGTGTCAACCAGTAATCCAATGTAAATGAATATATTCAGATTTGTAACTATATATTCAGATTTACATTTATATATTCAGAGTTATCTATATATAGTGGGCAGAAATGACTTATAAATTAAATTAATTAAATGAGTAATAATAACAACAACTATATACACATCTATCGCATCTAACATAGAAGTTTGTGTTTACATAATATAAGTGTGTTTTATAAGCATATTAGAATGAAGGATTTATGAAGGATAATGTGATCTTCAGCTGAAGACTGGCGTATGCTGAATACTCACAATGGCATTACAGAAATAAATTATATTTTTAAATATATTCAAATAGAAAACATAAATGGTCGTAATATTATAAATTTTACAGTTTATTTTTAGTCAAATAAATGCAGCCTTGGTGAGCAACAGTGTTGGGAGTAACGCATTACAAAAGTAATACATTACAGTAACATATTACTTTTTGCTGTAACGCAGTAGTGTAAGGCATTACTAATCAATTTTCAGTAATATTTTACTCGTTACATGTTCAGTGAGGCTTGTATTACAGTTGTATTACAGTGTATTGTCTGCTTTTACTTCTTAAAGGCAACAGACTATGTGAAAGTTTTAAAGCAGTCTTTTAGTGCCAGTTCAGAGCGGTCGCGTCTGTAACATTGTTTTTTCCTCATAAATGCGAACACGAAAACTAAAATAAAATGAATATTTTAAGTTCTATGGAGACTGGAGAGCCAACCCTTCCTCATCTGATTTGCGCAGTGTAATTAACAGAATTACAAAAATATATTTTGCCTCCTATTTTTTTGTCACGCATGAATGTGTGTCTTTTCCCTAATATTAAAAATAAAACATAGACTGATATGTCTAATGTCTGGAGTCCTTTAAGGAAGTAGCCTATATACGTTTCAATACATGTATTTTCGGAGAATTTTTATTTCAAGTTTTGACTGCAAATGTCATCATGTCCATAATGCTGGACTTCCCCAATTTTAAATAATTTATCCTCAACTAGTTTTGTGGTGTAGGTCTACGTATTTTATAATGTTAACTTCAAATAATACTAATAGCCTAATTTAAAGATAAGGCAGCATTGGATCTGGACGGTAAGGAGAATAACGCTGGAGTTGGAAGAGGTGTGTCGCGATTCTGTAGGTTCGTGGATCTGAGTGTGGCGAATCGCGATTTCGGTTTCATATTGCATATCGTTACAGCCCAAAAGTTAAGTTCTACTTAGTTATTTTAGTGAAAGTAACTCAAAAGTAATACATGAGTAATGTAACGCATTACAATTCTGGGACAGTAATATTGTAAGGTAATGAATTACTTTTAAATAACAGTAACAAGTAATACCCAATGTATTACAGTTTGGAAGTAACTTGCACAACACTGGTGAGCAAAGAGACTTCTTTTGAAAAAAATTAATCTTACCGATCTCAAACTGTTGAACGGCATTTAGATACATTGCATTAATTAGATTTATATATTCAGACTTATAACTATATATTCAGAGTTATAACTATATATTCCAATGTAAATTTATATATTCAGAATTGTAACTATATATTCAGATTTACTTTTATGCTCAGTTATAATTAAATATTCAGGATTTGTAAATATATTCAGAGTTATAACTATATATTCCAATGTAAATTTATATATTCATATTTGTAACTATATATTCAGATTTACATTTATATATTCAGAGTTATAACTATATATTCAGATTTGCGTTTATATGTTCAGTTATATAAATATATATTCAGGATCTGTAAATATATATTCAGAGTTATAACTATATATTCCAATGTAAATGCATATATTCAGATTTGTAACTATATATTCCGATTTACATTTATATATTCAGAGTTATCACTATTCAGAGTTATATCTATATATTCATTTTTTCTAATATTATTTCCTGTTTGGCCCCCCATAATACACACACACACACACACACACACACACACACACACACACACACGCACACACACACACACACACACATATACACATCTATATATATATATATATATATATATTATATATATATATATATATATATATATTATATATATATATACACACACACACACATACATACATATACATATATATATACTGTGTACACACACACACACACACCTCTCTCTCTCTCTTTCTCTTTCTCTCTCTCTCTCTCTCTCTCTCTCTCTCTCTCTCTCTCTCTCTCTCTCTATATATATATATATATACACACACATACATACATATACATATACATATATACATATATATATATATATATAGACAAATAAATAAAATGAGATGAAATACCTAGCATTTACTGGATTATCCAGAAACTGTCAATAATACTTGTTTTGTGTTTGATCATTGTATTTTTATGTGATGTAAAATTAATCATACCGTGATATAAGATTTTGGTCATACCGCCCACCTGTACTCCAGGCTGTCACCTACTGTAGAAGGTGAGAATGAAGACAAAATGTGAGAACAAAAGGGTTGCAAACAGCGGACAGACGAATCAAGTATGCAAGTGTTAGACTTTGTCAGTGGGAGGAATGTTTGAAAAGACACAGATGGAAACAAAAACTCCCTTGACTGAATTATCTGTAACACCACCAAATTTCATTGGACACTTCCACCCAACCCGATGGATAATGGAAAATGTCTGATCTGAGGTCAGTCCTAAAGGGGCGGCCTGGGAGCTGACGGACACACTGACTCGAGAACAAAGAGTCTGAGCAGCTCATGCCCTCAGATCTGGGGTCATTTGAGGAGTTTGACGCAGCTGAGAGCGCCATCTAGCGTATTCTCCTGGTTATGGAACAGGCTTTGTTCCTCAGCGCTGACATGATGTCACCTCACTTAGGAGGATAAGACCTGAACAACATTTGTTTCAGTTGAGTCCAGAGACACAAAGTACATCAACAGGGACAGTATCTAAGCAAGCAGCATTACTGTAGCATATCAATTCTCATAGTACAGCAACAAAGGACCAGAACAGCAGCACAAACTTGTGCTCACACACACATACAGTACACAAACAGAGCAAGCAAGGTGGCATATCGATCAACTGCTACATCACTGTTTGGCCAAGGTCCATTAAGTTTGTAGAACCCAAGGGCTATAGCAAACTTACTCAAACTCAAATACACACACACACACACACACACGCACGCACACAGATCTATAATTCAGGATCCTAGAGCTCTCATCCTCTTTCAAAATACCTGAAGGAATGTATAGAGAATTCTTTTTGGAACTTCCAATCCTAAAACGATCATATAGGGAATTCGATGGAAATCAAATCAGATTCCCCTGCATAAACTGGAATTTTTGTAACAGAAATCTACTTGTATGGTATTGGAATAATCTCTACTGGATAGCTAAAAAGGGAAATCAATCAGGATCAATTGCCGTTTTTAAATCCCTAAAAATAAAAGCAAGAAAAACTAAGAGCTAAAAAGAAAAACTAATTTTAATTTATTTGATATGAATTTCACATTCTGTGCATCAAAGCACAGTTAAAACCATTTCTTTCTTTAGTCTAAGAAATTGTATTACGTCTTAAAGGGTTCAAAAAGAATATATTTTGAAGAATGTTGGTAACCAGTAGGGTTGAGTATCGAGAATCGAGTATCGATTGGAACCGGGACTAACTTTTCGTTTTTCCCGGAATCGTTCAAAAGTTAAAATTTCGATTCCTAGTTTCGATATTCACAGCCTGCCGACCGGAAGAAGAAACCGCTGAACGACACCAAAGAAAAAGCGTCTACCGGAAGTGTTGGCATAACCGCGCGAGTCGAACATGAGTAGCTTACATCGGCGGTCCAAAGTGTAGCTTCACTTTTCACGGCAAAATGCAAGATTTGTGAGAAAAGGAGTATTTGGAGTATTTCCTTCAGAAAGACCTTTTTTGACCCTGCCTCTTTAAAGAATCGGAATCGAGAATCTTTAGGAACCGGAATTCAATCAAGGAATCAGAATCGTAATCAGAATCGTTCAAATTCAAACGATACGCAACCCTAGTAACCAGACAGTTGACAGTGTCCATTGACTTCCATAATATTTGTTTTTTCCTACTATTGAAGTCAATGGCTACCGTAAACTGGTTACCAACATTCTTTAAACACCCGTCCTTCGGATGAGACGTTAAACCGAGGTCCTGACTCTCTGTGGTCATTAAAAATCCCAGGATGTCTTTCGAAAGAGTAGGGGTGTAACCCCGGCATCCTGGCCAAATTTGCCCAGTGGCCTCTGTCCATCATGGCCTCCTAATCATCCCCATATACACCAACTGGCTTCATCACAGTCTCCTCTCCACCAGTAAGCTGGTGTGTCGTGAGCGTTCTGGCGCACTATGGCAGCCGTCGCATCATCCAGATGGATGCTGCACACTGGTGGTGGTTGAGGAGATTCCCCCCTCTATGTGAAGCGCTTTGAGTGTCCAGAAAGGCGCTATATAAATGTGATGAATTATTATTATTATTATTTAAAACATCATCTTTTGTGGTCAGCAGAAGAAAGAAACTTGGAACAACATAAGGATAAGTAAATGATGACAGAATTTTGGGTGAACTATTCCCTTAACAATAAAGTTTTTGCATTTGGTCTTTGTTGTGCAGTATAAAGCCAAAGTCAGCATCCAAAATTAACATGGGTAAATCCAAGCATATAAAATCTTTAGGAATTGCATGTGGTTGCAGCACATGGTTTATGTCGGAATAATAGTCTAATCCTCGCTGATGTAAATTATGTGAGCGACTCAAATCGAAGTCCATCTACAAAAGAAAACATCTGTCCTTACTCTTTCCTCGTGGAAGATTTACCAGCAGACGTTTATATATATATGATGCCTAAAGGCTGTTTTCGTCCAGAACACCATGTGGAGACACATATGTGAAATGTTCCTCACATTAAGCCACCAAAACAAAAATATGAAAAACAAAATTACAATGAGTCTTCACGTTTACGTGACAGGAGACAGAAAAAGGCTCATTTTGTACAGTATATGATGCTGCATACGACAAAACAACATTCAAGACTGTTTGCTAAACATATTCAGGGAAAAAGCTAAATAGTCCTCTTGGAATAGGAGCAACAATATACTTTTGATTATTTTACTATTACTTTATAAATTAAATATTTATATTTTCTCTATTCACCCGTCAATTGCCATTGCAGCAAAAATACCTTCTGTCCAATTGGTTATTATAATAGTTTTGTGAATAGTGTTTTAACAGATATAGTGATTCATATATGAAACGCTAGAAAGAAAATTACCATAAGGAATATTGTTATATTATATACACCGACCTTCACAAATATTTGCACCCATTTAAATATAAGCATGTCCATCCGCCTAGTCTTTTATTCAAAATGATAATCCCATCTTTAAATGAAGTAAAATCTTTCGTTTTGAATATAATGTATTGCTTTATTTAATAAATGTAAAATAAATATTTTTTTTTCAGAAAATGTGTGAACTGAAGTATATTATCATTCATATTGTATGTTTTTAAGTGGTAAGCCATGTCGTGACATCCTGTTTTCACTAAGGCAAGGATTCCCAATTTTTTTTGTCAGCCAAACCACTTTAACCTGAAATATTTACTTGATGTTCCCCCTGAGATTATGTTATTATTTTAATAATTTAACAAAACCGTGAACATTAATGCTTGCTGGTTT
Source organism: Pimephales promelas (assembly GCF_016745375.1). The sequence goes on along the minus strand of NW_024121876.1, from coordinate 25,474,166 downwards.
TTGTGATGCAACGTGACTATTCTCTAACTGGAAAATCCAACAACAAAAAAAAAAGTCTGAAGTGCAAAACATGCTGTACATAAAATCGCATGAGCATTTTAAGGTCTTTTTGACATGGGATAGAAGTTTTTAAAAAGACATAATTTAGTCATTATTTAAGCATAAACACAACACATATTGCTAGACAGTTACTGAATATAATCTAGCTAACATGTGAAAAGTGTCATTTGAAATTTTCTTCTAAAATGATCATTTTTATCAAGCTTGTATATTTAAGTTCAGTAATTTCACTTAAAATGCAATGAAGACTACCTATTAATTGTCATTTAAGTGAAATTACTGAACTTGAATATATAAGCTTGATAAAAATGATCATTCTAGAAGAAAATTTCAAATGGCACTTAGAGGCTTTTGCATCTGAACTCTTCATGTATAATTAATTGACTGCTTGACAGCTTTTTTTCTCAATGAAATGAATGTACAATCATTTAGTTTGATCCTATTATTTATTTAATATTTTTAGGGGATTTTATGGTGCTAAATTACATTTATGGAATAGTTATGATCCATTTATTACCAGTTATTCACTTTTTGAGCATAGACCTGAAGCTTTATCATTAATCTTGAATGCTTTGGAACAGAGACTGAAGTTTGGTCTCTTTTTAAAGAAGACACTTGGCAGATTATTTCTGAAATGAAACAAAAAACCTGAAACATAATACTATTTTTAAATTCACAGCCATAAATCTAAAGAAGTTGTGTTCCAAATTTTGAAGTAAACATCTAAAAAAAAAAAAACCGAGCTTTCGGTAAGATTTTGTTTGGGCACAGTACCAAACGTTGAATCGCTATGACCGCGAACAGTACAAGTTTGTCTATTGTTTTCAGGGCCATTTAACCTTTATATATGCATTCACATAGTACATGACAAAACTTTACCAAGTTTCACACCATTCGGATGAAGTAAAAAAATTCTAAAAACACCAAAAAGTAAAACATTTTGGTAAAAAACTTCTCCAACAGCACCAGGGGGTTCGGCCCTATTCCTATAGTCATAAATCCCAATGAGAAAGTTGGAGAATAGCAGTCTTAGGATTAGAAAGTCACCAATACTATGATCACATGCCATCTACAGTTCAAGCTCTCTACAACTAAAGTCTATCTGAAAATAAACCAAAAAAGTGAAATACCTCTGTTTGTTCTGTGGCAGAGCTTTGGAGTCCACAGAAACCATCTTTGACACAAAGACAATTACAGGTGCCGTCTCATCAGCAGAACAATCTAGAAATGCTACAGGGGACAAACACACAGAGCAAATAGATTAAAAAGAAAGTCTTATTTAATGCCAGCAACACTAGGGAAATTGTACAATTCGGACTTTGAACACAATATAAACGGGACACGGTGAGGTCCTTTTATATGAATACAAAATCAAAATAAATTTCACACCTAAGCACCATTGGAAATGACTTTAAAGCGTGATATTACAATCCGTGAGCCAGAATTGAGGAGCGCTTTGCTTCTTAATGCATGAGCTCAAAGAAACCTCAGCCTCAGGCAACGCGGTATTAAAAGCCTCCTGCTATTACACAAACTCTTGTCGCAATTGTGTGAAGGCTGGAAAAACAAATGCCCTCTGGCAACTTTTAACACACACTGCTACAAAAGTCAGTAAATAAACTACAGGTTATTCAGTGCAGCACTATTAGATTTCACAAAAAAACTTGTTATCGAGAACCCACTTTTAGCTGTATGGGTTTTTTTGGTGGATTTAAAGAAAAAAAGTTCTTGAGGTTTCATGAAATGTTCTTCAGATGATGAATTTGACTTTCTTGGGCTTTTAAAGCAGCAGAACCAATGTAGTGGCCAAAAGTGATGATCCTTCAAGTTCGATTAAATCATCAAAATATGAGGAAAATATTTGGTCCCACTCTATATTCAGTGGCTTTAAGTACTATGTACTTACATCGAAAAATAAGTACAATGTACTTATTTTGTTCAGGTTGTATTGTAAAACACTTTTGCTGCTATTGAGGTGTGATACGGGTAAGGTTAGGGTCAGGTGTGGTTGTATGGGTCGGTTTAAGGGTGGGTTAAGGTGTAAGGGAAGGGTCAACTGTGTAATTACATGCAGGTATTTTCAAAATATAAGTACAATGTAAAAGCATGCATGTACACAATAAGTCCATTGTATCGAATTATTAATTTCAATGTAAGTACAGTATATAGTACTTAAAGCCACTTAATATAAAGTGGGACCACATATTTTATATTCATTTTTAAATAACACTAAACCTGATTAAGGTATTATCTGACAAAATTAATTTGTAAAAAAGACAAAACAAAAATGCATAGAAAACCAAAAAGCTCACACGAACAAATATAAACTGACTACACCAAAATCAGTAGATCTTTCACTGTTCTCACTTGTTTTATGCAAGTGTTCATAATTTATTTGTATGACCGCCAAGACAAAAATTATGTCCGCACAATTTGGCAGGTTCATTGCATATTTAGCACAAATAAAACAAGTGACTACAAGTAAAACTATGCAGGATGCTTACAAAATCTTAAACACATTTTTAATAATATTATAATGAAGGGTGGAAATTTGCCCACTTTTGTCCACTAATTTAGATGGTTTTCTAAAGATCTAGATAATCACTGACACTTTTTTATGGTCTTTTTTCTTTTGTTGATATTTTGACTATTATTATTAGTATTATTTTTATTATTATTATTATTATTACTACTGTTATTTTGTTTTTTGTACTGTCTTCTTTTAATTTACTATTCTCCTTTCTTTTTCTTGCTAAAACTGCTGCTGGAATTTTCTATTTCCTTTTGGGAGTCATCCCAAAGGATTAATAAAGAGAAGTCTAAGTCTAAGTCTATAATCTAGATAAAGAATGTAAGAGTTCAAAGGATCACCCAACGTAGTTGTTGTGGTTCTAAATTAAACCATTATTTATAATACCAATAGTTCACCCCAAAATAAAACATCCTGTCATCATGTACAGTATAGCCATATTATGGATGTCAGTATTGATGACATCATAGTATGGATGTCATTGCATGCGTTTCATGCATTTTGTCACTGACTTCAAACCGAGCACGAAAAGCCTTGGGGCCAGTTCGCACCAGTGCAAAGCAAACCCTCTTTTGCCTTTAAAAAACTTCTGTAAAGACACGCTGTAAAAAAATGTAGCTCTGAAAAACCGTGGACAGGGTTATTTTTGCAGCTGGCCTTATTGCATATGCATTTTATAGGAGTTTTCCTTTCAGACGCACGATTTATGCATTTAAATGAATCACGCAAGCTGATTGACTAAGGTTTACAGTAATCGATTTTCTGGTATTTGCGCCATTATTTACCACTCAAAAAATGCATGTCTAAAACCAGGTGCTACTCTTGGTATATTGCATTGGTCATTATGGAAATGTGTCTGTGTTCTTTAATTTGCACTTTCCGGTCTCATCACAGCTTTTTTGGAATTGCGCTCACACACTAATTTACCCTGTTTAGTAAATCTGGCCCTTGGTGTGTCATTTTTAATGTGCACTAATACACTGTGTGAAAAGCAATGTTTTCAGCAAATCATGATTTTAATTTCTTCTATTCTATAGAAAAAAATAAATCAGCATACACTCATGAAACAACATGAGTAGCCTATATAAGGACAGAATATGATTTTTGAATGAACTTTTTTCTATAAAGGTCTGGCCGGGGAGATTTTGTCTATAGTGTAGCAATGTATGAACCACGGCCTACACTGATGTCGCTTTCAAATAAAGCCACTTTCTGCTGGCGGACGTGATAAATTAGTATGGCGTACGCAAGAGCGATATCTGAACTTTTTCTCACATGAAACTGCTGATCATGCATCCATTTTGTTACTTGAAAAAAAATGTTAACTGAAATAAAAAAGATATAATTGTTTTTGTATTATTCACAGCTAGTCGCCAAGACAAAATATTGCAAATTGATGTACAAAAATATATATATATATATATATATACAAACAAATGAACAAAACCTACAAATAAAATAAAAAAGATTCAATTACAAAAAAACACAACAAAATTACTAAAACTTTATCTGAAATTAAAACAAAAAAGGCGAATACACTGCAAACAAAAAAAGAAATTCAAAATATGAATAAAAACTATATTAGTATCTCAATTATACCAAAATAACCACACCCAAGTCTGTTACTCACACACAGCTATCATATGACCTCAGCGCAAAAAATATGGTGTTTTTGTGTTTTCATGACGCCTTTTTGATTGACCGCAATAAAAAGTGGGAAAGAACATCTCGAACATTCAGGACTAAGCATCTTTAATGTTCCACGGAAGAAGGAAGATTATATGGTTTTGGAATAACGTAAGGGAGAGTAAATGATGACAGCTTTTTAATTTCTGGGTGAAATATTGCCTTTCAAAGAAGAAGAACACAACAAAAAGCCACTGCACCATCATCCAGCTTAAAAAAGCCACAAGTCAAAAGTGGAGCCGTTCAATCCAAATACAGTTCACAGAGCAGTACTGTCGTTTTAGGAAGCTTCCAGTGAGCAGAAAGTGCTAGAAAAGATCTAAGAGCGCCGTTTTCCTGAGTGAAGAGCACACACGTGCAATACGAGTGTGAGTTTTGTATCCACAGTTGGGAGTCTGGTGGTAGGAAATGCTGTGTGAATCACATCCTCTGCTTTCAGGTTCTCTGCTGTAGCCGTTAACACGCACTCACCTTTTTTTAGCTCCTGTGTTTTCTCGGGCAGGGAGTCAAACCTGCGCGCTCCCACGCTCATCAGCTTTTCCACTCTCTCAGCCGAGATCTCAGCTGGGCTGGGCAGCTTTTCACACACCATTGCTGAGTAACAGTTAAAGAGAACACACTCGACTGGCACTTTCCACAAATAGGGTACAAAGTAGGGCCTGAAATCATGTTTTTGTTTTTAAATCAAATGGTCGGTGAAACATGGTGCTTAACTTAAAAAAAAAAATGTTATACGTCAGCCTCAGGATCTAGAAGTATCAAATTTATTGGTAACATTTTACAATGAGGTTTCATTTGTTAACATTACTTAACTACATCAGATAACATGAACCTAATGCACAATAATATACAGTTATTGCTGTCCTTGGTATATGTTCCGTATATAACCTGACAGCCAACTCTTTCATAGGTTTGTGGACTTCAGTCTTGATGTTAGGAAAGAATTTACCTGGCTTTCAAGTTATATACAGAAAATACAAAGAAGAATTCATATTTAAGGTCCAAATTTGTATCTGTTACCATTAGTTAATGCACAGTGAACTAACATGAACATGACGATTTTTATTAACTAACATTAACAAAGGTTAATCAATGCTGTAAAACAAAAATTGCTGATTGATAGTTTAAGTTAACTAATAGTAACAAATAAGACTTACCAATTTGCAAAGCAAAATTTGCAAAATTTGAGAGGTCCAAATAAATGCATTTTACATGAACTTTATTTTAAATAAATTAACACCTGAATAGGTAACATGGTGGCAAATTTTGTCTTAATTAAGCTAGGTTTGCAAATATTTGTTTAAAGTGATATTTACACTGCCATTCAAAAGTTTTAGGTAAGTTTAAATGTTTTTGAAAAAATTATTTTACGGTCATCAAGGCTGCATTTATTGGATTAAAACAAAAGTAAGTTAATACAATACACAACATAATATTGTGAAATATTATTACAACTTAAAAAAACTGTTTTTCTTTTTTTTTTTATTCATATGATGGCAAAGCAGAATATTCAGGAGTTGTGCAGAAGTTATATTTTTATGGAAACGGTGATCATTTTTTAGGATTCGTTGATGAACACAAAGCTAAAAAAAGCATATATTTGGAGCAAAAGTCTGTTCTAACATTATAAATATCTTGAATGTCTCTTGATCAATTTATTATCATTTATTTTCAAAAACAAAAATGTTACTGATTCCAAACCTTTGAACAGTAGTGTACTTACAAGTATTGGAGTGAGGAGGATTCTTTTCTTATAAAAACTTTGGTAACAGGGTTGAACGTTGAGCTTGACCAACAAATTTATGTCAGAATTGTGAGGTTTCTACTTGTGAGATGAGACAGAACAAAATCACCATTTTCATGGGAGGCTACACAAGTCTGAGGATTTAAACAAGCTACTATTCATGCTACTCTAGGTTTAGTTAATGTTAAACAAGTTTAAATAACATATCTAGTAGTCCTCACTACTAAAAAGCAAAGATTTGCCATGCTTAAAGTATTGGTTCAGCCAACTTTAAAAAGCTCCAACTCCTTACCATTCACAAACATAAAACACCTGCCAGACAGGCCAAAACTCCACATTTGAGAAGTATTTTGAGAATCACTCAATTACATGTTTAGGAAAATAACTGACATTTTACCAAAAGTGTTCAATCGCAGTAACGTGTCCCTCCGAGCACCTGCAACCACAGTAATTGCGAGGCGTGCCCGTGTCAATCATATTGCCGTCTAATAACGGTCGGTTCTGTGTTTCCTTCCCATACAGCTGGTGAGATCACGGCTGAAGAGGTGGACAACGCCAGTCAACTGCCTAGAGCTGATGTGGCTAACGTCACTAGGGGGTGTGTATAATTAACAGAGGACTGTGTGTTGTACGTTTCTAGAAACTATAGTCTGAAATTCAGACATTTGGACACTCCAAGAAACAAGATGAAGAGGTTAAACCTATGTTTATATACTGTGTTTTAGTCAAACATTGTATTACTACCTGAAACCTTACTCTCTAGAGGCATTCAAAGTAAATCCATGTAATGTCTGCACCACTTGTATACCCAAACAGAAAAGCAAAAAATAATGACTTTTGAAGCAGTTGTAGAGATCCATCTGCAAACTAAATGCATTAAATTGCATTAAACGTGACATTAAAGACCTTCATAATGTTACAAAAGATGATTGTTTATTTTATTTACTTTTTAACTGTCTATTCATCAAAGGATTTTGAAAAATATGCATCACGGTTTTAACATTGATAATGATGAGATTGTTTCTTGAGCAGACATTCAGCATATTAGTTTTCTGAAGGATCATGTGACTATAAAGACTGGAGTAATGATGCTGAAAATTCAGCTTTGCATCACAGGAATAAATTACATTTTAAAATATATGTTTTTTTTTAAATGGTAATAATAATTTAAAACAATACTATTTTTACTATATTTTGAGCAAATAAATGCACCCTTGTTGAGACTTTTTTCAAAAACATAAAAAAAAAAAAACTTGAATAGAGAAAAAACCTTGAATGGTGGTGTTTTTCAACAAGAGCCAATGTTTATGTGGTAAAGGATACAGAGCACGGCTTGAGACACAGGAAGCCACTGGCCACAGATGGCACTGAGGAGCACTTTGGGGTCCGAGTGTTTTAGGTCACGAGGCATGACTTTTATCCCCAGAGAAGTCACCATCTTCTCCACCTTTTCTTTGTCCCTGGAAATATGAAAACGGTCAAGTGGGATGTACAGTGTACATATACTGTATATATACAATGTCTTGCCAAAGTACTCATACCCCTTCATTTTTTCACATTTAGTTAAACTACATTAAATTACCCTTTTACACATCAATCTACACTCCGAACACCACAATGACAAAGCAAATAACTGATTTGTGGCAGTCCCCCAGTTTCTGCTTGAGTCTGGCCACTCTGCCATAAAACCCAGATCGGTAGAGTATTGCAGTGATATTTGTCCTTCTGTAAGTTTCTCCCATCTCTATATACACTCACCTAAAGGATTATTACGAACACCATAGTAATACTGTGTTTGACCCCCTTTCGCCTTCAGAACTACATGGCATTGATTCAACAAGGTGCTGAAAGCATTCATTAGAAATGTTGGCCCATATTGATAGGATAGCATCTTGCAGTTGGTAAGAAGGCATGATGGACCCATGTTTTCATTCTGTTTACGCCAAATTCTGACTCTACCATCTGAATGTCTCAACAGAAATCGAGACTCATCAGACCAGGCAACATTTTTCCAGTCTTCAACTGTCCAATTTTGGTGAGCTCTTGCAAATTGAAGACTCTTTTTCCTATTTGTAGTTGAGATGAGTGGTACCCGGTGGGGTCTTCTGTTGTTGTAGGTCATCCGCCTCAAGGTTGTGCGTGTCGTGGCTTCACAAATGCTTTGCTGCATACCTCGGTTGTAACAAGTGGATATTTCAGTCAAAGTTGCTCTTCTATCAGCTTGAATCAGTCGGCCCATTGTCCTCTGACATTGACAACATCACATTGGAAAGGTCACACGCAACGTAGTCGGATATACCGACCCACTGTTTACAAGTTTGGAGTAGGAGGACCGTTCAAAGTTATTGTATGTTGGATGACATATATTTATAAGTATTTGTGTCAGTTTATAGTTTAATATGGTCCTTACACACGTCACCTGTTCAATATGATGACGTAATGCGTGGCACATCTCAGAGACAGTACAAGACGGGCATTATCTTTATTTATTTATTTTTTTTAAATGACTGATCGTTTCGCTAGATAAGACCCTTATTTCTCGACTGGGATTGTGTCGAACCTTTGAAGCTGCATTGAGACTGACATGTGGACCATCAAACCGTTGGTTGCCATTAAAGTCCCTAATATGGAGAAAAATCGTGGAATGTTTTCATCAAAACCAAAAAAGAAAGGCATGGACATCTTGGATGTAAATTATCAGGAAATTTTTATTTGAAGTTGAACTACCCCTTTAAGGGGTACGAATACCTTGGCAAGACAATGTATATATTTATTTACGTATTTGAATAATGCGCACTGATGAATTGTGCACCTTTAGACCGGACATACATTCATAAAGTTTGTATTTCATACAAATGTTAGCACTCTTAAGGTCCATTTAATACCATTAGTGTTATGTTCGTATTACTTACTATTATAGTATTAATTAATATTTTAAATCCATTTAAATTTTCATCAAATATATCAATTTTTATTTTATTTCAGATTTATTGCAGTTAACAAAAACTCTTTTTTTTTAAATTTAAGTTAACAATAAATAACAACACTGATTGCCATTTTGCCTACTAGAAAGTTTATATTAAAATGTCAAATATGCCCAGCATCTTTATTTTCAGTGTGGACAGATAAGTAATTTGTTGGTGTAAATTTGTCATATATATAGACAAATATGTTCATACAGAAAGTTACCTTGTAGTGACCACAGCATCATACATACTCCAGATGTTATCCAGGACAAGCTGCACAAACAGAGGTTTCTTTCCTTTGGACTGAGAAGTGAAAAGAAGAAAAAGTTGATGAGCGTGATGTCCATTAAGACAGTATACAGAACAGAGTTAGGAAATATCAATTTATATGAAAAAGAGAATGCATACACAAACTAAGACATTGTGTAAGCGGCCCAGAGCCGCTTCATTAGTTGCCTTTTTGGACATATAAAGAGCTTCTAATGTGACTGAATGGGGTCAAACTCCATTAACATCTAAGCTCAAATGAGGCTTAAGTTAGGCTTGACTCTGTAATCAATGTTGTCGTCTGGAGGTCACGTCGTCCTCCATAACCAACTCTGAATGAGATCTGTCTGACAGAGTGGAATAATGGCAGTGACTGATCAGTCTAGGTTGAAGACATTGTTTCGTCTGAGCATTGTGCGGCTGGCGCCTGGCGGTCCAAATCATCTGGCAACTGCAGATTGAGGCATAGCTCTTCAAAGAGTTCATTATTCAGATCTTCGACCTACATTACTATAAATATCTCAAACAAGAGTGTTCTTATTTACCAATGCACAAAATGCAGGGCCAATGACAAATGAGCTTCAAAATATATGGTTATACAAAATCTTTCCAAATCAAGTTTAAAACACACACTCTATAAATATACTCAGAAATATGGATAGTACAGGATTGTGGATCAATAAGTTGAACCAACTTATGTATATTGAAAAGGCTCGTTTTAACCTAAAACAGTGGTTCTGTGTTATGCTGTTTCAGAGCTGAATCAACATGCAACACAAACGTGGTTGTCGATGGTTAAAGGACAAGTTCGGTATTTTACACTTAAAGCCCTGTTTTAAGATCGTTTCTGATGAAATAGAAATTTGGACACTGCTGGTCTGAGAATTTTCGGTTTCCAAGGAGTTGGACAAAAACTACGATAAAACCTGTCATTTTTGTGTGAGCATATCAGTGAACACCCCATATTTTTTCAAAAAAATATTAAGCAGCAGAACACTTTTCAACATTGAAAACAATAAGAGGTATTTCATGAGCAGCAAATCAGTATAGAAGACTGGAGTAATGATGCAGAAAATTCTGCTTTGCATCACAGGAATAAATTATATTTAGAAAAAAAAATATTAAAATAGAACAGATTCATTTTAAAATCTAATTATATTTTTATGTACAATATTATTGTTTTTACTGTATTTCGATCAAATTTGTGAGCATAAGAGACTTCTATCAATTTTTTAAATATATATATATATATTTTTTAAAGTAGTCTACTTTTTAAAGATAAAATGGTATTTCAGAATTGTTATTGCAATTTAATTACGAAATAAAAAATGAGTCCATCACAGAAGTGTAGAAGTCAAATCACCGTATAATTTTCATATTTTATTTATTTCATTTTTTTGAATAATAGATCCAAACTATGAGTGTCACATTATTGACCCTTATAACACTGTATCCAGGTCTGTTATGTTCGGATTAAAGGATGTTCCACAGTTCCAAAGGATGTTGAATGTCAAATCCAGAGAATCTAATGGAAGGCCTCTGCTATCACATCACTCACGTAGCTCTTTCAGCCCACTTCCTGTCAGTCCCTCAAAGGAGGACAGCAGACACATGGGCTGATTATGAATTAACAATTACAGACATGGTCAAACCAAGTATATATTGTAAAAAACACTCTATAGCGAAATTTTCAGTTTAAAAGTATTTAAAGCACCACAACATAGACCTGTATTAAACATTGCACATAATTTTTTTTTTTTTTTTTTAATTCCCGGGTCTACTACAAAAAGGTGGTACAATGCCATAATGGTGGCATAAAATCATAATATCATGGTATTATTACCATGCTTTAAGTATATAAACCATTTACAGGTGTATTATCTTTCTAAAATGATTGTACCTGAGCTCCCTTCATGATTTTTTTGGCTTTGGCATTGAGGTAGAAATCGCCCCAAAGAGTCTTGAGCAGAACCCAGAAGCGGATGCCCATCTTCTTACTGTACATCTCAGCAAACTGATGGATTCTATCAGAGCATTACAGAAAACACAATTCAGCATCATTATTTGCACTTGTCATTTGCTAATTTATTCCATCCCGTTCAGCATGGTGCCGATGACACGCGAGTTTTGTAATGATATGATAAAAATACAACATTTTACAACAAAATTCAAAATGGCCAACGTCCAAAATAGCTGATCTATCAACTCAGTATGCTGCATAGAATTAAGAGACCAGTTTTATGATTTTAGGCCATGTAAAGCACATATCTAAAATCATCTATCCAAGACGTGATTACATATTTATAATAATTATGTCTTTACATAAAAAATCTGAAGCTTAAACTGAATTGATTTACATGTCCATGACGTGTAACTAACTAGGCCACCTTTTTGTGTTCTACAAAAAGAAATTTCACACCCAAACTTTTGTGTTTCTGATTGAGATATTGATGTCTCATTTGAATATGTTCGTCAGCCTTCATGGACTGAACAAAAATGGACTAAAACAATTATTTCTAGGCCATATGATAATATAGCGTCAGTGAAAATTAATAGAAAAATGAAAAAATGTAGACTTTGGTACTTGTACAGTACTTTCACTTTCATTGTATTGGAAAAGAGCAGGTCAGACATTATCTACCAACACATTTTTTGTTTCACTAAAGTAAGAACATACTACAGGGTTTGGAACGGCACATGTGTGATTAAATGATTGATGAACAACTTTTTGAGTGACCAATTCATGTAATCTAAAAATGCAAATTGGTACTTTACTCTGGAGTGTTTTTACAGTATAAACTGTGTTGAATGTGGTGTTCCTTAGTGCAAAAACATCCTCATGCTCACCAGAGTGCTCTGTTCTATTTGCTCAGCTTTTAGAAATGTCCACCTACACCAGTCATATTAGTACTTTAGCACTTATTTCAAGTATCTAAAACCACAGTTATGTAACACCTCAAAAATGTACATTAGAAGGGTGGGGAGTCCTGATGTTGAAATCTAGTATAGTATTGCCATCTTGTGAGCCATCGTATGTACTACAACCAATCCCAGGATGTAATGGGTGAAAGCCAAACATGTAAGCTGCTTTTAATAAAAGCATTAAACAAAATGTAAAGAAAAAGTTTCAGAAAGAGTAACACACGTACCTGAAGCCCCAGCCGTCTATAGCACTGGCAAATACCACATTTCCCCGGTCAGGACTGAAGTAGAGGTCCGAGTCATCAGTTTCCTCAAAACCCGCACTCCAGTCGTACACCTGATCTCCGCTGTCGTGCTCTGTACAGAGCTTCTGAGCATCTGCGTTTTTCTCCGCTCTCTCCTCCAGAACTTTAGAGGTGAATAACGTGCCGGTAACTGCGTTCACCTATAAAATAGACAGAGCCAGTGTTGTAGTACTCGAGACTCGGACTCGGTCTCGAGACCATATTTTAATGGTCTTGGTCTTGTCATGGACTCGTGTGCATTTGGACTCGGAATTGACTCGTACTCGAACTTTTTTTTTTTTTAGGACTCGGAATTATTCCCGAGTCCACTCGAGTTCAATTCAAAATATTTTTCATGATTATTAATGTATGTTAATAAAATATTTCTTTAAATTGATTGACACGCCCAGTGATTGGTGATTTTCTAATGCGCAACTGCGCATGACAAATTGTAATAAAATTACTTTTAACACCACCTACTATGTGGCCTTTTTACCCTAAACTGATCATATTTTTTAAACTCTAAGTAAATTCAGTAAAATAAAAAAAAGGATTTCTCTAAGTAAATAAAAGTAAATTAGGTAATCAACCCTCACTGGTCTCGGACTCGACTCGGACTCGACTCTCTATGGACTCGGTCTTGACTCGGACTCGACTCTCTCTGGTCTCGGTGTCGACTCTGACTCGAGTGCGGTGGTCTCGACTACAACACTGGACAGAGCCAAATATTTATAGCAATAAAGTAAATTTCAAGCCAAAAACATTTAAATTGCTTATATTTAAAAGGATATTAAATATACTTCATTCATGTGAATGCAAAACTGTCACATGATCTTTCAGAAATCATTCTAATAAACTTCGTATTATTATCAAATGGTGAGAACAATATTTTGTGGAAACCGTGATGCATTCTTTTCCAGAATTCCTTGATAAACAGATCAGAATTTATTGTAAATTAGGGCTGCCTCTGACTAAAGATTTTTCTTTTGAACTAGGAGTCGACTAATCGCATGTTTATATGAATGTAATTACTTAAATACAGTATATATGAGGGGAATACTAAACCGTTACCATATTGAGACTTTTATAGGTGTAATATATAGCCTATTCTGAGCTGAAGCGCACACATAAAGCTTGTCACAAAGCACAATGAATGAATGATTATGAATGTGTTGGAAAAAATAGCAAGGATACATTTTGATTAGTGTTGCAAAGATGAAGCTGACGATGCTGACTCACCATCTCCGCAGTAGACTATAGTGGACATGTCTTTAGAGAGATTACATAATCAGAGAATATTTAAATTGGTTAGTTTAAAAGAAGAAATTTCAAGCTTTCTATAGATGTATTTTCTATATTTTTGTGACATGCACCAGTTCACAGACAGCAGAAAGCGCATCCTGTTTTTGTTTTTTTTGTTTTTACAAAATCAAAACATTTTGTTGTTATTGTAATCATACACAAATAAAAGAATTAGTCTAATCTGTATGACCAAAAAATGAAGGAGTATTTAAATTTGTTTCCGCCGTTATCGGGAACCATGCAGTAAACATGCAATACTTTATCTTCTACACTCCACACAAACACTTTGATATGAGCCTTATAATAGCGCACTAGGTTAACATTAGATCTAAAATTTAGTCGACTATTAGGGAGCAGCCCTATTGTAAATAGAAATCTTTTTAAGATTATAAATGTCTTCTCTTTACTGTCCATTTTGATCAATTTGACGTGTCCTTGCTGTAAAAACAATGTATCAGCAAACTATGTGTAAAAAAAATTAAGAAAGAAAGAAAATCTTACAGGCCCCAATAAAAATTATATAAAAAACAAAGTATATATATATATATATATTATATATATATATATATTTTAAGTTGACCTTATAAACAAAATACAATTTCATAAAAGCATGTAATAAAATCCATATTTTGGATTGTGTGATCCAGAGGTTCAGCCATGTTTTGGAGCTCGGACTCACCTGCTCTAATATTTTCTGCAGGTGAGCGTACGCCTCCAGTGAAGTGAGTTTCAGCTCCACAATCAGCCGGTCAATTTTGTTAATGACAAGAACAGGACGAATATTCTCCAGCCAAGCTTGTCGTAAAACAACTTGTGTCTAAAGCCGAAAAGAACGAGATGCTGTTACAGGATGATGTGGTGTACAGCCTAAAGATCTGAGACATCTTTTTCACAACACAGCTATTGTTGACAACCAGATTCAAAATTCAAGAAACGTTTTTGGTGCTGAAGTTGTAATCAGAGATGCAATTACATTAAATAGTAATGGAAATTTTTCTATTGTATAAAATATGAAATTATTGACCAAATAAAAAGCGCATAACGTTATGTAATTTCTACACAGCCTGTTTACACAATATAACTTATACAGTGAATATTGATAATGAACACGCACTCAAGTCATGGATTATACCTGCGGACACACTCCCTCAACGGCATCAACAACAACAATGGCCCCATCACACAGTCTGACGGCAGTGGACACCTCCGAGGAGAAGTCCACATGACCAGGAGAGTCGATCAGATTAATGAGGTAATCATTTCCTCCTGCAGTGACAAAGATACAGTTCTTCACAGCAATACATGGTGTTGAATCAGTAAAGCTACAGACTACGATGGCATTACCTGTTGTGCAATGTAGTGAAATAGCGCTGGACTTCATTGTAATTCCTCTGATCTGCTCATCCTCCCTGCTGTCCAGATATCGTAGCTACAGGAAAAGACAGAAAATGGCATTTCAGATCATTCTTTATATATATATATATATATATATATATATATACTGTATATATATATATATATATATATATATATATATATATATATATATATATATATTAGTATCCAATTATTTTATGATATATAATGATTTTATGGGTAGTTATTAACGGTTATGGTTGGAGTAGTTAGGCCTGCTGTTTGTGTTACATGAAAAAAAACATGCATTATTATTTTTTAATAATTTTCCATGAGTTTGCAAACCAGTCTGAATGGCTTACAGGAGTAATTATTGACTCTCTATAGATGACTCACACAACTGCAGATTATGATATTCGACTTAAAATTATTTAAAACTGGTGGCAAATTTGTGAGGTTAGTTATACCTATATCTTTATATGACGTGTCATTTTAGTGTGTGGGTATACTGTGTATGCGTGTCATTCTTTCTTTATAAAATAGTATCTAATAATATTAATTTAAATGAACTTTTATTTTTATATTTATAGCTTTAATTTTCAGTTCAGTAAGTTAATGTTTTAGTACATTTTTATGTACTTTTGTCATTTTTATTTGTTTACTTACTATTATTATTTATATATATATATATATATATATATATATATATAGACACACACACACACATAAATAAATACAAACATACATATTATATATATTTATATATATATATATACACTTTACTGTAAATACTTCCTTATTTTTTCTTGTTTTTATATTGTATTGCACTGCTGAATAATGCCTTAGCCTCACTCAAAGCATTTCAGTTGTACAAATTATCAAATATTTACAGTTGTACAAATTATCAAAGCATTTCAGTTTGTACATCATTATCAAAATTGAAACTAACCTTAAACTAAAACTAGTAATTTGAGTACTTGTTTTTTATTCAGTTTATTTCTAATTTCCATCAAAGTGTTTTAAGTTTTTCATCTAATATTTACATTTTATTTTATTTATACTTTATTTCAATTAAGGAAAGTGATTTTTTACATTCTTGTCATTGTCAGAGACTAATTATAATAATTTGTATCTGATTGGAATTTGCATCATATTTTGAAAAACACCAAATATGTTGGAAAAAAGTATTAGCTATTGTGTGGTCTAATCACTGATCATTTGCTTTAGGTCCACTTACCTTTCCTGCTAAACGACTGGATATAATACCATTACTCGCCACGAGACAGTCGGCTAACGTCGTCTTTCCTATGGGCGACACACATTTACAAATACAAAGTTTTAAGTTTGAGGTAAGATTTTGAGGTAGATGCTTGACGGTTAATAAAAACAAAGACCTGACACACATCAGCATACTTCACACTCACCATGATCTACATGAGCAAGAATACACAGATTTCTGATCTGTGATGTTTTCTTCTGCAGTGCAATTATCTTCTCCAAACTTGTGTGACCCATTTTTGACTTTCTATGAAGATAAGGTGCAGAACACGAAGATCACTATTAGTACAAATACATTAACAGCAACCCCAAAACACTTAAGTCACTTCAAACAAATACAGTACAGTTCAGTTCTCAGTACAGTAACCACAGATCTGATCCCTTTGGTTTTATTCTATTAATGCTTCACCACTCATCAAGTATAAATCATCAAGTAGTTTTATTTTATGTTGTCATAAAAAAGTGGTGGTTTGGAAACAATATTACATTCTGAAATTGAATAGTTAAAAATGATCTTAAAGACCTGACAGCAGCATCAGATAATTAATTTAGAATAGTATGTTAATCGGTTTCATCATTTCAAAACCTAAAAAAGAAAAGAAAAAAGTTATGTCTGTCTTTTTTAAATGCTTCTTGGTTTGATTTTTTTTAATCTAGCCTAATTTTCGAGTGTGTAGAAATAACTTATCTATTGTGTAAACAAATGTGGGTCGATCAATTTCCAAATGTCGTTCAACCCAAAAGGTTGTTCCAAACCCACGTGTGTGTGACAACTGGAAAATTATTCAGCACATTATTTCTCAGATTCACTTATTCATAGACTCATCTGACACAAGCAGGTGCAACTTTTCAAAACTACGTCTACTCAAGACTGACTGACTGACTGACAACAAACAACAAACTGAACATTTATCGCAAACATATATTACAACAACGAATACCAGTGAAAATGCAACGTATATTCAACGGTCCATTAACTAAATTAACTTATGGAATATATGAAATGACAACAGATACTCACATGTTTCCTCCAGTCCAGGAAGCACAAATGAGCTGACCGTCGCAGGCGTCATACGTAATAAGTTACGCTGCGTCATCACTAGGACGCTTCAAACAGTAGTTGCCGGGGAAACGGGACGCTTTACATTGCAGCGTCAGGAAAGCAGCGAGTGGGTGAGTGAGGAAAAAAGTCGTCTTTTTCCCTCAATAACTCTACGAAAATGACACGGCTCTGTATCTGTAAGATGTGCAGTTGTGGGTAAGAGTATACCAGTTAGTGTTTGTTTATTGGTTTGTGTCTGTAGTAAGTTTTGAAGCCCGAGAATGTGTTTTGAATAATTAATGCGTGACTTAACGTTTAGCTACTTAAGTTAGCGTTAACGTTACATGGCAAGTTTGAAAGAAAATCAAGCAATGGAACTTGAATGACAGAACATTGCAAATACTTTAACATTAAATTATTATATTACATTTTAATTTCATTTAAACGTTATTATTTTATTTGGAATTCGTGAAGAAAATATCAGGTGCTTATCTAATGTAATCGTTTTCTTTTTGAAGCACTGTGTGTGTATAAGGCTTTAGCTACAGAGTTAGTGACAGAGTTTGTTGTATAAGTTAGTTGCCCTGGACTACACAAACATGTTCAGGTACTGCAGGTAGCTAAAGTTACTTAGAAGAATCTCGTGGTGAAAGACCTATTAATCAGTTTCTGTCTTCTCAGAAGCATCAATTGTTTTTAAATAAAGGCCCTCTGCCTAAAATGTTTCTCCATTAACTTCAGCCGTCACCGTTGCACACACCAGCCCACGGCACTTTACAAGAAAGCAACTCAGACCAATGTGTTGTCAGAGTACTCGGAGAAGTATCCTGCCTATAAAGGTCACACTCGTCCCAAGAGCATCAAGCCCCAACTGCAGTATAAAGCTCACCAGGGCACTATGGACGGAACAACAACCTTCAGGTACCGTAACTTTACATTCTGGGACTGAAATAATAATTACATGAGTCACTGGGGAGTACTTAAACAAAAATGAACTTACAGTAAAGATGTTTACATTGTCAAATAGTGTAATTATTCATGGATAATCTTTAGTTCAATAATTCACAGTTTTAAACAAACAATAAAGTGGATCAACCAAAGTGGCTTCTTCTTCTATATGTTTCATATAACCTAAAACATTTTTTTTTCTCTCAGGATGGACTATATCCCATATCCGGTCACCCGTCGTCCTGGGAGGCAGCAGGCCGAATACAAACGCAGGCCTGGAGAGATCGACTTACCCACCATACCCACCTATGCAGGTAATGGCACTTTAGGTCAGTTAGGTCATGTGATGATTTCTGAGCATACAGTTTCAGAATACATAATGAACAAGTGGAGCATTTATGAAGCAACCTCATCTATTTGCTGTTAAATCAAATATATTTAAAAGTAAATGTATTGATGTGGCAGACATTTTTATACAGAGCAACTTATAAGGAACATGAAAAACAATTTACCCTTCCTTTCAAAAGAGTGCAGTCAGTAAGATTCAATTTAGCTTATTCATTTACAATAATAACATTTTTATTCATTTTTGACGCATTAATTAATCATAAGTGACAGTAAAGACATTTATGTTACAAAATATTTCACTTAAATGCTATTCTTTTGAACTTTCTATTCATAAAAGAATCCTGAAAAATCAGTTTTCACTTAAATATGAAACATCACAGTTTTCAACATTGATAATAAGAAGCGCCAAAACAGCATATTAGAATTATTTCTGAAGGATCATGTGACTTATTTAAAAAAAATATCTTACTGGCCCCAAGCTTTTGAATGGTACTCTATCATAAAAAGCAAAAAGAATAATGCAGTACTCAGTACAGTAAAAGCTACACTAGTACACAAGTGAAATGCAGAACATTTTTAATAAAAAGTTATTATAATAAAGGCCCATTCACACCAAGAACGATAACTATAAAGATAACAATATTGTTCTGTTTATTCTAAACGCATACTTGTCTGTCACTTTAAAGGCTCAAGCTCATTACAATAAGATGGATTCTGATTGGTTTGATGTTTTTATATCGTTCATCAGCTAGACTTCAACGATATTGTTTCTCTGTGCTATTATCGTAACAGCTGTAGTTTGCTATTCTTTAAAGGTGGGGTATGTGATTTTCTTTTTTGACCATTTTTTTCAAAATCACTTGAAATCACATTCCTAACCCACTTACAGCCACTGAGTTAGAAGCACTGAAATGAAATTAAGCAATTTAATCATCTGTGGAACGGGCAGGACTCGAACAACTCCAGCCAATCATTTCCAAGACCACCTAGAATCATTGGACAGAAAATGCCTCAATCAAACGGTCGTACCATACCCCCTCCCCCCATCCCCCCGGCGTGTGTCCCCTTCGTGCGCATACTCAAAGCTTGTGAGCCAGTCACAGTAAATGCAAGTCGCCCCAGTACAGAGAGAGAGAAAGTGCAATCTGAGTTTTACAGATGCATGATTGCCCGCCCATGTTCTTCGAATGGGTGGAGTCAGGGCCAGCGTTGGGGGAAAGAAAGTAGGACCTTTTGAGTTGTGTATTTTCAAAATCTGCCGGCCGTCTTGCAAATCCCATACCCTACCTTTAATATAAAGAATGATTTTTACAACTTGATCTTTATCGTTATCTTTATAGTTATCGTCCTTGGTGTGAAAGTGTCTTGAGTGCCTTTGTTTGTTAAACGTTTTGTATGATGTTTTTAAAGAGGATTTTCGTCCGTGGGAGATCAGCAGACGGGAATTAACTAAGCCTGACACAACGTATCAACCTCCTACAGCAAAGTTTGGGAATTCCACCACATTCCAGGATGATTTCATTCACCGAGGCCTTGTGCCACCACGTGAGAGTTTCAAGCCCTCAAACAAAGCCAAGCTATCCGATGCTCCTTTTGAAAACATGACCAGCAACAAGTTCACATATGTACCACACGCTCTAGAAGCCCGTTACACTAAACCGCCAGAAGAGTACAAACCCAGTAATGGTCCTTTCCAGGACCTAACTACCCACCGACAGGACTTCCAAGGCCTGCCGAGTCAGCTGACCAAAAGCTGCAAGCCCGTGCCGCTCAAAGTGACCTCCAGCAAGCCCTTCCAGAGCAGCACAGAATTCCGGGAAAATTTCCAGCAGTGGCCCGTCTCCTTCCGGCAGGTGCAGAAGTCGGTGGAGTACACCAGTCCCACGACACACATGGACCTGACAACCACCTCGCACACCGACTACATCAAGCACCAAATCCAACCCTTCCTTTCCGCCAAACCTTTCTCTCTTCCCATCAAGTCTTCCAAGCCCTTCCAGGGCAACACCACCATGAAGGACGACTTCCAGCCGTGGGTGGCCCAACGTCAAAGCGTGATCCGGAAGCCAGAGGAAATCCAGCGAGCCAGTGGGAAAATGGAAGATATGACAACCTTCAGGGCCCATTTTGTCCAGCATGAAGCCCAGCCTAGTCTCAGCTTCAAACCCCAAAATGCACCACTGCGGACTGATGTTCCCCTACAGAACGAGACCATGTACCGCACGGAGTTCACGCCCAAGAGGATCAGCGTGTGTCCGGCCAGTTTCGAGTCACCACCAGGGTTTGTTTTCGATAATTGCGATGATCAAGGACACCGTTTCTTCCGCAAGATGTCGTCCACTGACAGGATCGAGACTCCGAAGGAAATGGTCTTGACTGCTTAAGAAAAATATATAAAAGATGGCAAACTAGAATGCAATATGATCTCCTTAATTACGATTTAAAGGGTCAATGGGTCAAATTACTTTTCAGAAAACACTGATTATGTGTATTTTACAATTTTAGCTAGTTTTTGATTTCACTAGGATGAAACTGCTGTTTCATAGCAAGCACTATAAATGTCAATCTATATAAATCAGTTTTTGACATAAAATCAACAATATTCATATATCTACTCCACCGTTTCACTATACCTTTTTTTTAAATTAATACTTTTATTCAGCATGGACACACAGTTGATCAAAATTGACAGCAAAGACATTTATAATGTTACAAAAGATTTCTATTCTCTTTTGAACTTTCAATTTATCAAAGAATCCTGAAAAGAAAGTTCAACAAAAATATTATGCAGCACAGCCGTTTTAAACATTGATAATATATAAGAAATGTTTTTTTAAGCAGAATATCAGCATATTAAAATGGTGTCTGAAGGAAACGAGTAATGATGCTGAAAAGAGAAATTTCACAATATTACTGTTTTACTGTATTTTTGATCAAATAAATGCAGCCTTTTGAATGAAAGCGTAGCTAACCACATGAAGCACAATTTAAACATTACACATTTGATTGTATTACCCACAATATAGAATAAAAAGGGAACAATAATTATGAGGATATATATAAAGTGATTGGTGAAACTGTATTTTATTGTATTTGTATCACATAGACTGTTTGCAATATTGACGTGAATAGTACCAAAACTAGCGCTTCCTCAGTGGAATCATGTAGCAATGCTTTCTCCACATAGCAATAAGATGAAACGGATTAAATTCATGGATAAATTCTGTGAGTGGCTTATGTACAACATTTGTTGATGCAATTAAAATACATGCATAAAGGCCAGTAGGAAACCATTATATTAGAGATATGGGAAATCCACTTCAGGTGTTATAAGTACGTACGTCTGTGTTGCGTTCAATCTTAAATATGGATAATACAGACAAACTAAACCAAGATGTAAGAAAATAAAATCCAAACTTTCTACACTCAATGTACAATATTGCACTTAAAAACACATTATATACAAGACATATTTTACAATGTAGCACTTTGTTTGAACACAAAACGTACATCTAAAAGACGGCTGAAGAAATGTGACTTTTATGGCACATGCCATTTCAATCAGTCAGCGGGTTTTCTGTCATACATTCTACGCCCATAGTAACACATTCTCTGATAATAAAGTCAACATGAAAACAAATTGAACCCCTTTTACTTCCTTAAAACATGCTAGTGTAATCCAATACAAAATGTATTGTTCACAATTCAAAATAGCTATAAATATACCCCTCTGCAAGAAATGACATCACAGGCACTTCTCAAATGGAAGGCTGCATCCTAGGGACGACTTCCAGCCAACATCATGATCCGTGATCCGGAAAGAGGAAATTTATTTTTGGAATATATTTAGGCATTAATATTTAATATATTAAAGCTGTAGACGGGGGTGGGGGGGTGTCAGTTGACTGGATTGTTGACGGGGGGTGTAACTTTCATGAGGCACACATACAAGGTCTCTCGCTCTCTCCCTCTGCCGTGCTGTCTCACCTTCACTTTCTCCTCACAGTCATGACGTAGATCCACAGCTAGATCAATGAGTATAGAAGCACTATGATTACAATGACCTCCGCTTGAGTGTCACAAAATTCCGAGATTATCGTACATTATGGGATTTTCTTTCATTATTGATCGTACAGAGGTCAAAATTATCGTACAAATCCCAATCCACCCCTTGCCCCTACCCCTCGGTTTTGCGCGTTCACGTCTAGGGGTAGGCTGTCCCAATTCTTGTTGAGATCGAGGGCGAAGGGGTAGCCTTCGAATCTGAGACTTTTCAGAGGCACGCTCCAAACGAAGGGCTACGAGAAAGTTCACAGAATGCATCGCAAATCACCGGCGAGATGGCTTCGTAAACAGTTATACGGTTATGAACATTTAAATTAAGCGCCAGCTGATACCACCATTAATACTATAGTCATTTAAATTAAGAAATCGTATAATAAATGACCTTTCCGAATCAGAAAAGACATACATTTCGAGGAAAGAATGTTATAATCCTGTAGAAACTCCTTAACGGCAGAGCCATCGCAGACATCTCGACGTATCGGGTTCATGAAGGGTTGTTCCTTTTCGAAGGGGAATATTTCAACCCCATAAGGGCCAAGGCGTACATTCGAAAACAAGGGGTAGGGCCAAGGGGTGGATTGGGATTGAGCCTTATCGTACGTCTGGCAACACTGATCAGTCTGTGTGTCTTACATTATTGGCAGTTTAGAGATTAATTTTCGTCAAAACAAAAGATAACATGTATGCCCTCATCTCAGAAGACATTATTTTTGTCTTACATTTCATAATGAACTCAGTTCTTTTTCGTCAATTGGAATGTGCGCAAAGGATTGTGGGTGATTTAAGGATGTGAAGGACACACTTGGATGAAGGACGCGAAACGAAGGCTGCCTTCCAAGGATCCTTCAAATCGTGACGGCGCACGATATGCTGCCTCCCGCTTGAGAAGCACTCCACAAAATCCTTTTTACTTCTTTAACGTCGTCCCTCTGACCACCTGAATCAATTCATCATCCAAACAAGTCCTAATGGATAAATAAAATGGGCTGCGACACCATTTTATGTTGACTTTAAAATGGGTTGGGGGGGTATGTCTCTTGGTATACTTGAAGCTGTGTACAACTGATATTATTAGTATCAGTGCATTATGTATACTCAAGATGCTTTTATTTTAATTTCCTTCACATTGGTGAATGGTCCAATAAGACTGTCCTCCCATATCCACAAGAAAAAATGCTTGTCTCTTAAATTAATACACATACAATATCACTTTCAGGGCAAGATAAAATGAAATATGCAAAGAGAGCTGGTGGAGAGACAAGTCTCAAATCTCAAGTGATTTTCTCTTTGGACTTCTGATGATTGTGGGAAAGCATCCAGTCAAATGTTAACCAGAAAATATCCGTCTGCCACCAGTAGACATCTTTTAGGGCATTCACACCAGGTGTCCAAGGGTTTGCACGATTTTAAACAATATTCTGTATTATGAGAGACAATCAGTGCAGTGACTGAAAGGGCGTCTGTTAGTTTCGCCTCTGGTGCTCACTAGGTGGCGCTAGTGTCCTGTGAGCAGGTCTGGCAGCAGCGTTGCCGGTACAGATCCACAGGGCAAAGCTTGAGACGTTTCACCACAGGACAGTAGTGGGTTCTGTCCGTACACTCACCTAGAGAAGTACACACAACAAAGGTTATTTAAAGGGTTAGTTCACCCAAACATGAAAAGTCTGTCAGTATCTACTCACCCTCGTGTTGTTCCAAACCACTATGTGTTTATTTGTTCTGCTGAACACAAAGGTAGATATTTGGAAGAATGTTTTAATCAAACAGATCTCATTCCCCATTCACTACCATGTACTTTTTCCTACTATGGTAGTCAATGGGGAATGAGATCTGTTTGATTAATACATTCTTCCAAATATCTTCCTTTGTTTATAGCAGAAAAAATAAACAGGTTTGTAACAACACGAGGGTGAGTAAATACTGGCAGAATTTTCATTTTTGGGTGAACTAACCCTTTAAATGACAACCTGATAAATGATACTTTTCAAAAGCACAATTCACCACATGAATCAGCAAATAATGCAAATGTAACCATTAAAAGGATAGACTAACCAAGACAAATAAACAGAAAACAGAAGTTATTTAAACTAAAGAATTTGTAAACAATAACATTTGAATACATTTTTCACTATGAATGAAATTTAGGGAAAAATTTTCAATATTAACTAGTTGCTTAATAGCATGCATTTTACTAGTATATTGACTGTTTATTAGTACGTAAAAAGCACACATTAATGCCTTATTCTGCATGACCATATTCTACATCCCATATTCTCTTAACAACTACATTACTAACTATTAGTTTATTGAGGCAAAAGTCATTCTTAATACTAAGAATTGGACCCTAAACTAAAATGTGACAGAGTCTTTTGTACAATTTTATTATTAATTATTTGTAATAATTGTATATTATTTTTGTTAATTATTATTAAGAAAAAAATTAAACTATTATTTATTTTTTATTAATATATTTTTACAGTAAGCTGGAATTTCTGTTTACTGTAACCCTACAGAGAGAAACAGTTTCCTACAATACAAAATCAAATCAAATTGACAGTTCAGGTCTAGGAATGCTAATTGATGGCCAATAAATTGTTCAGTTGTGCTAAACAACACACTATATCTGTGAAACACTTGTTTGTCTTGCTTCATCCATAAACCGCTTAGACTAGTCTTTACAGTTAGTCATCTATACTTTGCCTTCGAGACTAGACCTACATTTTTAAAGTCAGTTACGTAAAAGGGTATTTCGGTATGAATTGAATTGGAAAAGCAAGACTAATTACCCCTTGGTTAGCTGCTAGTTGGTCAAGCTAGTTTATTATGGAAATGAAGATTGTTGTAATGAATTTTGGGACTTTGTGCTTCATTGACGTCTATGCACATGGAAACGTGGGAGATCAGAAATGCAAACTTGAGCACACACATGAATGGCACCTTAACGTTTCCATCACAAGATATTTCCATCAAGAGGTGCATCAATTTTTGGTCAAGATCTTGTATTGACAGTGCAAGAGTCAAGCTCTCTGTAAAGTCTCCGCCAGCACATCCCAAACACTTTCAATGAATTTAAAGATCTGGACCAGTTCATGAGTGAAAATGATTCTTCAAGTTTTCTTTTAACCATTCTTACACAATCTGAGCCTGATGAATATGGCCATGATGTTTGTCCTACATGGTTGTGTAAGCAATGAAAATCTACACACTCCATCAGTTCGGGTTAGAAGAACTGTTGCCACACATATAACATGCTAGAAACATAATAATCACTGCAGTAAAGATCCAATCATAGACTCTTAAGCAATTGCCTATTTAAATCCAAACAATGACTTTTTTTTTTGGCCGGTCAGTGTATATTTTCACATCGTAAATGTATTATCATTTGTTTTCAGTGATTTATTGTTTATTGAAAAGAGCGTGATATGACATTCTCTGTGGTGTCTGAAGCAACATTGCACGCTCAAAGTCTAGTGTGACTGCAGCTTCACACTCCAAATACAATATAAGTTCATTTATTGGTGTTATTTTATTAAATATTTCTGCACCCAGAAACAAGTTAAAAAAAAGTTTCATTAAGTTTCAGCACAGAGGAGTGAAGAACAAAACGCAGATGTTTGGACAGACAGGATTCCTGAAGGAGCCCACGAACAAGAGCGAGTTCTCTCAGGACGTTGTGTTAACTTATAAAAAAAAACAACAGACAAATAGCAGCTCTTGAAGAGTGACGGATCAAGCCAATATATTTCGCCCTCAGGTCGGTAATATTTTCCCTAATAAAACACGAGCGCTCTAATGGTGTCGAACAAGGGCAAACATCGTACTGACACTCAGTCTG
The DNA here is from genome assembly GCF_016745375.1 of Pimephales promelas. The sequence continues at coordinate 25,447,533 of NW_024121876.1, read as the reverse complement.
GTTTATAACAAGGGGTTTCAGAGCTAAAACTGAGAGACTTACCGCCACAGGAAGTGATGTTGCAGTGTTGCCAGGTAACAGGCCGCCGTTGCCAGGCGCAGTGCTGGTCGGGGAGAGTTTTTCTGTTCTGCCGATGGACACACTCCACTCGACGGGACTGGAAGCCGCTGCCGCACGCCACGGTACACGTCCTCCACGGTAACACCTTCCAGTGCACGTCACACATCTCGGAGGAGCAGTTCCTCACGGATGACGGCCTGAGAGGTGTTGGGGAATCACATCATGAATTATACAAGAGCTTTGCATGTGAGAATAAGTGATGCTGAATATTGGCACCTTTCTTTTGGGTCACATGTTTTGGAGGTGGAGTTGCTGAAGTGTCTGCATGACACCGTTCGGCTCTGTGTGGCCACCGCAGGCCCCAGACAACGACCCGTGCACTGTAAACACATCACGGGACATATACTGTATATATATAGTTGACATATATATGTGTCGTAAAATTGTAAATGCGAAGAGGAGAGAGTTTAACAAATGCTACATAAAAATGATTATAGGTGGACGGATGACATGATTTTTTTTTTATGATTGCATAAGAGTCTATTTGGTAACACTTTACAAAAAGGTCTCATTTATCAACATTAGTTCATGTAATAACTAACATGAACTATGAGCAATACATTTGTTACAGTGTTTATTAATCTTTGTTAATGTTAGTTAATAAAAACACAGTCGTTCATTGTTTGTTCATGTTAGTCCACAGTGAATTCACTGATGTTAACAAATACAACTTTTGATTTTAATAATGTATTAGTAATGTTGAAATTAACATTAACTACACTGTATGATCAGTAAGTTATGAAAACATATGTTTTTACTCATCAAAATAAGTTGAGCAATTTTCAACTTTTTTCCAAATCAGTTTATTGTAATTCTGGTTGAAATGAACTTGATTGTTCTTACAAATTTAAGGCAGCAACTTTTTTACAGTGTATTAACCTAAACATTAATTTATTGTAAAGTGTTACTGTATATTATTCTTATTATAATATTTTTACAATATATAATACATTTTTATTAAAATATATTAAATATACTTATTAAAAATAATATTTTAAGTGTTTCTTTTTTTATTCAGTAACTGGCCAGTATTTTATATTATTAGAAACAGACTTCTATATTATTTTTTTTTACATGTTGCAAATATCTTTAAGTTATTAAATATCATTTAAATATATTTAAATATTAACCCAATTTACTTGCCTAATACATCACAATCCAATCAGCCATTGATTTATTTATTTATTGATTTTATTTCAACTGATTTGAACATTGAAACGTTGTTGTTGTTTTTCACACTGAATATTATCTTTCACTCGGAAATATTTCAAATTAATTAATTCAAATTTTACAAATTTATTTTTTAAAAATACAACTATTTCTCTCAATTAATAAAGTTTCTAAAAGTTTAATAATTTGTAACAGAAATGAGGAAAAAAATGTTTGAAAGTTTATGAAAAAGTATAGCATGATCACACTGCAATAAAATGTTCCAAAAGATTTCAAATAAATTCCTTTCTCTTGAACTCTATTCATCAGAGATTCCTGAAAATTAAAAATAACCACGGTTTCACAAAAACATTTAGCAGAACAACTGTTTTTAACATTGATAATAAGAAGAAATGTTAGAATGATTTCTGAATTATCAAGACTGGAGTAATGACGCCGAAAATTCAGCTTTTACCACATGAATAAACTACATTTTAAATTATATATTCAGATAGAAAATGGTTATTTTAAATTATAATAACATTTCACAATATTACTGTTTTTGCAGTATTTTTGATCAAATAAATGCATCCTTGGTGAGCAGAATAGACTCCTTTCAAAAAATATTTAAATAAATAGCAAAGAGTCCACAGAATATAAAATATTTGTGTATAATGGTTATCATCAATTTCAATATTTAGAAAACCTGCTGTACTGGTCACTGGCTAATGATTTCAAAATGTCCAGATATCAAACTATTAGTTTTACACAATTTTAGACACAGTTCCACATTAGAGCAGTTAGAACGAATATAAAAGTGCCAGTAAACGTACCTTCCCCCAGGGTCCGGTGAGCCACTCCACACAGGCGTGAGAGGTGCACTCTTCCCTGTCTTCAGGCCGAGAAGATCCTTCACACGCCGTACGGGACAAAACCCTCGTGCTCCCTGATGCCTCCACCTGCTGACAGGACACCCGCCTCTCTCGGAAGCCCCGCCCACAGGAACTGGAGCATTTCGACCACACAGTCGACACCCAACTGACACACACAGGAAGAACATTGCTCAAAGTCAGATACAAAAATCTGAAGTGTTTACTTTTTACATGATGTTAAAATACTCCATAATCACATATCCTATAAAATTGTCAACATTAAATACCTATTAACTTCGAAGTTACAAATGTAGCTACTACTATAAATTGTGCATAATTACATGCAACTAACCCTAAACAAATCATAATGTGTAGTTTATTATTTTTACTCAGTACTTAAATTTAGAATTACACTTAAAACTAGAAAAATTGCATTTCCTGCGGAATATGCGTGTGAATGCTTCAAAAGCTTAACTTAAATGCTTAAAAAAAATAAAAAATATTGCAGTTCAAACAACAGCAAAACAGAGCAAAAAAGAAAAAAAAGCTTAATTCAAATGCATTTAATAAGCTGAAATGCAAAACAAGATCCAAAAAATTGTAGAAAACTACAAGTTTACTAAGAGAGGTAAAGAGAGGTAGAGATGTAGACACAGATGTAAAGAAATATAGGGGTAGAGAAAGAGACAGAGGTAGAGAAGTAAAGGAGTACAAAAAAGAAAGGTAGAGAAAGACAGGGGGTAGGTAGATAGATAGATAGATAGATAGATAGATAGATAGATAGATAGATAGATAGATAGATAGATAGATAGATAGATAGATAGATAGATAGATAGATAGATAGATAGATAGATAGATAGATAGATAGATAGATAGATAGATACATAGATACATAGATACATAGATAGATAGATTATTAGAAAGAAAGGAAGAAAGAAAGAAAGGATTAGTTAGAAAGAAAGAAAGAAAGAAATAAAGGAATTAGTTAGAAAGAAAGATGGATTTGAAAGAAAGAAAGGATTAGTGAGAAAGAAAGAAAGGATTAGTGAGAGAGAAAGAAAGAAAGGATTAGTTAGTTAGAAAGAAAGAAAGAAAGAAAGAAAGAAAGAAAGAAAGAAAGAAAGATAGATTAGAAAGAAAGAAAGAATTAGTTAGAAAGAAAGATGGATTTGAAAGTAAGAAAGAAAGAAAGAATTAGTGAGAAAGAAAGGATTAGTTAGTTAGAAAGATGGATTTGATAGATAGATAGATAGATAGATAGATAGATAGATAGATAGATAGATAGATAGATAGATAGATAGATAGATAGATAGATAGATAGATAGATAGATAGATGGATTATTAGAAAGAAAGAAAGAAAGAAAGAAAGAAAGAAAGAAAGAAAGAAAGAAAGAAAGAAAGAAAGAAAGAAAGAAAGAAAGAAAGAAAGAAAGAAAGAAAGAAAGAAAGAAAGAAAGAAAGAAAGATGGATTAGGTAGAAAGAAAGAAAGAAAGAAAGAAAGAAAGAAAGAAAGAAAGAAAGAAAGAAAGAAAGAAAGAAAGAAAGAAAGAAAGAAAGAAAGAAAGAAAGATGAATTAGGTAGTAAGAAAGAAAGAAAGAAAGAAATAAAGAAAGAAAGAAAGAAAGAAAGAAAGAAAGAAAGAAAGAAAGAAAGAAAGAAGGATTAGGTAGAAAGGAAGAAAGAAAGATGGATTAGGTAGATAGATAGATAGATAGATAGATAGATAGATAGATAGATAGATAGATAGATAGATAGATAGATAGATAGATAGATAGATAGATAGATAGATAGATAGATAGATAGATAGATAGATAGATAGATAATTCAAAATAAAGAAAAAGAAAGAAAGAAAGATAAAAAGAAAAAAAGAAAGAAAGATTAGTTAGAAAGAAATATGGATTTGAAAGAAAGAAAGAAAGAAAGAAAGGATTAGTAAAAAAGAAAGAAAGAAAGAAAGAAAGAAAGAAAGAAAGATAGATTATTAGAAATAAAGAAAAAAGAAAGAAAGAAAGAAAAATAGATGATAGATAGATGAAAGAAAGAAAGAAAGCAATGATTAGTAAGAAAGAAATATGAATTTGAAAGAAAGAAAGAAAGAATTAGTTAGAAAGAAAGATGGATTGGAAAGGATGAAAAAAGAAAGAAAGGATTAGTTAGAAATAAAGAAAGGATTAGTTAGAAAGAAAGAAGGAAAGATATATTGGTTAGAAAGAAAGACAGATAGTATAGTTAGAAAGAAAGAAAGATTATTTAGAAAGAAAGAAAGATAGATCAGTTAGAAAGATAGATAGTATAGCTAGAAAGAAAAGATTATTTAGAAAGAAAGATAGTGTAGTTAGAAAGAAAGATAGATTGTCTAGAAAGAAATAAAGATAGATTAGTTAGAAATATAGATGGATTAGTTAGATAGATAGATAGATAGATAGATAGATAGATAGATAGATAGATAGATAGATAGATAGATAGATAGATAGATAGATAGATAGATAGATAGATACATAGATAGATACATAGATAGATACATAGATAGATACATAGATAGATACACAGATAGATACATAGTCTATACATAGATAGATAGATCATTTGGACACAGAAAGTCAAATAGTTAAGACAGCCAGATGGATAGAAGAGGATAAAAGGAAGAGTAGAAAGGAGAAGAGATTATGAAAGGAGGGTAGAATAGGAGGAAAGGAGGAGTAGAGGATTGGAGGAGGAGAAGAGGAGGGAAGAGAGAGGGAGAACAGGAGAAGTAGAGGCATAAATGCAACAAAAACTTGTAGTATCCTTCAGAAAAGAGCTGAGTGACTGTCCACCAATCAGAACACAGGACCAATTATGTGTGTCTCCCTTTGATCTTTGCTAATCAGCATCACCTGTGCAATCAGCTTTCCTATTTAGACAGAGGCCAAAATTGCTGATACTTGGCCTCGAACAAACCTCAATAGAGACAAAACTATAGGTTGTATTGGCGAAATGACCTGACCGTGAGCGAGACAAGGCCTTTGTGAACGATGTGATGTATTTTTTTTGTGGATAGAGTTAAAAAAAGGGACCACTTTGGCAAGTTAAAAAACTGGTTTGTATTGCTCTGATCACAAAAGTTTGACCTGAATTTATAATTGCTGCCAATGGAGGAATGTCTGTCACTCTTGTCCTTTGGAAGGACACAGAGAAAAAACTATAAGACCCAGGGATTTACTAAACACATGAGAGGAACCACAACAAAAATACCTACGTTTCAAGTATAATTTTATGCCCAAAGAGTGAAAATTGTGGCCAGGCCAGCGATTTAAAAATTATTTTTTAGCATTAGTTTTCAAGCTGGCTCACTCTAGCACGTGCTCTAGCTCTGAACAGTCTCTCTCATTCACTCCCATTATAATTTCAGAAACGGCTTGAAAAACATCATGAGACTAAAGTAGAGATTGTGAAAAAAGTATAATAGATATCAAAAAGTTGAATACAACTTTAATAGCTGACAAATTTCTCAACATTTTAAAGTTTAAATGACAGAAATAGCTGAAAGTATGCAGAAGTTGTAGGCTTTGAAAGCAGAAGGAGCATAAAACAGAATTTGAAGAATTCTCCATTGACTTCCATGTTAAAAAATATGCACAAAAAGTTTAATAATTTAAAAATTATAAAGGTTATAAAAAAGAAAAGTAATAGCACACATGTCCTTGAAAAGCTGCACATTTTGATACTTGAATGGTTTTTGTAGCACAAAGTAGAGAGGAGAAGAAAGCGACCGAAAAACGTACGGAAGAATACGGAATAATAATAATAAGAAGAAAGATTTGGATTTCAAGAGTGTGAATGCTTGAAGCATTCACACTAATAAAGTGTAACTGCACAATGTATAAAATGTCACAATGCAATGCAGTCAACTTGACCTTCCGAATCCAGTGTGATTGATGAGCCACAATTTATGATTTCACATGTTTTTTAATCAGATCACCAAAAAATATATTTCAGAGATCATAAATACTTCGCTATTCATTAAATAAACATGCAACGTTATAAGGTCATGTGACGTATATAAAAACACAGTAGGTAGTACACAGTAAAACCGTTCATAATATAATGACACATGCAAGTATATGATCATGTATATAGCCAGAATATCAACTTTGACAACATAGTGTTAAAAAAATACAGTTTTTTTTTTCACATTTCCTGAAAAGTTGCAGTTTTGATCATACAAGGTTTCTGATTATTTTACCTATGTCACAAATATGATGTAAATCCTGCCCTGTCCAACTGACATAAACAGAAAAACAGTTCAGAAAGTCCGAATAGCTTCAAAACAGGTAAAATTTTAATTATAATGTGCGATTATTATAATTCCATTTGGAAATTACACCTTTCATCAGTAAATTATGACATGATTTATCCTCACACCAAAGATCCACCTGTAGCCTCCAATCTTATACTTGACATTTATCTAGTTTTTACCCATTTTCTCTGCACTCGCACAGTTAAACACACACCAACAAACCTCAAAGTTCTAGCTAACTCTGGATACGTGCCATTCCAAACCGAGAAGAATATATATCGCATTCCTTGCTGGCGATACGTATGGCTGTATATTTTTGGTTGTTGAAAAAGCACAGGTTGTGCCCGAGTCACTGGGGAGCTCGGAGCCTCTGCGGGGCATTTGGGGTTGTGTTAGAGCGAGAGAAGCAGTAACAAAGACACGCTTTGTGAGAGGATCTCCCGCTGATGGCTCTGAACTGACGCTAAGCGCTTTTACAGAGCCATATGATTCATGCGCTGAGCCCAGACGCATGGCAATAATCAGATGATGATTTTGGCATGGACGTATAGAAGTCGGAGAGCATTTGTATGCACTATCTATCCTGTGTTCACCGTGAAACCCTCAATCAATCAGCTCACGATATGAAACGTGGAATATGCTAATGAGTCAGGCTCGGAATATTTTCTCTGTGGAAAAAAAAAAAAAAAAAACTCCTGCTGGGTTTTATACCAAAGAGTGAGATATGTGCTAATAATATTCAGTTGACAAAATGTAAAAATGTACATTTTTATTTTTTTAAATCAGTATTTTATTTTTATCATAATTTTATTAATATTTTGAATTAGCTTTTTTATATTTTTTTTAGCTTTCATGTTAATAGACAAATTTTGTTTAAGTTTATTTTAAGGTTTTCAACTAATATTCCTGCTTTAATTCAATTTTCAAAACAGAAATGTTTTTTTTTTTTTATACATACAGTATGTCCCTGGTCTACGGAAGCCCTGAAACGCAACCAAAAAAAAAAAAAAGTCCGTAAAAAAAAAAAAAAAAACGGTAAAAAAAAAAAAGAATCTAGCATTTCGAGATTAAAGTCAAAATGTTTCGAGATTAAAGTCGAAATGTTTCGAGATTAAAGTCGGAATTTTTCGAGATTAAAGTAGAAATGTTTCGAGATTAAAGTCGGAATTTTTCGAGATTAAAGTCGAAATGTATCGAGATTAAAGTCGAAATGTTTCGAGATTAAAGTCGAAACATTGTGCATTCATAACAGTGCGCGTCCACTGGCTCAGAGCGCGCGCGTGTGTGTGTGTGTAAAGTCGAACTGCCAAAAAAAAACATTTCGACTTTAATCTCGAAAAATTCCGACTTTAATCTCGAAAAATTTCGAATTTAATCTCGAAATGCTAGATTTTTATTTTTTTTTACAGATTTTTTTTTTTTTTAAGATTTTTTTTTTTTACTGATTTTTTTTTTTTTAGGTTGCGGTCTGGTCTTATTGTTCTAAAAATGTTTCATGAAAAAGGTCAATGAAATTATCAATACTAAAATTGCACTTTGCGAATGGCAAAACGAAATAAATAAATAAAACAAAAATATTAACCAACTAGATCACATTTTAAATGTGTTGCTAATGCCATTTCACGCAGTTTTTATGAAAAGCATGGTGAAGAAAGAAATCCTCCATTTTTGTCATCAAAATTAAGAGAAAAAAATAGAAAAATAGGGCAAAAAAACAAAAAAAAAAACAATGCCCCTGCACGATTTAACTAAATCTATTATGGCAGTTGCTGTAAAAAATGAAATGTGAAAATGAATAAAAAGTGTGGATCAGATTGCATCCTTTTTTTTTTTTTTTGCATAACTAATCACACGTGTTTCTGCTGAACAGATGAATGCAATGGCCAATCATGAGCTCTTTAGTCATAAGGTAAACGTTTTGCTCACTTTCTGTATGAATACAAAAATAACCAATTTGATATCTTGATTTTCTATGGCGTAAAATGTGTGATTTCTTGAGTAAAAAGAGTGTAAACAAGACATGCGAGACCACGCTAAAGATGCTAGCGGGCTAAAGATAGTAGCGGATGTTCGGAAAGTTGGATACAAGTAGCGATATCAAAGTAATCCGATTATTTCCGATATAGAATATTAGTTTCATTTACTAAAAGTATGAAAAATTTTCAAGGTAATTATAAAAAATTGCCTTTACACCAGGGGCGTAGCCAGAATTTTATTTTTGGGGGGTCCCGTCTTTAAATGAGGGGGCAACATTATTTATATATACTGTATATCAAGTTGATCTTTCCGTGCTTTTTTAAAAAAGTGTAATATTGTACTTTGAGTTTGAGCCCCTGCCATTGTCACGGCATATTAACTCTCACGCAAAGATGAAGATGACAGCGTACGTTACGCGCAACACGTTATATAAACAAATCAAGTTTGAAAATAAGCTGCATTTTACCGCGCAGCATTTTGATTGGTCAATCTATCAATCCTAATAAAACAACTTTTTTTTTTTTTTTTTAAGCAATCAGAAATCTGAGGGGACCGGACATGTAAATGAGGGGGCCTAGGCCCACCCAGGCCCCCTCGTGGCTACGCCACTGCTTTACACACACACACACACACACACACACACACAAAAAGTCCCTAGGCAAAAAATCAATCCGAGGGGGCAAATATTGGAAAAGTTAATTTCTAACCCTGGTGATAAAAATAATTTTCACTATACTTTTTTTATTCTAAATGTTGTGATTTTTTCTCTGCATCGTGTCGAAATGGTAAAAAAAAAAAAAAAAATCCACAAGGATTTCTCTTGCCAGACCCGTGCACTGACAAAAAGAAGCTCTTTTACGCTGACAACTGATATCTGCTCTTCTCCAGCCCCATTGGACTCATAGAGTTTGATTCATGTGCTTCGTTGAGCATCTGCACAGCCCCTGAAAAGACTGATGCTGGGAAGGCAATGATAGATGGGCTGTTTGATGGAGAGAGGCACTTTGGCTGGGAATCAGAGGACCGGGGTGCTGCTCGAAGTTAAATGTATCACAGCTCACAAGATTGTGAAGGGTTCTGCTCTCTTTATATTGAAGTCTATGGAGAGATCCATCAGCAGACACTCATTTATCAAAGACTGTCACTGTGTCAGACTTCTAAATCGCTAACGTTCAGAGAACTGGGGTAATTATACAGTAGGTTTGATAGCACAGCCATATACAGTTTTTTATGTCTTTGTTTATATTGCACCCAATCTTTATTTCTTTTTACAGTGTAATCTTCCCAGTTGTTTAGTAAGTAATGAATCCATTTGTTCAGACAGTGGGGTAATTATCCAGTTCATTTGCATTTATGTAGTTATTTTGGTCTTTAAACCAATGAATCAAACCCATAAATGAGTATAACAAAATACACACAACTCAAAGAACCAGTAAAATCCACTTTTAAAACCTGTAGTCAATAATTTGATCCCTTAAAACCCATCTTTGATCACCAAAATTCTATATTTAAAAGTTTTTTTTTCCATGAGAAAGTGATCTGAACCATACATTTATATATATATATATATACTTATCATACAATTTATGAAGTAGACATCCTATTCAGAAGTAGTAAGGGAAGTTTGGCAGATTTTTTATATGAATTCAACCTCTAATAAACAGATATAAAATAACAGGTATTTGCATTATAGCTCACTGGCACATCACAAATGGTGAATCTATAATTTTTTCTTTATATTTAAAACATTTTTGGACCTTTTTTCTAAAAAAAAAAATATGGATGTTATCTTTTAAACTCTTGGCATGAGGTTTCTACCATTCTTTCATGATTGTTCTTGTTCATTGCCATTTCAAAATAAAGGTCTGAACATGCCTTAGGAGTATGAAAATATTCTTTTTGCAAATTGATAAATTACGGCTCCTCTGTAATTTATTTTGAAAATCAATCACCAATATGGAAACTGGAGATTGTAAGCTTTCAAATGATATATAGTTTGTCAAGATTAGTTTAGGTTGAGTATAGGATATTACTGTTTTAAATATGTAATGGCTGTGTATGCCAAACGTGTAGCCAGTCAACAGTAGGGGGCGTATGTCGGTGGAAGAGAGAGTTAATTTTCATTAATATTAGAAAAACAGTCCAGTGCTGGAGAGAGCTAAGTGGGAGGGCCTAAAAAAACAGACACGGATGTTGCTTTGATTCGCTCCTCATGTGGGTAACACTGGGTTTAAGTTCTACTCTACTAACATGCAGACTGTGTAATGCCAAATGAAGATGCCAAATGCTTCCGATTATGAAGTACATTTATTTATTAACGTATCGAAGCATACCTGGGAGGGCAGTCCAGGACGTTGCATGGTTGTTTTTGACTGATCGGTTTGGGAAGATGATGACAGACAGAATGAGCTGTCTCCCTTCCCTCTGACGTCAGACACTGTACCTTCCTCATCTGAGTCCCTCTGCTGCCACAGGAAGCGCTGCATGTGCTCCACTCGCCCAAACGCCACTCAAACTCTAAAAAAATGACAAAGACAAAAATTAGAGATGATATTCAAATTCCAGAGTGCGTTTCCCATACAAATATGTAGTTCGCTGCTTCAATACGATAGTACGATGCATCGTTGGAGAAATCAACTAGCTAGTAGGGCTGTTGAAACGAATTTCGAAATTCGAATATAATTCGAATATTAAAAAAATCAATACTATTCGAATATTGCTTTTATATATATATATATATATATACTTCCGAAGTGACCAGGTATAAACGGCCCCTTAGATCATGTTCTTATTAACAATAATCTCCCTTTTTGCTGTCTTTGCTGATTTTGAAATTAGCCTATGATCAATAAAATCTGAGCAGCTCATATGTTGTTTTCGGTGAGGTCTAAATCCTTAAATCTGCATATAGCGCGGGAATTGAAGATCGGATTTATGTGAGCAGGTGTAAATGGAATCGTTTTGATAAATCAGATAGCTATCCGATCTGAGAATACGCATGAAGTGGCCAGGTGTAAACAGCCCCTAAATGTTTATTTTAGTAATGTTAGATGTCCCTCTAGTGGGCCGAACGTGTAACAACAACCACAGGCCATAGTGGCATTGATGATCCATAGGAATGTGTAATGTCGTAAATAGTAATAATAGGATAAATTTGAACATTTAATATTCGAAAATTATTCGAATATTACATAAAATAAGGAATGGAATTCGAATAGTATTATAGAGGAAGATTGACAGCCCTACTAGCTAGTCACGATTGTTTCCCGAAACCCATTGTCGCAAAGTATCGTTCAACCACGTTGGTTTCGCACGTGGTGGAGTAACTTTTAATGAAACTGTTTGGGATCGGTTAACGCTAGATTAACGCTAGATTTTTACAATTAACACTAGATTTTTTATCTTATCTGAGGACTACTTCTAATTGTTCTCTGTTATTTTGATTTCTTACCAGACTCAATATTTGGCTCGTTCCATAGTAGAGCACGTTCGCACATGCGCACTCTTCAAAATCGGTACTTAAAATCTAAAAAAACTAAAAGATGTAAATTACATTTGTTTGTATTCTAAATAAATGGCACCGGTTGTACTAAATGTCAGCTTGCTTATTTTGCCCAAGATAAGGATTTATTACGTCCAAATGTGATGCAATATAGAAACTATGCCTCTAACCACAGGTCGAGAGTTGTCGTTCAAACTACACAACTTTGTGATGCTGTTTGCGAATGTTCGTTGAAACGATTGTTTCGAGAAACACCGACTCGTTGAACTATGCTGATAATAGACGGAACTTGCGACCATATTTGGCTAACAATGCTTTCGGGAACGCACCCCTGGTCGATAGCAATAAGCTGATAATTATTTAAAAATGACTTATACAAAAGTTTACTTTAGTTTGTCATTTATTTAGTCTAAATATTATATATAGTATAAAATACTATAGAATTGTTTTTATTTATTTTATTATACAATTAAAACTGTAAACTGTGCTAAAAACTTTTTCATTTGTGTTTTTAAAAAAAGTGCATACAGACAATGTATAACACTGTAACTGTTATATCAATGCATGATGCCATGCCAGTAGCTGACGATGTCACTATAGACTGAAAATTTAATATGCCATTTTGGTACCGACCGAATACCGTTTGACCACCGATAATGGTATCGTTTTCAAAAACTTGCACTGTGAAACCTGTTTTCAAAATTGTGCATATATTTGCATAAATATAGAAATAGGAAAAATGAGCATGCACAATTAAATACTGACCAATCCAACATAAACAGATACTGATAAATAAAAAAATGCCTACTAGTGATCATGGTACCGATATATCATCCCTAATAAACAATGTATTTATCTACACTCCAAACATGCACCAACATGTTTATTTGTTAAGAAAAGTTCAATTATAAAGGATACGGAATGAATTCAAAGTGAGAGGTTATGGAGTCCATTAACAAGCGCTTCAAGGATACTAGGAATCTGGGCTTGAATATCCACACAATAGTCTCTGTCTTTTAAAATTTCTGGCATTGTGCCGGAACTGAAAAGAAGACTGGAGCTTTAACAAGACACAAATGAGCCTTCTAAACGGTTGGTTCTCTATGTGATGTCCAGTTCATGTCAAAGCCTTCAACACAACTCATAACAATTTTACTTTCCTGTCTATTCTGCGTGTTGAGTTTCATTAGAAGACAACAGCTATTAATCATTCACAGACTTTTATACTAGTACTTTTTTATTTGTTTTTTGCTTCTTTTTTTATCGTCACATTAAACATACAACAAAAAGACACACAAACCCAGTAACAAATAATAACAACATACATGAATAAAGAACAAAACCATATGTATATTACAATTGGATGTTGTGCATCATTTTTAAATGAATTTAAAACATAATCTTAGATAATGATATTAGTGCATGGAATTTGATCTTTAATGCCTCATGATTTTTTAGATTTACCCTCATTTATTTTTAATACTTCTCATCCTTTGCTTGGTGTCATGTGATGTGATAGCTTTATATGCTTTCTCTTCAATGACAGCTTTTTGTAAAAAAAAAATAAAAAAAATGAAAGCTTAGATGACATGAGCTTGCCAAGATGAATTGTGGAATTGCCTCGTCTGTGAAGGAGATAGGCAATGATCCTTTAAAGCTTGGTTAAAGAAGCTATATTAATGTGAAAGCCTTCAAATCAAGAGCGTGCATCTGATCCTTGAAAATGTTGTCAACGTAGGATCAATAGGATTTAAAAAAAAGCCAAATGTGCTGGCAAAAAAAGCTCCTATGCTTTATGGTACCCTCCTGTATTAGCAATACGACACTCGTAAGAGTATTGTTTTTCCGAATACCAGTACGACTGCAAATACGTTTAATACAACACTTCAATAAACAAAATGTTATTATTAAATGTCATTTTAGACACAACATTTTAAATATTGATGTTTTCGATTTATTTCACCAATGAAAATAGTTCGAAGAATTGTAGTGCTTCTCCGAGCAACTCACAGCCGCGTTTTTGACCGATTTGGGAGAGTCAATGATTCAATGAGCCATTCATAAAGCAGTCATATGCTCAAGTGGACGTCATGGGTGGAATTTAACCTAGTCCAGCTAAAACCTCTGTGGATCAAATGGGTGGAGCTTGTCCCAATTAGGTTTAGCAATAGGGTTATGGGTGGTGTTAGGGTGTGGACAGACCTTCAAGCTCCACCCATTATGTCCAGAGAACTGAACGAATCAATGAAATGAATGATTCAGTGATTCAATGACTCGATCATCAAGACTCTCCACAACAGTTTCCTATTTAAAAATAGGCTTATTTAATTTCCATATTCAAAATTGTATATTTCAAACATTAATCTCATCACATTAAACTATTTATGTAATTGTATTTGCAGTGTAAATTCATCAATACCACCTCTTAGCAGCATTAAAGTGTCAGTGTAAATACATCTAGTGTAAATATCACTTCTATTTTGTTCACTGATTTCATTTGATTGGTAAAACTAGTTAATCATTTTCATTAGTCAATGTATTTTTGAAAATTTGGTTCATTTTGTAGATTTTATTTTGCCTTGAGCTATAGTGTACAGGGGTTGGACAATGAAACTGAAACACTGGCCAATGTTGGAGGTTTCACATCTATATGCATGGCGGCCAATCTTCAGAGTGAAGCACGGGTGGATCAGTGATGGTTTGAGCTCCAATATCATGACAATCCTGATTGTATTTGATGGACACGACACTGCCGAGGACTACCAAACCCTTCTGGAGGATCATGAGCACCTGATGCTCAAACCGCATGATCATGCACCAACACACACAGCAAGACTTGTGACAGAAGGGTTTGATGAAGATGAAAGTGACGTTGAACATCTCCCATGGTCTGACAGTCACCAGATCTGAATATTATTGAGGTGTTTTGGAGGAGCGAGTCCACCAGCATCATATAGTGACCTGGACACTGTTCTGGAAGAGGAACGGCTCATAATCCCTCTGGTCACAGTGAAGGACTTCTATCTGTCAATTGGTGCTGTATTTGGATGCAAAATGAGGCCCTCACCATTCTAACAAATTATTGTGTAGTAAAACCAGGTGTTTCATTTTTTTTTGTCCAACCCCTGTAGTTTCATAAGATATGTTTAAGATATTGTGACGACCCTACTGTGCGCTATTCTAAAATTATAGAGAGCTCTTGTCTCTCCTCACCCAAGTTGTTTCTCTTCACACTAACCTTGTGAAAGCACATGAATCCAAGCTGTGAGACGCTGCTGGTTGTTGGTCTGTGTTTGGCACTCGTAACGTCCGTCAAATTTCCCTCCATGCGTGTTCATCTCCAGAACACGTCCTCCCGCCAGCATGCGGTAGCTCACGTCTGGACTCTGCTTCAGGGTCTGGTTTTGATAGGACCACTTGATGGGCTTCTTGTGACTGGAGACCACTGGACAACCTAATGGGGTTATGGGTGAATTTTAAGAGGAGATGGATTTGACATCTTGTGAGCTTAGAATTATAAGGTTCTATCTCCGTTTAGGGTAGTTCTGAGATATTGAGCATCAAAGTTTTTACATCCCAGCTGGCAAAACTGTTATGTAGTATAATCTTCTATTATAGCTTTATCTATTAATCTTTTTTTTATTTTTTACAAAAATAACACCACACAGGCATTAATAAACCCTTAATGGATCAGATTATGTCAAAAACTAATTTCGACCAAAAGTGGAGATCCTTAAAAAGCAAGCCATGTATTCACTAAAGTCTGCAAAACATGCACTGAAAAGCATTTAAGACTCAATAAAACAGTCTTAATGGAAAATCTAAACTCACAAACACAAAGACACAAAGCTGTCCAATTTGTCAAACACATACAGTAAACTCACATCCCTAAGCTGTCCTCATTTAGCAACCTTTTAGAAATGTATGTACAGTGGTGTGAATAAGTGTTTGCCCCCATGCTAAAGTTGCCTAAAAAGAGGAATAAAAAAATCATCTTTTGGATATTGATCTTAATGCCTTAATTAGAAAAATGAGGAAAACTCCAACCTTTAAAGACACACATTTTCTTTGTGAATGAACAATGTATCATAAATACATAAATGTTTTTCCTTAAAATACAGGGTGCATAAGTCATTGCCCCCCTATGTTAAATTCCCATAGAGTCAGGCAGATTTTTATTTTTAAAAGCCAGTTATTTCATGGATCCAGGATAATATGCATCCTGGTAAAGTCATCACATCATCACACACCTTCCACCACACCTAGAGATTGGCATGGGCTACTTTCCATAAGATCATCTTTCAATGCAAATCAAACCAGCTATTAGGCTAACTGAAGTAAAACCATGCCAGTCTCTAGGTGTGGTGGAAGGTGTGTGATGATGTGGGGATATTTTAATTCCAAAGGCCAAGGGAACTTTATCAGGATTCATATTATCCTGGATCCATTAAATAACTGGCTTTTAAAAAGAAAAATCTGCCTGACTCTATGGGAATTTAACATAGGGGGGCAATGACTTATGCACCCTGTATTTTAAGGAAAAACATTTATTTATTTATGATACATTATTCATTCACAAAGAAAATTTGTGTCCTTAAAGGTTGGAGTTTTCCTCATTTTTCTAATTAAGGCATTAAGATCAATATCCAAAAGATGATTTTTTTTTATTCCTCTTTTTAGGCAACTTTAGCATGGGGGCAAACACTTATTCACACCACTGTATGTCATGAAACATCTCTTTGTTGGATTTTTGTACATTTTTACTTAGTATTTTGAAAGGTTATTGAGGTAAAATATCAAAGCAAATATATAATATTTGCTTTGTGAAACAAGCTAAAAACACATCTGTTATAAGATATTCTTTGAAAACAAGTCTCTCACAGTCATACACAATAACAAAATGGAAAATGATGAAGGTAAGACTAATTATATGGTGTTTAAATTACAAAACAAGCTCATCCCATTTACACAACATGAAAAGTGCTGTACCTATCCTTAAGATATCTCCTGGTTTGACCGTGACGCTGGTGCCGATCACAGAGGTCATCAGAACCCTCTTCCTGTTCATTTCCTTTGAAGGCTGGTGCTCAGATTCACCCAAAGATCCTGCTGCCATGAAAAGAGAATTGTGTCATCAAACGCAATCAACCACAGCATTCCTATAGGTACTGTAGATTGCTTTGTTTTTTGATGGTTGAATGACCTCAAAAAGTGGAATTATTATTCTTAGTCAGAGCATTTTTCCAATCAGCAAAGAGATTATGGCTGACTTTGATGGAGACAGAAATGACCCCTCAATTAATAAAATACTGAGGGCCTCGACTTCCTTCTGTATGTGGCCTATGAGATCTCCAGAGACAAACGGCCTCTATAAAGAAGGGCATATTTCTTCATTTCGCTGCATAGATGGATTTTACCACCCCTGTAGGCTGTAGATCTCACGTTATTTCTCAACAGGACGCGCCAAACGACGCCAATATCAATATACGACTCGCAAATCTCCCGCTGAGTTAGCTGACTTTGTCGGAAACGGAGCCAACCCACAAAGTGTGGTTCACTTAGCACCGAAGCGCTGTCGTGCAAGGGTTTCCCCGTCACCTGGTGAAGTGTCGACTGACATATGGCTACTATGGGAATCGCTACTCACCCGCCACACGTAGCAGGCTGGAGGCCACCGATTTTCCAATGCTGTTGGCAGCCACGCAAGAGTAGGTGCCGTAGTCTTGCAGTGTGAGGTTCCTCAAGAGGAGAGATCCGTTCCGAAGAGGACTAGCACTGGCGCCTAGCGGGCCCTCCTTGTGGTGCCAGCTCACTGTTGGCTGAGGGACACCTGTTCAGAGACAAACGTCAAGTCACTCTCAATCAATCAATTCACACTCAAGTCTGGAGCTGACACTAATCACCATTTTCTCTGAGTAGGGTACACTTTGGTGTCCCATTACTTTTTAAAGGTGTTGGAAGGGCAAATTCTATGTTGTCAGAAATGTTACATAAACTATTATTTAACAAAAAAAAAATAGCACCGCATGAAGTATTATTGTTATATACAGTGTAACAGAATCCCACAAACTAAGACGTGCCAAAATTTGTTTCAAAAACTGCAAATCAAACAGTTCATATAATATTTATAAACATATTGGACCCCCTATTCATGAAAAATGCCAAACGCACTGGTCAGGGGGCAGCTTTCCCAAAAACAAACCTAAGCTCATGACAAATCACAGAACAAGCTCCAGTATTTAAGGGCAACTGCTATCTTACCATTAAAAGACTCATATATCAACATTAAAGCTCATGCAGAATTATTCAAACCGCTGAAAATGTTGATTCAAAGAGCAGATCAACAAGAGGCCAGCAGATTGCCACAAATTACTTGTACAAATGGGCACAATGAATGCAAATTGCCTCCCTCCAACCAGTTCCCATGGGACACCCTGGGTGAAAATAATGAGCAGCACATGGATTGGAGTCTGAGTTTTATGGTCCCCTGTTCTACCGAGTGGAGACATTAGTACTGACATACAGCCGTTAGCCTGAGAGCCAATGAATAGACACGCTCTCAAGAATGGAAAATAACATCGGAGGCCTTGAGGTGTGTGTGTGCATCAAGCGTACACGTGGGCATTGACACACTTTGGCAACAGTAAACTGTCAGGCATGCTTGCAAAGATGGCAGAAACTGATGTTGTTAATGGTGGCCGCCGAAGTGACCTCTCTATTTTCTTGGAGAGGAAATTTCCACTGGGAGGAAAAACATACACAGGAACAATAACTACATGATTATGAAGAAAAAAATGGAAAATAAAAGAAGATAATATATTACACATAAAAATGTGCATCTCTATGGGCCGACCGCCTACTGACTGCATACTCTGTTCCAATAATCTGCCCAACAAAGCAAAAGCATTTAAATTGCATTAAAAAGCATTAATTATTACAATTTTCATGACATTCAAGGCATCCTTTGTTATGTGACAAAATATCTTATCTTAAATGCATCTCATTTTAGAGAAAAATGGTAGTCGTTTGTACAATAACTGAAAAAAAGCCCAAGCAAAAGTCATTTTTCTCAGTTCTGCACTCTGCGTAGTTACTGCCTTTTTGCTTTGTAGGGTAGTAATGCTCTCTGACTATTTTCAAATCCTAATGAAAACCATTTCTTTGACTTTTGACCTGTTGTAGAGCCAGATGATGTACTATATTATAGCTCTATATCACTGCCATATAGACATTACTTTGACACATTCATCTCCAGTGTTGGGAGTAACGCATTACAAAAGTAACACATTACAGTAACATATTACTTTTTGCTGTAACGCAGTAGTGTAAGGCATTACTAATCAATTTTCAGTAATATTTTACTCGTTACATGTTCAGTGAGGCTTGTATTACAGTTGTATTACAGTGTATTGTCTGCTTTTACTTCTTAAAGGCAACAGACTATGTGAAAGTTTTAAAGCAGTCTTTTAGTGCTAGTTCAGAGCGGTCGCGTCTGTAACATTGTTTTTTCCTCATAAATGCGAACACGAAAACTATAATAAAATGAATATTTTAAGTTCTATGGAGACTGGAGAGCCAACCCTTCCTCATCCGATTTGCGCAGTGTAATTAACAGAATTACAAAAAATGTATTTTGCCTCCTATTTTTTTGTCACGCATGAATGTGTGTCTTTTCCCTAATATTAAAAATAAAACAGACTGATATTTGTCTAATGTCTGGAGTCCTTTAAGGAAGTAGCCTATATACGTTTCAATACATGTATTTTCTGAGAATTTTTATTTCAAGTTTTGACTGCAAATGTCATGTCCATAATGCTGGACTTCCCCAATTTTAAATAATTTATCCTCAACTAGTTTTGTGGTGTAGGTCTACGTATTTTATAATGTTAACTTCAAATAATACTAATAGCCTAATTTAAAGATAAGGCAGCATTGGATATGGACGGTAAGGAGAATAACGCTGGAGTTGGAAGAGGTGTGTCGCGATTCTGTAGGTTCGTGGATGTGGCGAATCGCGATTTCGGTTTCATATTGCATATCGTTACAGCCCAAAAGTTAAGTTCTACTTAGTTATTTTGGTGAAAGTAACTCAAAAGTAATACATGAGTAATGTAACGCATTACAATTCTGGGACAGTAATATTGTAAGGTAATGAATTACTTTTAAATAACAGTAACAAGTAATACCCAATGTATTACAGTTTGGAAGTAACTTGCACAACACTGTTCATCGCTGAGTGATAACAAAACATTGAAACAAGCATTTTCAGTAAAGCTGCTTTGAAATAATATGTATTCTCAAAAGGGCTTAACAAATAAGCTTGAATTGAATACTGATTAAAGTTCTCCTGCGCACTCTGCACTACTTGTCTAGTATTAATAAAACTGCAATTTTTTAAATCTAAATGACATCATATTTCCTCAATGACAAAAGCGGAATTATTAGTGAATGCGTTCATGACATAAAGGCTAGATTACTGTAATGCTACTATGGGTGGTTGCCCTGCACGCTTAATAAACAAACTACAACTTGTCCAAAACACAGCAGCTCGAGTTCTTACCAGAACCAGGAAGTACGACCATATTAGCCAAGTCAACACTGCATTGGCTCCCTATTAAACATCGTATACATTTTAAAATATTGCTGATTACTTACAAAGCACTAAATGGTTTATCTCCCCAGTACTTGAGCGAGCTCTAAACGTATTACAGTCCGTCACGTCTATTGCGATCTCAAAACTCCGGCCAGTGGATAATACCTAGAATATCAAAATCAACTGCATACGGTAGATCCTTTTCCTGTTTAGCACCAAAACTTTGGAACAGCCCTCCTAACATTGTCCGGGAAGCAGACACACTTTGTCAATTCAAATCTAGACTAAAACAAATTATAGATTTCAATAATTCAGTGTTAGGCTGCACAGATTAGGTCAGCCCGAACCAGGAATACTACCCATAAATCCTGATGTACTTGTTATATCATAAGAAGGATGGCGTCTACGCTAATATTAGTCTCTCTGTTTATCCCGATGTTTACTACAGTCCACAGTCTTGAAGTGTAAACTACAGTAGTCTCTCCCCTGTTAAGGCCTACTTCCCTTCTCTTTACTTCTGTACAGATAATACCTTGTCGGGATAATTACGTTTAACCTGGCTACGCGAAAGCGATAATTATTTATTAGAAATTTTAAGGCCAGACAAGTAGTTTGTTGAGGGTTGGTTTGTAAAGAAAAGCAATGTAACACGCATATAGACTGAACGTGCGTTTTTGCGGGAAGTTTGAGCAGAGATAACCTTTAATAACTACAGTAATGATCTTTGAAACGGAAGTGAATCAATCAATCAAAACTAACTTTAGCTGGACAATAACTTTATTCAAGAGCTCCTGTAAAGCCAAAAACAGTCTCTGTTACTGTAATTTCCTATTATCATTGTAAAGCTGTTTTGAAACTGTAATGTTAAAAGCGCTATATAAATGAAGGTTACTTGACTGAAGAATGTGCGAAAATCAATCACTTTTGAAGTTACATGGAAGCTGTCTATGTAGGCAGCTTGCTAGGTTTTAGAACGGAGCTATTATTAATGACCTACGTGATAAGCAGACTGAATTACACTGTGCAATCATGCAACCTGAATCAGATGGTTGTGTATCTGGATGTGTGCGTCCTCTAACAACACATCTCTCCACACCATCAGTTTAACCGGTCAATTACAGTGTCTTCTTACATCGTTACCCATAATCCACTGCTCTGTGGCCTGCCTATGCCGTCCTTTCTGTCAAAGCCAACTGGACTTGCTCTTCAAATCCCATTTATTCATCTCAGGGAATCAGATAGTGATGAAAGCATGAGAGAACAGCTGACACTTATGGTTCTCTGCTGCAGCGAGGCCATTGTTAACAGCAGGTGTCCTTTGCATCAACCAAATCACCAGATAAACAACTCTATATAAATTGTTTCGGGGAGTGAAGACAGACAGAGTGGCCTGAGAGAGGCCTTTATTTATTTAAACTAGAGCTGGGTAAAAAAAAAGATAGATTTCTCGATATTAATCAGTTCTCATTTTTATAAACCGATATCGATTATTAAATCCCAAGAGTCGATCTTTTGGTTTATGCTTTGTAGCGCGCCTCCCATCCACTTAATCGAAATTCCCATTGTGCTTTCTTACTTTTCTAATTCAAATTCTGCCAATTCTATTATGAAATTCAAATAATAAATTTAAGGTTTAATGTGATGTGAGATATTTCTATTGCATCACATCAAGTAAAGTGCATGTTAACTGATCATCGCTTCTGCTTTACTAGTTACAGAACAAGATAAAGAGTAATGAACATCAGAAGGTGTTGAAAGATACGGTACATCCTATCAAAATCAATATCATGCCCCATGTAATCCATCAATTAGTGTTTTAACTCTATTATTATAAAAAAAAAATTAATGGTTTGGATACAAATCAGTCCATTTTAACCTTAATATTATTGTAATGTAGTACCAACTGACTCCTTGTATAGATTATAGCAATAGTTAAGAGATTTTTTTACCCTTGAGATAATTTGTTTTGCACTGTGCCTGATATATATATATTGTATTTAATTGATATCGAATAGATTTGAATTTAATCAAATCATAAGCTTGTGAATTGAATCGTGACATTAGTGTCAATACCCAGCCCTAATATAAATTTGCAAATAAAAAGGAGGTGAAAGGAAGAATAGTATCCAGTTTGAAACCATAAAGGGGAGCTGAAGGTCTGAAGGGAGCTGATCTCATGAGGTGAGGTGAAGGTCCAAAGGAACAGGCGTAGCTCGTTCCTGATTGGCTGAGGACAGTTATCTGATGACATTTCATGCATGGGAAAAGCGTTACATCCTTTTTATCGTGAATTGTTCTTTTGAGAGATTCACCATTAAACTGTCGAATTTTAAAGTATCATTGATCAAGACTTTAATTAAACCCTTTAATTAAAGTATATCTGAATGATTTTGAATTATATCCACTAAAATCCACTAGATGACTCATTTTGACTCAAAGTAGAAAGCTATTGAGATCTCTAAAAAGAACATTTTAGTACAATAGGCTGACAGGAGGCCAATTTCTCAGTAGATTGCTGGTTGTAAATGATGCAGCACAGCATAAATCCCATAGAGGGGGCCCAGCATCCTGAAAGCCTGTTGACTTTACACATCATTTCTGTCCAATTAGTCGAATCTTTCACCAAAACCACATGGACAAGAGCTATTAAGCATTGGATATGCACACATTAAACATGTTCACTTTTTCACAGAGTGAAGTATTTTGTTAAGCATCTACATTAAGGCTGCACTGGAGAATATGCTTCAAGTTTGTATGACATATAATGGTTTCTTAAAAGATGCACAGCATTATTTCCTATTGCTGAAATCATCCCTCACCTTTGACAGGGCACTCCAGGGTGAGGTTGGCACCTAAACGGACACTGATAACACCTCCAACCGCCACCTTCAGACTGGTACTCTTCAGATCTGATGTGTTTCTCTGTGATGCAGCGATCGTGGGAGTTTCTGTTTAAAAAAAAAAAGAAAAAACCAACAGCTCACATTGCATATAAAACAGTCATTATAGAAACAGTCATTACAGAGAGCAACCGTGTGCGATGTCTCACCAGCCAACAGAACATGTGTTGTCTCTGAATCGGAGCCCAACTCATTGGTGGCGGTGCACCTGTAGGCGCCCACATCATTGGCGCCAGGGCTCGAAATGTGTACGTCTCCACCACTGTCCCACGATACCCTAGGGAGGGCAAGAGAGCGAGAGAGTTAAATCAGCAGCAAATTTCAGGGAACACTGTCAAAGCAGCTTAAAGCGATACTCCACTTTTTTTGGAAATATTTTTGGCTTATTTTACAACTCCCCCAGAGTTAAACTGTTGAGTTTTACCCTTTTTGAATCCATTCAGCCGATCTCCGGTTCTGGCGGTACAACTTTTAGCATACATCATTGAAGTGGACAAGACCATTAGCATTTCTCAAAAAATCCTAGAAAATTGCACGATGTAACTACAGAAGAGTCAAGTTTTAAATAGGAAAAATATCGAAACTCTTTTGTCATTTTTTTTTTTTTTTTTTTTGAGAAATGCTAATGATCTTGTGCCCACATCAATGATGTATGCTAAGCTAAGCTAAAAGTGGTACCGCCAGAACCGGAGATTGGCTGAATGGATTCAAAAACAAAAAAACTCAACAAAAAACAAAAAAATGGAGTATCCCTTTAAAGGGAAGATTTCAAGGTTGTAACAAAAAGTATAACACTACGATATGCAGGTAAAGAGACCAGAGGCCTTTTTTAATGGATGTCAGTGGAGAGGCTTCACTACACTGAAAAAACTGCATTTGTGGAAAAACTTCTTTTAAAATCCCTCTATTTTAACACATTAGAATAAAGGTTCCTAATCTCATTTTGGAGGTCTCCTACAATAGGTTTCAGAATGTCAAAACACATTTTTATTTGATCATAATATACATTGCAGAATGACTTTTGCTGTAAACAGATGTATTACACTGCACGAAAGGTAATATCCTATTGGCTAATTTTCAACTTGTTTTGATTTATCTATTATTAGAGTTTAGGGGGTGGAATGAGAAGTCACATATACATACATACATATATATATATATATATATATATATATAGTTTTACCACAGGTAGGTTTCAGCTTAAGGCTTCACATTTGGCAATTAATTTCTATGGAAGAGTATGATTCGTACAACTCTGACAGAAATGCATTGATGTCAAGGCTTAATGTGATTGGTTATCAAGTCACAACATCTCCAACTTGACTGTTACGCTTTCTCCAATGATAGAGCCATGCATGGGCCCTACCGTTTTAATCGCATTTCCCGTTACCACGTACGTACGTATGTAGAATTACACAATTGGAGACTCACTAAAACGGGTTGTTTCTGGGTTAAAACAACAGCTAGTTTGTATATATAACAGAAGTGAAACCACAGGAGCTCAATGCACCACTCTGTGCCCTTTCAGTGAAAACACACACCACGATTGTGTTTTAATCAACAGCCACACCATCGGATCAGGTCGAGATCTGGTTCAATCTCTTATTTCCTGTATATCAATCACACAAGCTTCCCTTGGGTTCTGCCACTTTTCGGTTTCTGGTTCGCTCTTCACGTGATCTCCTACAGCAATCAGGAATCCCAGAAGAGTCAATCAGAGTGAGTGTGATGAACCCTCAGAGGTGTTTATATACCTGATTAAAGTGTTTATTGTGCAGACGCCGTTGTGCGGCTAAGGGAGTTCATCTGACACTCGTGAAGTCTAGTGGGCCTCCAGAGCAAAACGTTTTTTTTTAATTCTTAGACTGATCCTATAACAGAATAACACCAAAGTAGGTATCAGCTTAATATCTGTCTTTGTTTTCGAAACTAGAAAAAAAAGCAAAGCTGAATTTTCAGCATCATTACTCCAGTCTTCAGTCACATGACCCTTCAGAAAACATTCTAATATGCCGATTTGCTGCTCATGAAATATTTCTTCTTATCAATGTTAAAACCAGTTGTGCTGCTTCGTATTTTCCCGGATTCTTTATGAAAAGGATGTTCACAAGTTCCGATTTCAGTAAGGATGCTGCCTTTTAAGCAAGTTGCCTATGCATACAGAACACAGCATGGAAGCTCTCTGTGTTTTGGAACAGAGACAGAGTCAGGATAGAAGCCTTCAGGGTGTAGTGAGCTCTCCGTTTGCTCCCACCCAAACCCACAAAGGGACACCGGCACAAAATGTGCATTGTATCCCATCCAGCACACATCTTATGAAAGTCTACTCATTCAGACCCACTAATAAAACACACCAGCTGAGTCATGTCTGAAGTATCGAAGAAAAGATATCATCTAAAGTGTGATGGCACGTCTGGGCCGACTCGCATGCACAAATGTGTGCGGAAAATCAACTTCGGGACAATGGCGGCATTGTTTCACAATCACAAACATTACCCTACACTTCACTTACACTACCACATTTAATGAAAAAAATAATCATTACAAGACGTCTTTGGAAAAATCGGAACAGAAAATAATAAGAACTTGCATGCAGATAATTTCAGATAATTGCTTTTTTCTTCTTTCATACAAACTAAATTTAAGACATATTGTCTGAAATCAAGTCTATCATAGCTTTTTGGCTGAAGGATTATTAGGAACACCATACTACTATGTTTGCCTTCAGAAATGCCTTAATTCTACGTGGCATTGATTAAACAAGGTGCTGAAAGCATTCTTTAGAAATTCCACTCCCGTTCCACCACATCCCAAAGATGCTCTATTGGGTTGAGATCTGGTGACCGCGGAGGCCATTTTAGTACAGGGAACTCATTGTCATGTTCAAGAACCAATTTGAAATGATTCGAGCTTTATGACATGGTGCATTATCCTGCTGGAAGTAGCCATCAGAGGATGGGTACATGGTGGCCATAAAGGGATGGACATTGACAGAAACAATGCTCAGGTAGGCTGTGACATTTAAACAATGCCCAATTGGCACTAAGGGGCCTAAAGTGTGCCAAGAAAACATCCCCCACACCATTACACCACCACCACCAGCCTGCACAGTGGTAACAAGGCATGATGGATCCATGTTCTCATTCAGTTTACGCCAAATTCTGACTTTACAATCTGAATGTCTCAACAGAAATCGAGACTCATCAGATCAGGCAACATTTTTCCAGTCTTCAGCTGTCCAATTTTGGTGCGCACTTGCAAATTAAAGCCTCTTTTTCCTATTTGTAGTGGAGATGAGTGGTACCCGGTGGGGCCTTCTGCTGTTGTAGCCCATCCGCCTCAAGGTTGTGCGTGTTGTGGCTTCACAAATGCTTTGCTGCATACCTCGGTTGTAACGAGTGGTTATTTCAGTCAAAGTTGCTCTTCTATCAGCTTGAATCAGTCAGCCCATTCTCCTCTGACCTCTAGCAAGGCCTTTTCGCCCACAGGACTGCCGCATACAGAATGTTTTTCCCTTTTAACACCATTCTTTGTAAACCCTAGAAAACCCTTTTTTTTGTTAATGGAAAGCCCAAATAAATATCATGTGTATGCTTTTGTAAATGTAACCTTTTAGTCCCTTTAAATTACTTTGGTCAGGTCAAGAATAATTGATGCTATTTTATATTATTTATTTGAAAGAATTAAAAGAGCGGTTTCATCCTTGTATTGTACAGCCAGATGAGGTTGTTATTAAAGTAATTAAAAATAAGTAATGCAACCCTAGTCCTATAATCTAATTACATTGTTGAAGATATATTTAGTAACTTACCCAACACTGTGCCTACCTTAAAATTAAGTTGTTCATCTAAATATCAATCATACCATTACCGGAGCAGAAACTGCACTGGTTTGAGTGTGATTTCCAGTTCACAGCTCTAGGAGTAAATCAACCTCGTTAGGATCTGATTTAGAGCGTCGCCGTGGTGCCAAGACACATCTGAATAAAAGGGCACGAAAGGGTGAGACTTCACACAGCTTTAGAGTCTGTGAACGTCAATCACCTCGCCTGTGTTTTGCTTCACATTTGGCCAAAAATAAGAAGCACTACGTAAGCGCAACAGCAGAGACGGCCCTGGGGCCATGATCGCCACAGGAGCTGCCGATGGGAGGAGAATGGAGATATACGCCATCACACAGAGCTGCTGTTTCTCCAGTGAGCTTGTCATTGCACAGGACACGTTTCATTACTCCAGTCTTCAGTGTCACATGATCCTTCAGAAATCAATCGAATATGCTGATTTGCTGCCTAAGAAACATTTCTTATTATTCTCAATGTTGAAAACTGTTGTGCTGCTTGATATTTCTGTGGAAATCATGATGATTTTTTTTTTCAGGATTCTTTGATGAATCAATCAAATCATCATATTCGAATGATTTCTGAAGGATCATGTGACAATAAAGACTAGAGTAATGATGCTGAAAATTCAGCTTTGCATCACAGGAATATATTACCTTTTAAGAAATATTCAAATAGAAAAGAGTTATTTTCAATAGAGAGCCTAAGTCCCGCCCCTCCGCTTCCGGCTCATGGGACCTTATTTCGGAAAAAATATGAATGGTAGCCAATGGCAAGAGACAACTTATCTTTTTATTCCGTCTGAACTGTGCCCTCAATTACACATATGATGTTTGTCAATTTAAAAGATAATTCTGAAAAGTCAAAAACGCCGCAGTTTGTCATAAAACAGAAGAGTAACATTTAGTTTTATGTGAAAATCGCTCTATGAACTACATCTCCCGTGAAGCAAAACAACGAGTGAGATCCGCTTCTGCGTGTGTGTGCAGTCTGGTACAAAACACTCAGGTATGCCGGCGTAACGTTACGATTATAACGTAAGACTATAGAAACAATGACAGACAATAGCCTCAGTAAAGTTAGCTTCTTTCATTGACAGAAAATGTGAGCCTTTGGGGTTTGTAGTCTTTGTAATTACGCATTTTCACAGTCTTATACCTCAACGGTTTTACATCAAACTGCGACTTTCTTTACTTTAAAATGTATCTTTTAAATTGAAAAACATCATATGTGTAATTCAGGGCATAATTAAAACGAGATCAAAATATTTGTTGTCTCTCGCCATTGACTACCATTCAATATTTTTCAGAAATAAGGTCCCATGGTGGTCGACCGGAAGGGGAGGGACTTAGGCTCTCTATTGTAATAATAACACTGCCGTTTTACTGCATTTTTGATCCGATTAATGCAGCCAAGGTGAGCATAAAAATCTTCTTGAGTCCCCAAACTTTTGATCGGTTGTGAATATAACTAACTGAAATAATACATAGTAATCATTAAAACGCTACCAAATTGATACCTTCACAAATTGCCTGAATTTCTTGACAGACAGAGACAAACAGATAGTTTATGTTTCTTCCCATTAATGAAAAGAAAACACACTGTAATTTGGAACAGTTTCCACATAGCCAGACAGTTTTTAAAATATCCCCAATACCTGCAGTGAGAAAAGAATAACATGATCAAATTGTAAATATTACTCTGTAGGAGTGGAACGCATTCATTCTGGGTTGGCACTGGGCTGGCATGAGTTGGCAGCGACGTTATATTTGGTTTTGGAGTCAAGTGGCATTCTACAGCGCCACTTTGATGGAAGTTACTGTGCGGCAGTAATGCAGTCGAGACCGCACAGAAACACGGCTGTCAACAAAAGAGTGGGAGGCAAATGATTTGGCAGCTCTGAGCAATACTGTGGTCAAAATAACTTGAGCATAATAAATAAATAAAGTATTATAGAAGGATTGTGCCTGATCCAAAAAAATAATAAGACAAAAATGGTTATAGCTGAAAACAAGCCTGTTTCCCTGAGTTGAACTTCATATACAATATATATATATATATATATATATATATATATATATAAAGATTGCTTGCCAGTTTGAGTTGAGATCAGTTCTGTCCAGGATACAGAGATGATGTAGCATCAAAAAATCATAGAAACAAGCATCAATCAATTAATTTAGTTACAAGACCAATAAAATACAATGTGATCTGATAACGGATATGACAAAATTTAGCATAAATTCAAGCAGTCAGAGTCAACATCTGCAGGGTCATTATACAAAATGGGTCTCATTTGTGTCTCCTTTATGCAGTGCATGTGTAATTATTTTATGTAACAATGATTAACTGATGTCATCTTCAACTATGTGTCGTTAACATAGACATTTTGCTAAACACATCCAAAATAAAAGTTTGTGTTTACATAATATACAGTATGTGTGTGTGCTGTGCATGATTATTTTGAACACATGCATGTATATATTTAAGAAAAAAATGTGTTATTTATAGATAAAATATTTATATATAAATATAAATTATGTATAAATAGTGTACACATGCAAATATTTCTTAAATATACACATACAAATGTATGTATTTACACATACAAAAGTATTATACACAGCACACACACATATATTATGTAAAAACAAACTTTCATTTTGGATGCGATTAATCACTGCCCAGCACTAAATATAATATAATATAATAAAACTGTTGGAAATTTGTATGAATCTCAACAATAAATTCTCTTTCTTAACACAAGACAATGTTACCTCAACATATTGACCTGATGTCGCAAAGCAATTAACACTTAAACATTGTGTATCTCTATCTAAAATGTCTTAAATTTTAGATTAAACTGGAAATGGCACACACTTCGTAAAATGACCCTACAGTTCAGGTCAAAAGTGACTCCTGGGAGTTAAAGCGCTTCAGTATATCACAACTACCTCAGAGCTGCTGAGTTTTTAAGCCCAAGTTGCGAGAAGAGGCCTGAACAATGTTTGCAGAGCCATGTCTCTTTCAGGTCCCATAGCGCACGCCAGGAAGAGGGGCAGACAATGTTTGGCGACTGTCTGGGCGGAGGCTATGTTAAGGCCGTGAGCTGGACAAAGCTGAGTTACTAAGTCAATGTTTTCAATGACGGTATTTAACAGTCAACAGTATAGAGTAGACGATTAGACCACAATGCGACCCTGGAGAGAAACTGAAAGAAGCACAGCCAGTTTTTCTGACCCCAACGGACCGCATAACGTGAGATCTGGGGTGCTTTTGAGGTGAATATTTGAGTGGGTTTGTGATTAACAGGCTTTTGGAATATGCGGTTGCTCAATCAAGATCAGTCACGGCTGGACTCAGAGGTACACAGGGAGTCTTGTTTTCTATAAAGAGAGAAAAAATTGCTTTTCGGTGTAAAAGTTGAACTTTGCTCGTTTTCAGCATCATGTTCTTGGACTAAAAGAACTATCGGTGATAATAACTGAAAAAAAGAAAAGAAAAGAGTAAAGTCATGTGAATTCCAGAAGTTTTGTAATCAGACACTTGTAAAAATGTCTATGCCATTGCCATTACTGTAGTTGGATTTTGAGCAGGAACAAAACGCCACATTTACAGGAATAGTTGATCTAAAACTGATAACTGCACTTCAGTGGAAGTTGAACACAAAAGGAGATATTCTGAAAAAGGGAAGCAATAATATTGAATAATATTGATATGATCAATCTTGTTATTGTTAATTAAAACTAAAACTAGAAAATAAAAATAAATTTAAATAAAAAAATGTATTTCAGTTAGTTTCCAAGGGAATATTTCAAATTTGTATTTAAGTACTATAGTACTATAATAGTACTATAATTACTAGGGATGAGCGAGTACAGCATTATCTGTATCTGTATCTGTATCTGTTAACCATATGAATTATCTGTATCTGTATCTGTACTCGGACTGGGCGGGGCCTAAACCCGGAAGTGGGTCGGGTAGTCTTGAAATGGGCGGGGCTTTAACCGGTATGTTATTTTAAGCATGCAATTGATATGGGTTGATCTGAAATTGCTTTATTTTTTGCTGATAAGAAATAAAACTATTTACATGACAGCATCAGCATTGAGCTTCAGATCAATGGTTTTGATCACGATAACAAACGAACTACAAAACAAGTTTTGCAACAATGAATACAACACATGTGGCTGCAATTATGAAGTAAAATGTAATGAACAAGAGTATTCATCTCAACTACGGCTGGGTGATATGGACCAAAAGTCATATCCCAATATATTTAGGCTGAATTTCGATATACAAAATATATCCCGATATTTTTTCTGCAAAGTGAGAGCAAATGTTCAGTCAAAGCCAAATATGACATGTCACAAGTATAGTTTTATTGAAACTTGAACATTTGCCAAACCAAATGAATAAATAATAAACAGGTTTCTTCACCTTAGGGCTGCATGATTACAAAAATCTTCATTGCAGATTATTCCCTTGGAATTGTAATTGTGATTTATTAATTGGTTTATTTATTTTGTTAATACAACGTTGGTATGAGCCATTACAGTCATTAAAAAAATATAAAAAATAACACAAAGAAAAATAGGGGCATTAAGGGGTTAATATAGAAACGACAGTTACTATGGTGAATAGTGAATACACAATACTAACAAGAACTGTTTATGAAACATGGAAACTGCTCTGGTGAATAGAATGAAAATCATAACTGCATTGCTTTTATTTCGTGTAATTTACAACGTAACGGTGTTGCATGCTCGTATAGTTTCTTTTGCACTTTATATACAGAGGCGATCCAGCGCGCGCCGCCGCATTTGCGCGTGCAATTGAGTGTGCGCTACGACTAACGTTACAGTATAACGGGTGACAGGACAGAAAGTCCGTTTTGCTGAGGTGAAAGACTTTATTTCATAACATAACATGCTTTAATCAAGCACGCAAAGTGGAAAAGGAGTGGCTGGGGCGCGGGGAGCAGTGCAGAGAGCTCTGGATCAGCACTCAGCAGCTTGCTTGGAGCAAGGATCACAGCGCAAACCTGAATAGCCAACACTATCTCACGACCAATTCGTACGAATTCGACGCATGATTAAAAAGTGGCTAATTCGTACTAATTCGTACGACCTCACTCGTACTAATTCGTACGATTTGTCTTAACCCACGTGATGGTTAAGTTTAGGGGCGGGGTAAGGGGTAGGTCATTCGTACGAATTCATACGAATTGGCCAATTCGTAAAATATGTACGATTTAGCAAAATCGTATTAATTCGTACGAGTGAGGTCGTATGAATTGTTACGAATTAGCCACTTTTTAATCATTCGTCGAATTCGTACGACTTGGTCGTGAGATCGGGTTGGAATAGCCTATATCGATATGCAATATGGTTTAATTACATATCACATTTAAAAATATATATATATATTATATTGATATATCGCTCAGCCTTAATCTCAACATAACTTTTTTTTTTTTTTATCCGAGCACAGATATTGACTCGTATTACTCGTATAATATTCGTACTCGACAAAAGTGCTTTATCCGTACCGGATACTCGTTTCAGCCGAGTATCCGGCTCAACTCTAATAATTACTAAAACTGAAATAAAAATCAATTAAAGCTAAACATAAAAAATGCACATGCACAACATTTCTAAAACTAAACTAAAAGGAAAACTGAAAAAAAAAATCTAAATAAAAATATTAATAAATGTATAAATTATACTAAAATAACACTAATAAGCCACTAATAAAAACTCTGCTTAAAGTTCAGAGTTATATACAAGCTTTAACTCAACAATAATAAAGCATAAAAAAAGATAAATATTAAATATAATCTTTCATTATCCCTTTAAGTTAGAGCTTTATGATGGCAAAAGTAATATAAATCTAAAAATATATAAATCCTGAATATTGGTCGATAAATATCTAATATTAGCAGGAAAAAAAAAATATATATATATATATATATATATATATATATATATATATATATATATAAACTAATTAAGTACCAGTACAGTGTGTTGTGCATTCTTTTTCATAGAGTATCACTTTGAGTTACATATAAGAATAATAGGTTTGGAATGACACCGAATTTAT
The DNA here is from genome assembly GCF_016745375.1 of Pimephales promelas. The sequence continues at coordinate 25,414,196 of NW_024121876.1, read as the reverse complement.
GTTTTTCCTTTAAACATGGATTTAAAGCCGACAATCAAAAACTCTTAGCCCTCCAGAAACTGTAGAGTTAAAAGAAATAACCTGCAGAAACAACTACAAAAAGAGAAAAATAGAAAAAAAAGAGAGAAACTGCAACATTGAATTGAACCCCCAACCTCAGTACACATCATTGTCTTTACCTGTCGCTGTTCTGTAGTGGAGCTCCATCTTTGCTCCAGGAGAGGTTTGGAGGTGGTAATCCCTGAGCGGGACACATCAGTGTGAGGCTGTGGGTAGCATTGGTTAAGTAAGCATTCCTGCCCACATGGATCCTGAGATCCCTCTGGAAGTTCATGTCAGATCCGTGATGCCTTTGGCGAACGATTACCGCGCGACTGCCTCTTGTCGACGGCATTTCCCCAGTAAGTTCTGAAGTGTTTGGCGTCTTATCTAAATGATTGTCCATCGTAGCGCCTTCCCCTGTAGGTACCCCTTGCCCTGCGGCAGCCAAATCCTCTAGTAGCTTGCCTATCAGGTGCGATGCCATTTCATCCGACACATCCCCGCTCTCCGCCAGCTGACTGATGTTCTTCACAAGCTCCTCGAACTGTGCAGGTTCAAGGACAAAGGCCCCTGTGTGGCTCCTGGGCCCTGAAGACAAAGCATAGTTCCCCAAAGCAAGAGTTTCCCAGAGCTCCTTAGGCTGGCCATCATCATCTCGGTAGAACTCGTTTCTTTGCACCCAGCTTGGGCGAGATTTTGGAGCCTTCTTACCAGGTGGAAACCCCTCATTGCACTTTGAACCAACGAAACCTCCTTCTTTGTTGAGGTACGGATGAAAGTTCCTACTTCTTTCCTTCGCCAACCCCTTTCCTTCAGGCTGTTCCAGAAGTCTATTATTGTATCCGATCAGCTTCAGGATGAAGGTGTCTGAATCTTGATTGGCCCAGCAACGGTACAGTCCAATATCTCCAGCTTCCAGGTTGTAAATCCTCAAAGCCCCAGACTTGGTGATGCTCAAACGTTTGGAACTAGTCAGATCCCTCCCATCCTTCTCCCAGCGGATCTGAGCTTTAGGGAAATGCCGCACAGGACACTTGATAATGACTGCAGTCTTGGGAAGAAGGTAGGCTCGTCCTCCAATGGTTAAACTAAGCCGTTTTTCTTGTCTGGTCTGGATGTAGATGCGTTTCAGGCCAATGACCTGAGGGCAACGTTTTCTAGAGTGAGTGTGCTCTGTGGAAAGAGGCGGAAGAAGTTTAGGCGGTTCAAACATCGGTTAGGGCTAATTACTTTAGTTTCGCGTGAGGTTGAACCCAATGAAGTCAAATCACATGGGACTGAAGGGCTTTGGAAAGTTTAGGTGAAAGAACAAATAACATGAGGGCACAATGTGAATATACGTTCTCCGCTTACTGGATATTGGGCCGCGGGACCTTATCAAGATATACAAACCAATAAACCAAATTCAGTTTGAAACTGAAGCTTAAAAAGAAACGTTATCAAGATCGATTTTTTTTCTGAACCATAGCATTAAGCTATATCTCAAAGCCATCCTGGGAGTTTCATAATATATGTTCACATATAGTTATTACATATGACCATAGAGAGTTCATTGGTTCATGGGTGTCATGAGAACAGTGATAACATGCTAAGTGATACCCACTGATCCCAGCTGTTTATTTAAGAAATTTGAGACTCAAGTAAGATTGTGTTGTTCCTACAGCTCAAAACATCAGAGGGTCCCAAAATCTTTTTATGAAATTTCCCTTGTGTTGGTATCTGAATGTATGGAGACCATAGTGAGACCAAGATCAAATAGAGGTCAGTTCTAAGTTAAATTACAACCACAATTTTACAGAACACTAAATTTACAAGAAAACATTCAGGCGTAATGGGGTTCCACACTGGGTAAGCCATAGGTAAAGGATATCTTACTGCTGCAGGGGCTCATACGGCAGCTCCTGATCAGGGGAGGAAGAGGGAGGTCACTGCAGGACGACCTGTCCAGAGTGACCAGCTGACCGGACGCCGTCTGTCTCCTACAGACAGGTTCCCTCCGCTGGACACCTTTACCACAAGTCACAGAGCACTGCAAACATACATGGACAAAAGGTCCTGGTGTACAGAATGATAACTATAGAGGCAACTACAACAATAAATATATTAGCGTCCACACCAATGCACAATACCTTTATGTTTATTATATTAAAGGGCACCTATTATGCCCCTTTTTACAAGATGTAATATTGGTCTCAGGTGTCCCCAGAATGTATTTGTGAAGTTTCAGCTCAAAATACCCCACAGTTAATTTATTATAACCATTTGAAAATGTCATTTTGGGGCCTGCTTAAAAATGAGCTGTTTCAGGGGGTATTCCACCTTAAATGCAAATGAGCTGCATATCCCCGCCCTGCCTTTGGATGAGGGCGTAACTTGATACCTATGGCAGGCAGTCGGTACTGAGAGAGTGAAGAGACGCGCCGTTTTGAATGTCATTCAGCCGTACGTTTGAATCGGAATATATAAATAGCATGAAGAGACTCCGGCAGAATAAACATATGAGAATGGACCAGTACGTCTCGGTATGGTTATTTGCTACTTTTATGTACTTTAGAGTTGTAATAGCGTCCCATTTGAAATGATGGATGTCCAACACACACACACACACACAGACACTAGCGCAAGTTTTTGAAACTACATACACATTCTGTGATAAAGTTTGCTACGTACGAGCGAAATTACATTTATGCAGGGACCTGTGGCATCATGTTTAGCTTGTCATACGGGTGCTTCTGTGGCAAATGTGAGAAGATGGCTAACTTACAGAACACCAACATATATGCAGTTTTTAATACAATATCTTTAAAAATATATATATTTATAAACGTGTGGTTACACACTATACAAACAAGGTTTTAAATTATATACACAGACATCCTACGACGGCAATAACTTTAGACGCATTTGTTGTTGAATTGGCTGACATTGACTGAAAAGACTATTTGCTCAAAAATCATAAAATACACTTACTGTTACTGGAGGTGACGGTGGATCGCAAACAGTAGACAAGAATCCACACTTGAGGATTAACTTTTAAGCCACAACAACAGGATTAACCCACGAGTCCACGACAGAACATTAATTTACGTTTCCAAGAGACATTACCGGCTGTCGTCGTTGAAACAATGAAGGATGGTGTGTACAGATCACCGAGGGCGGGGTCTAGGCCACAGCCACACTGTCAATCAACCCCCTGTCTCCCGTTCTACGTCACAAAGACCTGGATCTCAGAACAGCTCGTTCTGAGGCAGTGCAGATGATTTATTGAGATTGTAAAAAAACTACTGGATGGATTTTTATCATTCTAGGGTGGTTTTGCTCACACACTGCCAACACACATTTATGTTCAAACACCATGTAAAAGTGAATTTTCCATAATAGGTGCCCTTTAAGCATGCACAGTTATGTTGTCTACTGCTTTAAATACTCAAGCTCTTTAAAGCAGGATGAATTCTGCCGGATGACAATGTTTTTATCGTTTAGAATTCTGAAAGTGATTCCAACGATATAATTTATCTGTGTTGTTATGGTGAGCAATTCCATATTCTTATAGAATTAGAGTGATTGTTAAAACGTTTTAGTTATTATTATAGCAATAGTGCTTGAAGTGAACTGGCCTTAGCATCTCCAAAATGGCCATTTTTGAATATCTAATTTGAATTTCCCGGAAGTAAAAAACTACAGGGTTGGAACAACATTTACTCTTCTACTGGTTTTAAATTAAGCTAAATATAGCACCGTTCAAAAGTTCAGATTTTTTTTAAAAATGTTTTTGAAAGAAGTATTATGCTCACCAAATATTTGATTAAAATACAGTAAATACAGTAAAATTGTGATATATTATTATAATATAAAATAAAAGTGTTTCATTTTAATATATTTTTAAAAGTAATTTATTCTAGTGTTGGCTAAGCTCCATGTGCTCCTACAAAGCACATCTGTTTAGTTGTGCATTTACTGAATGAGCACTGTGCCACTGTTCGCCCGACTGTTACTGCACTTCATTTTATTCTAAATGGTTTTAATTCACTGTATTTTATTTTTATCATAATTTTTATGTTTCATTATTTCTTATTTTTTTATTCTAAACTGTTTTAATTATTCTGATTTCTTTTGATTATTTTACTTTCTTCTATGTAAAGCACTTTGAATTGCCATTGTGTATGAAATGTGCTATATAAATAAACTTGCCTTGCCTTGCCTGAATTTTCAGCATCATTACTCCAGTCTTCAGTGTCACATGATCCTTCAGAAATCATACTAATATGCTGATTTGGTGCTCAAGAAACATTTCTTATTATTATCAATGTTGAAAACAGTTGTGCTGCTTAATTTTGTGAAAAACTGATATACATTTTTTTCAGGATTCTTAGGATATACATGTTTTGTAACATTTTAAATGCATTTACCATCACTTTTTGTTAATAGAATGCATGCTTGCTTCTTAAAAAAAAAAAAAAAAAATTGGTTAGAAACACACACACATGCAGAAACACACCTTGGACCACTCTCCGCCTTCCAGACGAGGCAGCAGACAATCAGGGTTGTTGCATGTCCTGTGTACGTCGGGTTTGGTTCCAGCGCACTCATCGTCTCTCAACTTTAGGGAGCTTCCAGTAGCTAGTCTCTGTTTACAGTAAACCTTCCGCCACTGCGTACCTCTGCCACACGAATGAGAGCACTGACCCAGAGATGAAACAAAACACCAACAAAAACACAAACAAACAAATCAGTCTTTCCCACATACAGTATGCTACAACCACAGAGAGCACCGCATGTGAGCGAATACAAATCACAACTCTTGATGTTTACAGTAGAAAAGCCAAATAAAGATGGAAAGTCGGCTAAGAAAAGGATTTCACATCATGTTCCATAATCCCATATCCTCAAAAACACATGCTCAATGAGAATAACAAAGTGAATCTTCAAAGTGCTTACGAAGGTCTCTAGCACTTTCTGCTATTTTAATCAAATAAACACATTTAGACAAAAGTTTCTCCTTTCAGTCTCACGTTTACATGCAGCCAATAACCCGTTCGCGAACGGCCATGTAAAAACCCTGGGTTTGAACGGTTTATTGGCTGCATGTAAACGTTGTCAATGATGTCTCGGAAAAACCATTTAGAAACTACAGAGATTTCTTAGATCAAGTTCACACTCTCAGTCCAAATCCAATTATCAGTGTGTCTGATGACTGACTGTTCACACTGTGCATCACAACTGGTGCTCTGATCTGTGTTGGTTTCTATGGCATTGGCATTGCGTTGGTGGGCCTACGCCAAAAGTAATATGGAGTTGTTTGAAATGTTGTCTTACAATATGACAATAATGTGTAGCCGCAACACTGGAGTACTACGTCTAATAAACACAGGAAGCTGGAACGCGTGGCTTTTTTCCGTTCTGCCGGTCTCAAAACGTAAAGACACTTCATCACTGGACCACAGATTATATATTATAATTTTCTGGGTGATCTGCACACCAACAACAACACAACATAGTTTCTGCAATGGCAAGAAAGTGGCATAAGCAATAAAGCAATGCAGAATCGAATTGAATTTTAAAATACATGAATGTAGATTGAAACGAATTTGAAATATCAGATTATATGTGAGTTTTTGCCATTCACACTTGCTAAATATAATCAGATTTCCAAACGGATATACACAAAAATCGAATTTAAACTGACAGTCTTTAGTAATTAATAATCTAAAATCATAGGGGTCACTAACCTGTTGCCAGTCCTCGGCCTCCCAGGACGGTGGACACGCCACCTGGTTGCAGGCCTGCAGTTCTGGAGGTCTTGTCTCCACACAGTCTGTGCTGGACGCCGGTTCAGTGCGGTTTCCCGCCACAGACCTCACGCAGGACACGCCACGCGTCTGTAGCCCCACGCCACATGACACAGAACACGGGTTCCACATGCTCACCTCCCATCTGAAGAAAACACACAAAACCACGTCTTACACACTATATGCATTCACAAACCATTTTACATTGTTGTGAAATACAGGATATTTTGATTAATTTAAGGGTAACGCTTTATTTTGATGGTCCCTTTGCATTATTTTGAACGCTTTATTATGATGCTCATTAGATCATTAGTAAACTGTCTGTTTAATATCTAACTCTTTATAGTGATGGTCCTCCAACAGACATTCTACTGACTATAAGTAACTTTCCAAGTACATGTCAACTTATTCTACTAACCCTAACCTAACAGTCTACTAATATTCAGTTAATACTCTAATGCGAGTTAACTGACATGTGCAATGCTCCTTATAGTCAACAGAATGTCTAAAGGGGACCATCAAATAAAAGTGTAACCAATTTAAGATTTTATGTTTGGTTTTTTTTCATTCGGGGAACTGATTGGATCATGAAAAGTGGACGTAAATGGAGTTGATCCTATAGTCAGAACTGAATATAAAGGCATTTCTCATTACCAAATAGACAAAGTTCGGACTGTCGCTCTGGCTACTCTGGTTATCTGTTAATGTAAATTTTAATGGTCAATAATAGCCATTATAATTCAGTATAATGGTATTAGTATAATAGCATCATTCCCAAGTAATACCCAAGTATTAGTATAAAGTATAAGAAGCTATACAATAGGATATAAAGACAATTTAGTCAAATTTAGTACAAGTCAATCAACCAATTTAGTCAAACGTACAAAGTTACGGTATAAAGTTAAATAAATATAAAAAGTTATGAAACGTCACTCAGCCCACAGCCAAAACCTTGGAACAAATAATCAAAGATGGCCCATTAGTAGACTTAAACCAAGACCAGAGGGTATCGAGACCAAGACAAGATCAAGACCAAGACCAAAAAACAGACTGTTGTTGAAGCTAAGCAATAACTTGTAAGATTTTGTTTTGCATTGCCTGTCTATTTCTGCCGATTTCGAAGTCTCCAAATGAATCCATTCTCCAACTTTTAAATACATTTATTTTTAAAAACGAAATTATAATAAGCTTAAGAGCAGGATCCAAAAGTTGGTTGTTTTGTCGCTATGGTTACACACACACACACACACCGTTGGCTGTGCGCTCAAAGTCATCTGTCAGTTGTGCAGTTACCCAAAATCTCCTGAATGAAGTTAAAACCCATCATGTCACTGATATGTGTTTTACTAAATATTAATACATCAATAACTGTACATGATATGTGTTTTTTAAATCAAGTGATCAAAGTGCTCGTTGCCGCTGCGATCAGTGTTTTCTCGTGTGGCTCGCGCACACCGTACTGTCCGTATATTTTAGTTTTGTTTTATTTCAGTTAACGAAATCTTTTTCAATAGTTTTATTTAACAATAACATTACTGTGGTTCACATTAACCAACAGTCCATGCAGCCTGGGGGATGTCAGCTGAAAAGGAAGGACGAGGGCAAGTTATTAGTTGCTTTGTTTGATAGAAAAATTCTGCAAACATTTCAGATAAACATGCACAGATGAATCTTGCACAATTAGATCAAGCAATATGTATTAAGAAAAGCAAATAGGCTGCATTTTCATTCCATGTTTCATTTAATACAAAATAAGCCAAAAATATTCCTTACCACAATCAAAAGCAATATGTTTATGATTTAGCAAAATATTATTGTATGGAATGTGTACGGTAATGCAAAACATGAAGTCACATTGCCATGGTCTTTGAACTTTACGATCCCTGGCATTCCATCGCAATCAAGATCGGAAAGATCCATATGAAGGCGACCATGTCTTAAAACGCTATAGGCATTTCAAATTTTAACAATACAGCCCATATAATCTGAGATAACAATCAAACTTTTGTCCATTATATTAACTATTATAATATCCTGAGCCGCAGTACATAAAAAGTCAAATGAAAGATCCTATAAAGTCATTTTTTCCATAATGCACCACTCTAAAAACCCAGCTGTCCTTTTTTGTTGTTTTATTGTTTTTTTGGCAAATGGTCAGTTAACAGGAAATCACATTATTTTTGATCACATGTCCTTATTTTCAGAGTGGCCCTACAACCTAAGATTAAATCTGAATTTAGTCTTTGAACATAATCTAGGCCAGCAGGTTCAATTTTAGCTCCTTTTTAAGAAGCTGGATGAATCATACGTTTTTTTTTTTATTCCACACTTGCTTTTGCACGCAACATCTTTCCTTGAAAAACGCATTTGGAGTTGAAAGAATTAATTAGCGGGCATACATATTATTAAAGAGGGTTGTGCGCTTACTTTTTTTTTTAAATCATCAGATTTATGCCTGGCAGTCTTGTGAAGATATTTAAAATATGTATTTAAAACGTTGTAAAAAAAAAATGCCATAGAGTTAACTGAAGTAAAGACTTAAGACAAACATTTTTCCATAGTGATTTCTTTTGGACCGTACCTTGGTGGACATGGTTGGGGGTTACAGATGCGAAGCAAGGAAGGCAGAACTTTGGAGCCATTGCAGAGTGTGTCATCGACAATTTCCTGTTTCAAGGTGCTCACACACCTGACAACAGCCATCTGTTTGCCTGCAAAACAACACTGTGAGGAACGGGTTTTGGCAGGGGAGTATTTAAAATGTTTTTTTGTAGTCCAGGCTGATCACTATCTGCTCTCTTAGCAATTTTAGATTACATGCCAATTTCATTTCATCTGGAAAGCTGGACATGTAAAAATCTAAATTAGTTCTTTAGCACAAAGAAATTGTAAAAGCTTTTCGAGCAGTAAACACATTAGAGAGGTTATTTTCTCTAATGGGATTCATGGAGACTTACCAACAGCACATGATGCAGAGCAGGGAGTGAAGCCCATGTATTCCCAAGCGTAGTCCTGCTGATCAGGGATCTGCTGGGGTTTCAGGGGTCGCCATGAGTCTGGAGATGCTAGACAGGAGCCTGAATCACAGCTCCTTTGTAAGGGAGGCTTGTCCTCGTCACACTCTTCATCGGGTAGTTCGACTTCGGCTTGAGTGAAAGACAGCAATACTTTACATTTCACCTGACGCCTTTGAACCCCCGGACCACAAGACACACTGCAGTCCGACCACGGACCTGGGATGAACCTGCACACACACACACAACACACATACACAACACATTATGATTCTGTTTTAAAGATATGCAATTTTCACAACCAGTTTACAAGCACAAATATTAAGGGATGTTGTTATGCTATAGTGTTGTCCTTACTAACTGCACAAGAAAACTTGATTGGTAAAGCAAGGTCTTTTCAATAAATCAGTCAAACAAATTTGGTGAATCAGGCTGAATCAAATCAAAGATTTAAAGGATTAGTTCACTTTTGAAAAAACTTTTGCTGATAATTTACTCACCCCCATGTCACCAAAGATGTCCATGTCTTTCTTTCCTCAGTCGAAAAGAAATTTAGGTTTTTGATGAAAACATTCCAGGATTTTTCTCCATATAATGGACTTCAATGGGAACCGGATGGTTCAAGGTCCAAAAGATAGTGTTAATAACAGTTTCAGATGCAGCTTCAAATGTCTTTAAACGATATCAGACGATGAATAAGGGTCTTATCATGCGAAACGATCGGTTATTTCAAAACTTATTCCAAAAATGTAACTTTTCTAAGGACAAATGCTAGCCTTGCTATATTCCATATGGCTATATTCTCTGAGGCGCGTTTGTAACGTCACGTAATATGTAATTACGTTCAAAAGGTCACGGGCGATGTAGCCGGAAGTACAAAATCAAAATCGTCCGACATCGTTGTTTTTCCTTTTAATTCCTTTTTTTGTAAACGGTGTTTGAGCTAGTTTGCACGTTCAACCTATGCGTTCAACTTGTAAACACTGACTCTGTACTTTCGGCTACGTCGCCCGTGACCTTTTGAACGTAATTACGTAATACGTGACGTTGCAAACGCGCCTCACAGAATAGAGCAAGGCTAGCATTTGTCCTTAGAAAAGTTACATTTTTGGAATAAGTTTTGAAATAACCGATCGTTTCGCATGATAAGACCCTTATTCATCGTCTGATATCGTTTAAAGACATTTGAAGCTGCATCTGAAACAGTTATTAACTGTCTTTTGGACCTTGAACCATCCGGTTCCCATTGAAGTCCATTATATGGAGAAAAATCCTGGAATGTTTTCATCAAAAACCTAAATTTCTTTTCTACTGAGGAAAGAAAGACATGGACATCTTGGATGACATGGGGGTGAGTAAATTATCAGCAAAAGTTTTTTCAAAAGTGAACTAATCATTTAAATCTCCAAAACTGTTGGTCAATGTTACGTTTAAATGCAGTAGCATGTTTCTGACAACAGTATAATAGATTATATGCACTCTAATATGCACTGATCTGTGCTACATACATATATATACATATAAAGTCTTAGTGCAATTATATAATGTTTTAGTGCAATTTATTTCTTATTAGTGCAATATTTAAAACTGATTACAAATTGATGATTTGTGTATTATATGTTTAATATTTGTGTTGTACTGTATGTAACATTGTTTGTGTTGTAATCCGGCATAAGGGAAGAACTTCCTAATTTCGTTATACATATTTATGACAATAAAAATAATATTATCTAATCTTAAATTACATTTAAAAAAAACAATTATATATACATTTTTTCTTTGTCTTTTTTTTTGTTGCCATAAGTTAAGATAGCTATGTTTCACTCATTCCATCAGATTGTTTTGTTGAAAAATTAAAGACCGTTAAACTTGAAACACTGTCTCTAATTCTTTCCATAACAATAAACCAAGCACCATAATAGCTATCATAACAATGAAAACAAAATTGATTTCAAAATAAAACCAAGTCATATTGATAAATATAGCGTTAACATGGACCAAAAGACTTTGATATTTAAGAGTCAACCACACTTAAAATAAACGTGATCATAAAAATAGATGTGGCGGGGTCTCCTAATGAACCACAGAATGATTTTTCCATATTTCTGGCGAGTGGAAAATTACCCTTTTGGAAAATATCGTTGAAATTCATAGCTTGCGTGATCTGTGCGTAATTGGATTCAGGAACATGTTTTTTACCACCATTGAATTAAACCTGAGGACTAAGATGAACAGGCTTCATGCTTTTCGTACCTTGTGTACACTTCTTCCTGCTGTCATTAAATGAAGCTAAAAGACAAATGTGCAGCACATATCTGTAAAAGTATTTAACTATTGTGGAAATGTGTTCGCCTGGAATGGGTGTCAATGCACACCTCTTGCCGCCCACTGTCTAAACACTTTCCAGGCTTAAGGAATTAAAGTTTATGAGATCTGTAATTCCACATAAGCCCTAACATGTCATGTTTGGACTAATGTAGGGGTGTCATTCAGGGAATATTATGATGTCAGAACACCTCATGTGATTGAGAAAACAGCCTTGTGTTTTTTCAGGGTGATGAGCGTTGTACTTTACAAGTGTATACAGCACATTCGGTACATTTTCGGTAGTGCTTTTAAAATGTCTGCCATAACTTACTTTGCGGCAATGCTGAAAACGTAACACATACTTGTGTTACTTTATGAATTGCGTTTAGACACATTTTGAATGAAACGGCACATTAAAGAAAAAGTCAAAGTGAATCATTCAAAATTCAAAAAAATAAATTTGAAATAACTGGAGGTAAGTTTTGTCAAAACCTCAATGCTTGGTACATGAAACACAACAAGGCCATTTAACTAAAGATAGTAGTAGATAGCTTTAGTTGCAAGCCATTCATGTGATTATGTCGTGGGCCTCTTTCCCTAAGAAGGAGTATGTGATCATTTGTAGGTGTGTCTCTGAGACCGTGTATATCAGTGAATAGCACGCAGGAGGGTTTTAATCTCAAGATTTGAGTTCAGGAAGACAACAGTCCTTCCTCAGTGGGTCTCTTCCACTTTTATCTAAGCAGGGATTAGATGTGGCGTGAGACTCTTCAACTACATCCAACCCATAAAATCCAACCACCTAAATCACAGAGGCAAGCGCCCAGCCGTGAATTCCACAGCAAAGTGGACTGGGGTCCCTTTGAGATAGGGACGAGTACTGAACCCTGGTGCATGCCACCTTAGATCACCCTAAATTTAGTTGCACGAGTGATGGAGCAGAACGCAAAAGAAGTGCTGCTATCACTGAGTGATATACTCCTCTAAAGGGAGTAATTCAAGAAGGGTTTGCAGACAAACGGTAGACCCCCCCAACCCCCGGAAAGCTGAAGCGTTGGTCAATGGCTCTTCTGTAAACCTTTAAACACTTTCACCCCTCATTCTTCTTGTTTTATGAGTCTTTGTGATAAATGCCTTTGGTAGACCGCAGAGAGCGGTGGCTGTCTGGATGCTGGCAGCCCACAGTTTGTGGCTTTCAGTGGGGGTAGCGGGGGTTCCGTCAAGCTCCCCTGCCAACTATTAACAGGGGTATGATTTCGGAGATGGGGAGGGGGGGGGACTCTAATAATACCACAACGGGAGGCGAGAGTGGCCCGTGGGGCCTTGTTTAAGTAATGAAAGGAAACTGGACACATAGAGGTCAGAACACAGACACCCTCAACTCGGGTTTCAGTGGCCGTTTTATTCGGATGAAGAACCAGCTAATGAAGCCTGCTTCTTGTCCAGTTCTGGTTGAATTGACTTGGTAAAATGCATTTTTACTGACAGGGTGAGCTCACCAGAAATCCCGAGTAACAGGTGAAAGGATTCAGAGTAGTACTTCAGAGTAATATAAAATGTAAAAATAAAATAATATAATTTTAAAGTAAAATGCATGACTGTATTGAGTTGCAATGCACAGAATGTGGCAAGACTGTCTTGGGATACATGAGGATTTATGGTTCAGTGGATTATTGGTTATAAAAGAGAAAAGACTGATTTATATGTTTATTCAGACACTTGTAGCTAAGCCCAGACGGAATCAGCAGACTTTTTCCGCATTTTCTGTACTGATTCTCTGGAAAAAAAAATCTGCTGAATTATGTAGAATGGGTTTAAACAAGGTAAAATGTGTTAATCTAAACTAAAAGTATACTAGTATACTATATACAGTTGTGGTCAGAATTATTGGCACCCGTTTAATGTGTTCATATGGCAGTAAAAATAAATCTGCATTGATCTTTCATAATTTTTTTTTTAAATCGAACCTTTCATTGAAATTAAAGAATTGAAAGATTCTTACAGAAACATTAAGAAATGTGAACGTTCCTCATTTTGATATTGTCAAACTAGTGCAAATTGTAAAAAAATAATGTTGGTTTAACTTAAAAAAGTAAGTAACCTGGTTGCCTTAAAATTTTAAGTTAATTGAACTGGAAAAAGTGAGTTAATACAATGAAGGAAATTAATTTAATCATCAGAAACTCAAAATTATATGTTATCTGAACTAAATAAATGATTTAAGTTGATTTGACAAAAGAAAATAATGTTGTGATTACTACACTATAAAAAATATTGTTGGTTTAACTTAAAAAAGTAAGTAACCTGGGTTGCCTTAAAATTTTAAGTTGATTGAACTGGAAAAAGTGAGTTAATACAATGAATTTAATCATCAGAAACTCAAAATAATAAGTTATCTCAACTAAATAAATTATTATAAAGTTGATTTGACAAAAGAAAATATGTTGTGATAACAAATCTTGAAAATATTTTTTTACAGTGTACAGAAAGAAAGCAATAGAGTGTTAGTGACCATTTCATATACAGTATAGCATCATAAATATAACTCACGTTGGGTCTTCCAAAGCCACTTTGGTTTCTTCCAGCTCTTGAGCCTGTTTCAACCAGGGCAGCTTGGCTTCAACAGGTTGGTTCTCTGGGAAAGCCACAAATACACACACAAACACAAATATGAATCAATATTTATCTTAATTAAACTAAGCATGTATCAAACAGAGCATTTAGACTCGCGTGTAACCATAATCTGTTGGCAAACATGGAAATTACCAAGTCTGGTCTTAGGAAAAATGGAAAAGACAACTTTTGAAGAATGTCCATACTGGTCTGAGTTGTTTTATGTTTGTTACCCACAAAACATGCTGGTTAAGCTAGTTACAAAGTCTTATGGGAACGCCAACACACCAGCATCCATTACACTACATAAGCTGCTCTTTTTCATAGGGAATGTGACAACAGCCAAGCATTGAATTCAAGCTCAAATTTCACATTTTTGAGGCTCATAACTGTAAAAAGCGGTGCTTGGCTACTAATCAGAGGCGATTAGTTTAGGGTGGTGTGGAATAAATATCAAAGATCTGGGCTGGTAACCAAAAGGTTGTAGGTTGAAACCCTGTAAGTGGTGATCCACAAACTATCATATGAGCAAGATGCACAACCTCAGGTTACTCTGAGGAGGATTGTCCCAGTATTAAGTGTTCTGTAAACTGTTATGGATGAAAGCGTCAGATAAAAGATGGAAAAAAAGATAAAGTAAGCCATGTCAGTGCAAGATCAGTGCCGAGGGACACTCAAATTTCACCAGAAACCCTTCCTTCCATGAACATCTGTAGGACCATCAGTGGGTCATGTGTCTTACCGAAGGTTAGAGAGCCAGTTTGAACCCGGCTGCTTCTCCCTAGCCCCTCAACCCAAACACTGCTAATAAAGCTAGACATAAATCTCCATGTGACAACCAAATATTTATGCAAGCAACCATTTATTGATCTGGAACTGGATTATCACAGCTGTTGGTGAATGTGGCTCGGCAGTAAAGTCTCGCTGTAGAACATGCCGAGGGCTCAGGGTTTGGCTCTTCATTTGGGGTTTCTGGGTTTCTCTGATGGCAGACATCCTCACAACTGGCGTGCGGGAAGGTCTAGATATAATAGCAGGCAATGGAGCCTCTGTCATTTCAACCCACTGAGTTTTTACAAGCATGTCAGGCTTGAGTTAAGTGTGGAATTGATTGATATGAAGGGAATTATTGGTGGGGGAAAAAGCATACAGATGTTTGTGATTAAGGTTTCTTAAATTTTGGCATTGTTGCATGGCTGATATTACATTTAAAGGAACACACTATCGTTTAAAAGTTTGGGGTTGGTATGATGTGTGTGTTTTTTTTTAAAGAAGTCTCTTCTGCTCCAATGATACATTTAATTGATCAGAAATTCAGTGAAAATTATAACATTGTGAAATAGCATTACATTTTGAAATAACAGTTCTCTATTTTTAAATATTTTTAAAATGTAATGGATTCCTGTGATGCCAAAGCTAAATTTGCAGCAGTCTTCAGTGTCATATGATCCTTTTGAAATCATTTGAATAGCTGATTTAGTGCTCAAGAAACATTTATTATTATTATCAATGTTGAAATCAGTTGTGCTGCTTAATTTTTTTGTGGAAACCGTGATACATTTTTTTTTTTAATGAACAAAGTTAAAAGGAGAAATAGAAATCTTTTGTAACATTATCCACATCTTTACTTTCACTTTTGATCAATTTGAAGCATCTTTGTTAAATAAAAGCATTAATTAAAATAAATAAACAAAACTTACTGGCTCCAAACTTTTGAACAGTAGTGTACTTTAAAAAAAGAATACATTACTTACTCTCATGTCACCCCCGACCTGAACCATATCATTAGTTCAGTGGAACACAAAAGGGAAAATTCTGAATAATCTTCAAACTGCTCTTTAGATTTGAAACGACATGATGGTGAACTATTTTTTGGGGTGAATTATTCCTTCAATGAAAATTTGGAGGATTTAAGCAAAGCTTGTAAATGTAAAACACGTGTGAGGAGGAAAGTGTTAGACGTCGAGATGACAAACACCTCCTCTTATGTGGCAAAATCGTGCCTGAACTCAAATGTCTTCCGTCTCGACTAAGGGAGTTTGATTCATGAGCAGACGGGACTATGTTTGGCATGACTTGGAATGAAAAAAGTAAATTTTATTCATGTACGCAGACAAATCACTTGAACTAATTACACAAGACTTTATGAAAAGTGTGTCTTGCCAAAAAGACGTAACATTTAGGTGAGAAAAGACATGGTCACACGGAGAGTTAAAGATGAAAATGCCATTGAGTAGAAGTAGCATAGAGTTCTCAGTTCCTTAAGAAAAAAAATAATAAATAAAAAAAGAAAAAATTGTTAATTTAATTTGTTTTGTTTTTTTGTGACACAAATTAAGATTTTTACAATTACTACTGAATGGATTGGCTATGAATATGGCTATTAAATATGCAATTATATAGCGCAAATGGATATATATGGATATTATATATATATATATATATATATATAAAGTATGCCCAATTGGCACTAAGGGGCCTAAAGTGCATTACACCACCAACACCAGCCTGCACAGTGGTAACAAGGCATGATGGATCCATGTTCTCTTTCTTTTACACCAAATTCTGACTCTACCACCTGAATGTCTCAACAGAAGTCGAGACTCATCAGACCAGGCAACATTTTTCCAGTCTTCAACTGTCCAATTTTGGTGAGCTCTTACAAATTGTAGCCACTTCTTCCTATTTGTAGTGGAGATTGTAGTGGAGTGGTACCCGGTGGGGTCTTCAGCTGTTGTAGCCCATCCGCCTCAAGGTTGTGTGTGTTGTGGCTTCACAAATGCTTTGCTGAATACCTCAGTTATAACGAGTGGTTATTTCAGTCAAAGTTGCTCTTCTATCAGCTTGAATCAGTCGGCCCATTCTCCTCTGACCTCTAGCATCAACAAGGCATTTTCGCCCACAGGACTGCCGCATACTGGATGTTTTTCCCTTTTCACACCATTCTTTGTAAACCCTAGAAATGGATATGCGTGAAAATCCCAGTAACTGAGTAGATTGTGAAATACTCAGACTGGCACCAACAACCATGCCACGCTCAAAATTCCTTAGATCACCTTTCTTTCCAATTCTGACATTCACTTTGGAGTTCAGGATATTGTCTTGACCAGGACCACACCTCTAAATGCATTGAAGCAACTGCCATGTGATTGGTTCAATAGCATATTGCATTAATATTAAGGCATTTATTCTTATATATAACCTTTTTTGCCTTTTGTCAAGAAGTTAAGAACCCTAGGATTCAATACAGAACCCAACTGAACCATTTTTTCTCAATTCCACTGGTGTCTATGTGAAACAACTGACATCATAATGAGTTATCAAAACAGATTTCACTTCTCACGCTTTTTTTTCCTACAGGAAAGACAGAGAAAAATACTCAAATAAAAAAGGCGAGATCTGACAGGAAAATAAAGTGACAGACAAGGACAAGTCTCAGGAATTAATTAACTCCACAGCAAGAAACAGCTCTAAAACACACCGTGACTGACTCTCGATGAGCTCACAGTGTCTGTCTGCACTTATGGAGAATTTTACATTCAGATCACACATTACTTCACGAGCGTCTGTCTGTGGCACACTCCACTCTCCTCTCTGACAGCTGCAGGCTCTGACTGTTCCCTAATGGAGAACACTTTGGCTGTGTTCCAGAGTCTGGTTAGCTTCCTCACTGCCAACTGCCTACATAGGCAGCAGCCTCATAAATGAGCAAGACTCTAGACAGACAGCAATTCTGTACCTCAATCAAATACAAATTATATTGATGATAAACATTTCTTTCCATCTTTTCAGGCCACATTCTCTGTGATAGACAGATGCAATGGTGCAAAATGGGGTTTTCTTAGAGAAGCAGCATAGTTGTACCACTACGTTTTGAAACAGACTTCTAATTGAAATAATTTCTAAAAAAGTATTTTAATCATATCAATGTTTTATAAATGTTAGGTTTCATTAGTAGATAAATGGCACTTATCAGTGACTGCTCACTATATCAGTGGCCTTGGCTCCAGATTTATTAACCATTGATTTTTTTTTCTGAAGGCAGAACATTCTTCAGTAAAAAGTTTAAAGCCTGAAACTAAAAAAATGAAAATATTTTTTTTTTTTCAGAAATGCTCAGTCCTTTTAAAAATTCACCCAGTACTTGTGTGTGCTATGTATTTTCAATGCTTATTAGAGCTGTGGTTCTCAACAGCACAGTTCTAGGCAGCAGCCTATGTATGTTTTATTTATCAGATTTTTGTTGTTTCTACCTCGTGGTTTGTGGCAGGCGACGGGGACCAGGCAGTCCTCTTTGATATGGGGTTTGAGGTGGGGGCTGCAACCGCCAGCATGTTGCCCACTGTGATCCACACACAGCACAACTCTGTACCGTAGACCTGGGCCACAGGTAACCGTGCACTGGATAGTACAAAATACAAAAACACAAATATATACATGGGGCAGTCCAGACGTGCTGATATGTGATCACATTACATTTAATACGTATTGTGAAAGCACTATACAAATGAAATTGAGTTGAATCTATCCATTTACACCAGGAGTGAAGTGAGAAGCACATACAAATCCAGGTCTACACTGAAAAAAATAATATGCTTTATCTCATCAATAAAATTGTGGCAACATATTACAAGCAATATTATTAATTAAATTGTACAAATTAGAATTATTTAGATTTAATAGATTTAATAGAATTAATTAATTTGTTCAATTTAATAAATAATATTGCTTGTAATCTGTTGCCACAATTTTATTGATTAGATAAAGCATATTCATTTTTACAGTGTAGGACAATGAAACTGAAACGTTGGCTAATATAGTGTTGGTGGCTTTACGCCTATATATGCGATTGATATGATTGGTGAACAATCTTCAGTAGCTGCGTTTACATGTACACTAGTAATCTGATTGTAATCGGAAAACTAGCATAATCAGACTAAGAAATCAAAATGAATTGGCCAAATTCGATTAAAAATTCATTCAGATTGCTAGGGGTGGTTTAAAACTTATCTAATCCGATCGAAAGGACATGTAAACACTTGATCGGATACTGGAAAGTACTGCGCATGTGCAGTGATGTAGAAATGATGTATGAAGTGAGGAACTAGCTGTTGTTGTTCATCTAATATTTGTGTAGTACCTAAATGTTTGTAGTTTGTGCTGTGTATGGTGTTGTATAATATGTTGTCATGGAGATTTGTTTGCTGCGTTATTTTTGTATCTAATGACGTTGTTTTGCTTGGTTTCTTATTGTTGCTTGTAATTTGTTTAATCCTGCTATCCGACTCTGTCTTGACTAGGTCTCACTTGTAAAAGAGGTTTTAACCTTAATGTGACTTTCCTAGTTAAATAAAGGTTAAAAAATCAAATAAAATAAAAAAGTGAAGTGGGACATCCCACTAGACTCTCATCCACAGATGCGTTGTTTTGGGTGCAGGAATGGGCATTTTTACAGCTTGATTAGAAGCAGGGCAAAGCTGTTCATGTGCTCGTCGTCACGTAAGCAACTCAATCAGGCCTCGTCACTTTTTTTGCGTATGCTTTGTTCGGGAATTATTTAAATAACAAATATTGTGATGTGTTTGTTCCTGGAAGAAAACGCAAGACTACAATAGAGGCATTTCAAGGAGTTCAGAAACAGTGCTTATTGATTTAGAGTTGACTTTGTGCTTTATAAATGTACAAACCCTTTTTCATGCTCAAACATCAACCTTATACAATAAACAAAGTTAGAAATGTAAAAGCATAATAGGCCCTCTAAATCAGTCACATGCAGTATGTGGTTTCCTTTGAGTTAGGACACAGAAACAGCTCACTAGGCTGAAGAACAGATCTAAAGATGGTCAGTGGTGATCAGAGATGGAAGAAGAGGTCAATTTACCTGAGACCACTCCATGGCCATCCACTGTGGACACTCAAACGTGTTGCAGCTCTGTTTGCTGAATGGTCTTGGGGAGTGTGTGCACTTCCACTCTTCCACCTGCACAATCTGACCGTTGACGTCCTCCTCTACACACACCACGCTTCTCTCCTGAGTGCCCCCTCCACACGACACTGAACACGACGTCCACGGGTTCTGCTCCCACCTGCAGCAGTGTTATACAATAACATCTGTTGGTATTAGTGCTAAGTACTAACTTAGTACTTTATGTTATGAAATGTTATAGACAAAGTGTCAACGATGTGATAAAAAAGACAGTAAAAACAGTAATATTGTGAAATATTATTCAAATAAAATGTATTTTCAGCATCATTACTCCAGTCTTCTTCAGAAATCATTCTAATGTGATGATTTGCTGCTCAAGAAACATTTATTACCAATGTCAAAAACACTTAATATTGTTGTGGAAACCGTGATGATTTTTGTTTTTTCAAAAGAACAACATTTATTTAAATTAAAATAGAAATCTTTTGTAACATCCCAAATGTCTTTACAGTCACTTATGAACAATTGAATGTGTCCTAGTTGAATAAAATGTAAATTTCTCCAATTATTATTACTCACTCAACCTTTAAATAGCGGTGTGTCTGTGGTATCCAAAACAATCACAAAGCTATCCTTTGTATATCTATCCTAATATGAGCAGCAAGTGTGCTGTGATATACGTGCTGTAGACTTCATACCGTGGTAGAGGCTGGAAATGGTCATAGGGCATCACTTCCTTGAAGCCATCACTGCAGAGAAACACACACCATTAGCCCTTCAAGTCATTATCCACACTATAATGAGCTCATGCACAGGAAGTCTAATACACAGCTACTCTCTGGTTTATAGAGACTCATCCTTCACTCAATGTGTTTTGTTATGGAGGGTGTGTTGAAGAGATCGATAAGACAGAACCAGCCTTTCGGGGCAGGGATCCATGTTGCACTCCTTGAGTTTGGGTGTAGGTTTGGTGTTCTCTGGGAAGCTGTGGCACAGGTGCTCTGCAACCGATTTGTTGAAACGAATGTCCATGCAATCAGCCGAATTGAGCTGATAACCTTCAGAGGCGAGACAAAGCAACATTAACTATGGTTTTATGACAGTTGCATAGTTTATAGACAGGATTTTAAGAAGTAAGTGTGGTGAGAGAGAGCTCAATGCGCTGCAACTGAAGAAAACAAATGCAAATAGAAAAAAAACACCTGCAAATTAAGAAAACATGTTCATCAGTTTCACAACACATGTATGTGCATGTCCCAGCCGGGTTCATCATTTATTGGGGGTCCCCTGGAAACATTTCCGTTGTGGTCTGTGCTATTTGCAGTGCGTTTCTGTATTTGGTTGTGTTGTGAGTATTTGGAGCACACGTGTGTTGTAAAACTAATTCAAATATGTTGTCTTAATTTGCGGGTGTTTTCCTATTAGCATGCGTTTTCTTCAGTCGCAGCATGTTGAGCTCTCTCGGCCCCCGTAAGTATACATGATAATCCATGTGTACATTACCGGTCAAAATTTTTGAAAAATTACGCTTTAAAAAAATCCTTCAGAAATCATTATATATATATATTTAATATATCATATATTAAAGTTGCCTTATAATGCGTTTTTGAATTACCTTTCATGTAGTTTTTATTAATATAGGTCTTAAAAGATCTTAAAAGTTTTTAAGATCACAGTTTAAGACAAATAGGGCCCTATTTTAACGATCTGAAACGCAAGTATCAAGCGCAAAGCGCAAGTAACTTTGTGGGCTGGTCTTGGGCACTGTTGCTATTTAACCGGCGGGATAAATGACTCTTTAAATTCTTTTTGAGAAATGAGGTGATATGAAGTGTATATTATGAGAAAAAGAACGTGTTTTTTGACCTTGGATTCATGTAAACCTATTGTACAAGACCTCCAAAACTAAATTAGAAACCTTTAAAATAGCATAATAGTGCCAAATCAATTATCTGCAAAATATTAGAGATTTTTAATTTATCGGTTTCAATATTGATTGATATTGGATATATTTCAACAGATATTGGATGTTTAGTTGTTTAATTTTAATTTTAATTCATTGGGTTTCATTTAATGCTCACTTAAGTTTGTGATGCCTAAATCAATGTGCTGCTTTCAGGTTTAGTTGTTAGTGTTTTATTTTTAATTTAGACACAAAAAAATAGTAAATTTGTATCATTTTCAGATTATTGTCCTATCAGTATTGAACAGAATTGTAATTATCCCAAATTTAAAATGATCATACTGTCTGTCGGTGTGCTGAATGAGTATTTTTGGTGTATTCAAATCACTGTGACTTATTAAAAATGGCCTTCTTAAATTAAGAGGAATAATCTATAACACTTACCCCCTCCACAGGTGACAGAGCAAGGGAAAAAGTCAGTTTCCCTCCACTGGTAGCGAATGGGCTGGTAGAACATAAACTGCATCACGGTGTCTTTAGGGCCAGCATATTTTACCTAAGAAGAATGGAAATCCACATATAATGTGCCTGATAAGATCATTTCCTTTTAATAGTCATTTTCATAATCATATCACGAAAAAAGATAAAAGCCATTCATTTTGAAAAGCCAAATGATTTTGACATGTTTAATAAGCAGGAAATGTCCTCAAGGGGCCACAGTCCAACTCCTGATTTCCATATGAAATGCAGCATGCATCATCTTCCACTGAATTTCCGGAGCTGTGATGATCAGTTAAATACTGTTTGCATGCTGCTGCAATTAACTAGAGTAATGAGTCATGTTCAATTATTCTAAAGCCGTAGTGTCAAGACTAATCATGACTCTTCAGGTCGTGACATGAGAAAGTCTAGCATGATTACAGTCATATTGTGCCGTGTTTACAGTTTCATATGCAGAGTAAACATTGATTCTCTTTGCTGCTTTAAACTCATAATGAAGCTTCAAACTGAGTTTGCATGAAAATTTCAGAAACCTTGCTAAAAAAAAAAAATAAAACCCAAAAGTTTCATGATGGAACAATAGTTCATGTTTGTGAGTGTGTGAGTGTGTGTGTGTTTACAGGTTTATACACAAGGATAGTAACACCTGAGATCAACTATGAGGGAAATAATGTGATTAATAAGCATACTAAATTGTTTTTTTCCTTGTAAAATATAAAAATACAATTAGAATAAAGTTATATAACTTTTATGTTGTTGTTAAGATGCAATTAATCATGATTAATAGATTTGACAGCACTATGTCATATATACACAAGTTTGTTATATATAATATTTTTTTGTATTTATATATGTATGTATAAATGATAATATGTACATATTTGGTACAGTATATGATGAATGCTATATAATAAATAAAATAAATTACAATATATAAATAAACATACAAATAATAATTATATATCATTATTATGTGTGTGTGTGTTATATATATATATATATATATATAAAACTTAAAACTATATATAAAACTTATATATATATATATATATATATATTTAAATAACTTACAGTATATATATATATATATAACTTGTATATTATAAATTAAATCATATACAGTACAAAAATATTTATAATTATTATATACTGTATAAAATAAAATAAAAACATAATTGAGAATACAACAGAAATACAACAGACCATCCACTAGTGTTGAATGTTTAGCATTACATCTCTTTTTGTATGTTATGGAAAAAATAAAATAATACACGTTGAAACAATCAAATTGTGATAGAAATAAAAAAAAATGTGAAACTAGACCTATAAAATCTTAAGGGGTACATCAAGTGCATTTCTTAATAAGGTTGGAAACTCCAACACGAGAGAAAATACCTATCCATTGAAAGAGCGAATATCTCTAGCAATGATTTTCTGCTGCTTTCTAGTACCACTTGCAGATAGATAGATCTACTGTTCAGTTTTCATTACACACCTTAATGGTGAAGTCTGCAGACAGCGGGCCGTAGCAGCGGAGTGTCTGTCTTTCTGCTCCTCTCTGGTACTCCACCGTATTGTTGCCCAGAGTGTGAGAACCTGAAGAGCTGAACACAATCTCTTCTCTCCGGCTGTTTGGTGCTTGGGCTTCAATCACTGAAACAGGACATTTCAGGTTCTGTGAGTGATATTGGGGATTACCACAGATACAATATTACTGAGAGTTATTGCTGAAACAGGTGGCCCGAGACACCACACCTGTCTCTGTGACAGTGCTAAAGTCTGAAAACAGCAGAAACTGTCAGTGGAGTGTTTTCTAACTGTTTTCTAAACAGTAACAACATCAACCACGCTTTTAGAGGCTGGAGATTTTAACTGAGGTGTGGTTGATCTTGCTGTTTTTGTAAACCACCAATGGCCTTAAAGGGATACTCCACCCTTTTTTTCACATTAAACTATGTTATTCTCTTAACTAAGACGAGTTGATACATAGCTCTCTTGTCTCAGTGCATGCACTCAATCGCTCTGAGGCGCGAGACACTTTGATCGCACTTAACTAGCCCAGTTCATTCAAAATGGGCCAAGCAGGCCAATTGCTGTGGTATTCCGCCATACAATATATTTATCCAATTTACACACTTTGAAAAGCGCACCGTTTTAGTTTGTGTCACCGTCCTATGTCGAGTTACACTACTCGTGTAACTGTATTTAAATAGGGAAAACGTGGAGGTGTGTGGTCACTTCTCTGCTTGGCCCATATTGAATGAACCGGGCTAGTTAAGTTCTATCAAAGTGTCTCAAAGCGACTTAATGTTAAAAAAACGGTGGAATATCAATCTAATAGTGGAATTATGACACGAATTTGGGTCTTTTTGGCCATTTTTTAATGATAAAGAGGACAGGAGATATGGTGGAATTAGCTGTCAAATCGATTAATTGCATCTAATATGCATTATATAAACACAAAGTTTTATGTTAGATGTGATTAATTGCGATTAATCGATTTGACAGCCCTAAGTATTATTATTATTATTTATATTAGGAATAATAAATTCATATTGTTCACAATACTTTTTTTAATTTACTATAACCAGTAACTTTACAATAAGTTTCCATTTGATAACAATTTGTTAACTAACTACATTAATGAACATTATCTAATGATGACAGATACTTACTAAATGTTAGGTAATGTTCATTTTAACACTAAAATATTCTTACAATCAGAAATTGCATCTATTAATATTATTTATTTTACACACACACACACACACACACACGCACGCACACACGACTCCATTCTGGCTTGTAACGTCCACTTTGATCCAAATAAATGGCCAAAATAATTGTTTCACCCTGAAATATGTCACTTTATGGAGGTAAATTTAGGAAACTTCATTTCACACGAATTTTGCGAAATTTTGAACAATGAGAGAGAAAAAAAAATTTCTTCGATCCATCACTCCCACATTAAATGTTTCAAGTCATAAAATACCAAATCATTGTTTGTTGTTAAAAAATTCCCAATGTGATCTTGACAATTTCGAATGTAAATAAATGTCTTTCCGTTGTTTGCACATTGATACATCGTTCTGGGAATAATTGCAGACCCTTCATGTAAATAAAGCAACAGAACAACATGTGTTTGCGGTGAGGGAAAAATCAAACAACTGGTCAAAGCGGCGAGAGAGCGTCTGGCAGCAGCTGAATATAATTATACCTTCTCGTAACAGCTCACGAAGACATTCAATTCCCACATTGTCGTTGTTCTGACAATAAAAAATGGCAGTTAAAATTTATTTGCTTAGTCAAATGGATTGAATGAGGATTTTTCTGTGATGTGGTAGATTACAGATTAGAAGTACTTTTAGCAATGGCAATTATTAGAACATTTACAACATCTCAATGCACAAATCTATAGGGTAGGTTCATAAACTTGGCTGTTATACAGTAGATATTGGATTATACAGTACGTTTTCTTTATTTTTCTAGTCTTTTAGGCTATTATCTGTATTTTCTCATTTATTATGTGAGCTTTGGGATAGAGCCATCTTCAGGTCACCCAAACCCCATTTTTGAAACATGGGACAAGTCAAACACCCACTAAATACCCTGTAGTTCTTGATGGAGATCTAGTTTGCAACCAAACAGAAGTAATGGGCAGGTTATGGGGTTTAGATATCAGTGTGTGTAGTTTGAAACGTGGTTTTCCACAGAACGGAAGTGTGTATTTGTGTGAGTGTGGGTCCATCGGATGTGGAACGGTACTTTGGGATTGGACTTCAGCTTACTCCTCGTGTCCGTTATGGACGTCTGCTAGATTACTGGCTCTGTCTCCATCGTACTGGGCTTTCAGCCACCACAAATTAGCCTGCATGAACACTTCATTCTTCTGCTTTATCCTGAAGTTCCCTCAAACCTCTTAGCATTTGTCCAACTCAGGTAATAGGAAATCTCTTTTTTCGTTCTTTTTTGGTCTTTCGGGCTAGATAGATATATAAAATCCATATGAATTCCCACACTGTGCTACTACACCAGGCGACTGTGTCAAATAGGGTTTGGCTGTGTCACTGTGGAGGCATTGTGAACTTCAGACTACATTGCAGATGTTGGAAGAGCGCTTTTGAAATACCTCTGATGACCTGTGACAACTTTCTGAGAGAGGCACAGATGTAAACTGATTAAAAAAAAAAAATAATAATAATAAAATAAAACATAGGGAAAATTATTATGACAAATGACATTGTGAGATGTAAGACTTTCATTGAAGGTAACCAAATAAGTAAATACATTTCTAGTATAACTTTATAATCCAAGAAATATAATACATTTAATCAAATATAGTATATTCTTTATAAACTGCTCAACGTGGATGAATCTCATGACGATATTTAACCACCCCACAATAAATAAAACTAAATAAATAAAAATAGCATTTTTTATTTTATTTTATTAAACCTACTTCCTTTAGTCATTATCAGTGTTTCCAATAGGATTTTGTGAGAGTGTGGTGAGTGGACCTTGGTCGCTCTTGTGGGTCCGCATGCATTTTATTTTGGTGGAAAACTTCTGTCAAAACAGGTTTACAAGGTTTTAAAGGTTCACGGGCTGCCGCAGTCTATGAATGGGAAACGCTGAAATATTGTAATTTAACAAATAAAAAATAAATCAGAGTTTAAAACATTACTTTTATTTGAAATAAAGATGAAATAAGTTGAAGTTAAAGCACTACAATTATTGACTGGAAATCAAATAACACAAACTAAAACTGATAAAAACCAATATTTAAAAAAACACAAAACTAATAAAATGACAAAAGCACATTGAAATTACAAAAAAAAATTAACCTGAAAATTAAAAATATAAAAATAAAAGCTGATTCAAAATATGAATAAAACATTTAAATAACACTGATATAAATAAAGTATAAAATAAAGTATAAAAACGACAAATAAGCTTCACTTTCTTTAGGATAAAGATAATTTCTCATATTTCAATTGATTTTAGGATGAAACAGGATTTGTCATTCGAAAGATACCCAATGTTGTTAAAGTCCCTATGACATCAAAATTGACCATACTCACTTTGTTTTCCTAAATTGATCGTTTTGTGGTGAACAATTCATACATGCAAGTCAATCCACACAAAAAAAATGTTTGGCTTCGTAATCTTTAATCAAATTTTGAAAATGCCCCTTCCCTTTGCATTGGAGGACCTTGCCCGATGACCTAGGCTTTACAGTTTGGGTGTCTCCTTAACATCCATAACCACGCCCCTCCAACTGACAGCTGCTGTGTGTTTGCGAGCACCGAGCGAGCATTGATTGACAGCGTGTGTAAACTTAAGTCATCCTCCATTTCAGAATGAAAGACCCATTTTTCTAGATCCAATCAGGTGCTAGTTGGAAAAAAAAGCCACGCCCACTATTTTGCCTCATTTAGTATTCTGTTTCTCTCGGAAATACGTCACAACACTGGAGAAAAATCGTGTGCAACTTCCGGTTCACGGGGACTTTAACTTTTAGATTTCAAAAATTCTCAATGGAACAAAAAACTAGAGAGTGTGGAAAAACGAGCAACTCCTTGACAAGTTGAATTGTCAACTTTAAGGCCTCGGCCCTGAGGAAGAAAGCTGGATTAATTCATAGTGTTAATGTTGATTCTCCAAAGAAAAGCCTTTCCGGCCTTTGACGATTGTTAAATGGCTTCAAACCGCCGGATTAAGTTGAGACTTCATGCATGATGGTTTCATGACGAGTCAAGAATTAGACCCAGAAGCTCTGAAACACCACAGATCTTTGAATAAAGTTAACACGGATAATCTCACCAATCATGTCCGGTCCCTTGGCTGTGATTCTGAGGCCTCTGCTACCCATTGGCACTTCCATCACCGTCTTCATGGCTGAAGAAGAAGAAGAATTGCAAACCAGAGACTCGTTAAAACGACACATAATACAGTGACAGCATCCTTACTGCACCATGGCAGATGTGTGGGAAATCCATATAGAGTTGAGTTATATTATTTATGTATTAAAGGAGTAATGGAATATAATAACAGTGTTTTTTTTGAGTAAGCCATAGCATTTGTGCATTATACTACAAGTATTTAGGCTACTGTTTTTCATACAAATACCATAGAAACCAGTTACATTTTATAGTGGTATTGAGGTGCTACTCACTCTAAAAAATTCTGGGTTGTTTCAACCCAAATTTGGGTCAAAAATGGAAAAATGTTGGGTTATAAAACGCAATTAAAAATGTACAGTTGAAAGTGAAAGTTGGGTTAATTTGAAATTACATTTTTAACCCAACATTTGGGTTTGTCCATATTTTACTCAAATTTGGGTTCAAACAACCCAGCATTGATTAGAGTATGCATGGTTTTAACTGTGGTTATAAAGATCTTAATGTCTGCTACTATGAAATTTTAATAAAACTCAAACAGATAGAATATTCACATTTTACCATATAAAAATGAGATTGTTCAAATTTTTACTGTTTTTGTTAACGAACATAAATTTGCATCTGCATCCAAACTCAAGCTTGTGTACTGTAAAATGTGTATTTCCAAGAGACAAAATATCACCTGATAGGACATAAACTACGAAATTCATTTGTAAATTAAGATATTTGTTTTCTTAAAAAAAAAATGACTGGAAAAGTGCAAATAATTTTAAAAAGTGACGTTTTTTTCATGTTCTGACAATAAAGAGCAATTTAAAACCACAAATTACGGTCTGGTTTATACAGCTTTCACTTAGGAGCAAAAATCTGCCTGAAAGGAACTTATAAAGATTTGACATTTATTGTCAAATCATATCAACTGATTTGAAAAAAATGTTATATTGGTAATGTTTTTGGCCATATAGCCCAGCCCTAGTTTATCGAATAAAAAAGGATTTGAGCTCATTTTTAGAATTTATGCGCATTTTGCCATTTCCATCCAGCTTTTTTTATGTGATCACCCAAAATTCTAATGTTGAATGACATACAGAATATGCAGTAATAGTGTTTCACTCCAAACACTGATCGGAAATACAGCATCCCTCACAGCTCATGTCAGTATCCATTGTGCACGTAAATACAGTCATTACATTTGAGAGTAAATGAGTTGCAAACACACAGACACTGCAACTCTGACACACTTACTGTAATGTGTTCAAACTCTCTCCATAAAAAAAAAAACATTTGTGGCTTCTCAGTGTACTGCTGAAAAAAGAAAACCCACCAATTTCCAGCTCAGTAAACAGAAAACCACAACAGAGAGCAGCCTGAGTGCTTTCAGTTATGGTTGGATTGAGAGCGTTCTGTAAAAGCAAGCGTAATGGGGGTAATGGAGAGAGTGGGGTCGAATACAGGAAATCTCTCCAGTTACTCATCTCTACTACTTTTTTGATTCTTTATTTAGATTTTTTATACACATGGACTTATTACAGGGATAATCCCCTGGAGCAAAGGAATAGTTCCCCCATGAAATGAAAATTATGTCATTAGTAACCCCACTCATGTATTTCCAAACCTGTGGTAGAACAAAAAGGGCGATTTTTGGAATTGGTTTTGAACAACATAAGAATAAGTTAATAAATAAATAAATAAATAAAAAAATTGCCCTGCAAGCGTCATGCTCAGTGGTGGTGGTGGGGTGTCTTAAAATATGATCATACATGATAAAAAAATATATTATTTTACTATAATTTTTACCTTAAAAACATAATGACTATCACTCATTTGTGGCATCAAACATTCTCCCCCCAATAAAGTTGGTTATTAAAGAGCATGTTTGATATAAAATATGAGATGTGTATAGAAAACAATCCAAAAAAATCAATGTAAATATCACTCACACACAGAGTATTTTTTTATTGTGCTTCATTTCCAATCAAGCTGTAATTTTATAAAAATATGCAAAAAGTTCCAATTTCACAATGGACACATTACAATAACTTCTTAATATCTTAATTTCCATAAGGAATTTTCAATTAAAGATGCATACTACTGTATGGCTAAATACATGCAAATGATCCACAACAAGGCAAAAAAAAAAAACAGCCATTTTATATAACCGGAATCTTGCTCAAGTGACAAAATGGATAATCATGGCTTGAGGAAATTTAAAAAAAATGAAAATGCATGATAAAAGAGATGAATTATTACCTATAAATTATAAATTCATAACGTGCTTGCTATGAAATTAGCAACAAAAAAGGCCAAGGAATCAGCTATTTCCTATTTCCTATATGGGATGGGAATTTTCATGATTTTGACGAAAAATAAAAAATAAAACAAAATGTTATGCATGTATTATAGCCCTTGGAGATTTATAGACAAATAAGTGTGTGTTTTTACTTAAAAAAAAAAAAAAAAAAAAGTGTCCCTGGTTTCAACAGCAAACACCCTTAGCTTGTAGCCTGGCAAGCTACAGCCTTTAAAGTAGCTTCCTTAATAACTTCTTTAACTGAGACACTTTAGGGTCAAATATAAAGTGAGTGGCCTGTGTAGATGCAAAGTGCTAATGCCGTTTATTGCATTAGCAGGAATTGATGTAGGCAAAGAGGTGTTTTTCCCTTCGCTCGGCAATGCTCACCGCATCCAGCAATTACAGGGCTTGGAAATGCGCCAACATCATGGGAGCCCCAAAATATTTACTTTTGGAAACATATATAGAAAGTACTGGAATTTATTGCTATAATGAAAAAAGTTTCAGACACCAGTCAGTTGTAAACAGGGTAAAAAATGCCCAAACAATGCTGCGTTTCAAAAATACCAATAAAAAAAAACCCAAGACGTAATTGCCCTCGCTTTAAAAATAACCCAACCGTGCAAGTGTGACTTCAAATTTGTTTATAACGATGGAGAAAAAAGTAATCTAATGTGGCTAACTGCTCCACAAAGATGCATCGACCCGCAAGTGAAATTAAAAATCACACAAGCGTTCCCACAATGCATCTGTGTTTCTATCGCTCTCCTTTAAAAAAATGCAGAAATGAGTCACTGCCGAGTAAAAGGAATGAATTATAAGAGCCAGAGGCTCATTAGCAGCTTTATTGCATTTTAATATTAACAGATCCATGTGACGCTCTGGAATCCTGACAGTCATCCAGCCCGGATTGAAGTCTTTTGGGGAATGACCTATCCGATCACCGGACTTCCATCTGGAGACCTCATGACGGCTCTACGACTAACGAGAAGCCTACGTGTCAGTGCCACGCATGTGAATTATTAGTGAAACGGCTTTAATTAAAGAATGCATAACTTGTTTGGATCGAATTACCTCGTTTTTGGTTTAACAGGCTTTGAAAATGAATAGCATGATTGTGTGAAAATGTCTTGGTTAGAAGAAAAGTTCCAGTCACTCAGGTTCTGTTCCAAGTAAGCTGCATTGCTTTCTATTTCCTACAGTCAGAACGCTTTCTCAGGCAGCATCAACCGAAATAAAACCTATTTGGAATGATCTATGACTTAACTCAAAATTAGAGATGATAGATATTTATTTATTATGAATTTACAGCCATCAGCATTTTGGTTATATAGCATGGAAAAGGCAGATACTGATGGTTTTGATTAATTACTGTAACTGCATGAAGGCACTGAGTTATAAAATGTCTGTTGCATAATCCAATTTATCTGTAGAAAAAAATTTAATTCTCGACAAAACAAAATGAAACTTGCATTGTCAAGAAAGTGTTTTTAAGCCTTGCCAATTTAAATATACAAGTGCAAAAAGGCACAAATTTGGTACTCGATGAAGTTTTGTGTGTGCAGTAGTAATGTAGTACAGAGATTTCTGCTTTCTCAGACTCGTCTCGGACTTGTTCCTTCAAAGACTCGGTCTTGACTCGACTCGACCCTTCAAATACTCGGTCTTGACTCGGACCACAGTGGGAGGAGAAGGACTCGAGATTTTTTTTACAGTCAATACAGTCGAGTCCGAGTCAAGACCGGGTCTTTAAAGGGTCAAGTCCGACTTGAAATCGAGTCCATTGGTTTTCAAATACAGTCAAGTCCGAGTCAAGACCGAGTCTTTGAAGGGTCGAGTCCGAGTCGAGATTGAGTCCATTGGTTTTCAAATACAGTCGAGTCCGAGTCAAGACCGGGTCTTTGAAGGGTCAAGTCCGAGTTGAAATCGAGTCCATTGGTTTTCAAATACAGTCAAGTCCGAGTCAAGACCGAGTCTTTGAAGGGTCGAGTCCGAGTCGAGATTAAGTCCATTGGTTTTCAAATACAGTCGAGTCCGAGTCAAGACTGGGTCTTTGAAGGGTCAAGTCCGAGTTGAAATCGAGTCCGTTGGTTTTCAAATACAGTCAAGTCCGAGTCAAGACCAAGTCTTTGAAGGGTCAAGCCCGAGTCGAGATCGAGTCCATTGGTTTTCAAATACAGTCGAGTCCGAGTCAAGACCGGGTCTTTGACGGGTCGAGTCCGAGTCGAAATCGAGTCTGTTGGTTTTCAAATACAGTCAAGTCAGAGTCAAGACCGAGTCTTTGAAGGGTCGAGTCCAAGTCGAAATCGAGTCCGTTGGTTTTCAAATACAGTCGAGTCCGGGTCAAGACCGGATCTTAGGGTCGAGTCCAAGTCGGAATCGAGTCCGTTGGTTTTCAAATACAGTCGAATTCGAGTCAAGACCGAGTCTTTGAAGGCTCGAGCCCGAGTTGAGATCGAGTCCATTGGTTTTCAAATACAGTCGAGTCCGAGTCAAGACCGAGTCTTTGAAGGGTCGAGTCCGAGTCGAGATCGAGTCCATTGGTTTTCAAATACAGTCGAGTCCGGGTCAAGACCGAGTCTTTGAAGGGTCGAGTTTGAGTCAAGACCGGGTCTTTGAAGGGTCGAGTGCGAGTCGAAATCGAGTCCGTTGGTTTTCAAATACAGTCGAGTCCGAGTCAAGACCGAGTCTTTGAAGGCTCGAGCCCGAGTCGAGATCGAGTCCATTGGTTTTCAAATACAGTCGAGTACGAGTCAAGACCGAGTCTTTGAAGGGTCGAGTCCGAGACGAAATCGAGTCCGTTGGTTTTCAAATACAATCGAGTCCGAGTCAAGACCGAGTCTTTGAAGGGTCGAGTCCGAGACGAAATTGAGTCCGTTGGTTTTCAAATACAATCGAGTCCGAGTCAAGACCGGGTCTTTGAAGGGTCGAGTCCGAGTCGAGACAGAGTCCGTTGGTTTTCAAATACAGTCGAATGAAGTAATGGCTGCTGAAAATTCAGCCATCAAAGGAATATATTTTACAACAGATATTTTAAAATGTGATATTATTTCACAATAGATCTGTTTTTACTATATTTTTAAAATCAAACAAACGCAGCCTTGGTGTGCATATAAAAGATTTCTTTCAAAAACATACAAAATGTAAAGTTTTGAACAGTAATGTATATGTTTAATTAACTTGTCTCGTGTCATCCATCTTGCAACGCATTTTTCCTAAAAAGATACATGTGATGCTGCCAAAGGTCTCTTCGAAGACAGTCATGCTACCTACGCTTTGGAACAGCCTTTGCGTGGGGAGTGTACTTGCCTAAAAATGCAGCCTACGCAGTGTTTTAAGTTTTGGAAAGGAGCCGTAATCAGAGCCGTTTGAGCACACTGCTGTATGACAAATGAATTTTTGGATGAGGAAAAATCCTCGGCAGCCATCGAACACAAGACACTGCAGAGTCTTACCAAAAACAATATAAAACTCAAGGCAAGAACACTGTAAAGTGCCACAGAAATAGCCTTGTGCTCCTCAGGCTGGCATGTTTTAAAGGCAACATTCAAGCCGTGCAGCGTGCAGAAAGAAAAAAAATAGCTGTCTTAATTAATTTGGGGTGTGGTTGTTACATAAAACAGTTAGGTTATTTGATATTTTTAAACAGACATGATTTCAGCAATGGCGTCATGCCTAAAAAACAAATACTTGCCCGGCAGACAGAAACACAAACTGAGTATTTGGGTAATAATCTTAAAGAAATGACAACTAGCTATTTACAAGCAAAAGCCACAGCATTAAGTGTGTTATTTATGACAAGTGGACTGAGAATCCCTCACATGCTTTAAAGGGAATCAATAACTCTATCTTCAGTCCCAGAATGCAAACAATCCGACTGCTGGCAATCACATAAATTAAGCAGGCTAATAAAGCTGCCAATGCTTGCACTAACCGAAGACTACAGGGAATGTAAGACTGCCTAAAACACAACCGTTTATGGCTTTAGTGTTTCTGAACCTTTAGGATTATTTGATTTGATACAGCAATAAACTTCAAAAAAGGGGGGGAAATAGTCCAATGACTCATTCTAACATTCAGAATCATGTAGAGCTGCATGGTTAATTGGAATAAAAACAAAATCAATATATGGCTAAGTGTGATTTTTAAAGGAAAGGAATACAGTACAGTATGCACTGTGTGTTTCAGAGTGATATTTTCAGTGTCTCAGATTGGATCAGTTCAGAGTAAATGCTGCTCCACATGAACTCATCTCTTCATCTTCTCTGAGTTTGGGTCACTTAAAATATGTATTTAAGAATGCAACATACACCAACCATTTTACCAAACTTGTAATGAAAAGCTTTTGTAACGAAAAACAACTACTGTAAAGAAGCTTTAAGGGCTCCCTGCCATTTTCTGCCAGAATAAAATCTTAATAATTCAGTGGTTGAAAATGAAGAAATTATGACAGCCATAAATATATATTATTATTTAGGGATGTCTAAATAATAATAATAATAATAATAATAAAAAAGTATCATTACTATTACTATATTTTTATAAAATAATCAATTTGTTTAATTTTGCAGAGGGATATTAAAATAGTAGGGGTGTAACGATACCCTCATGTCACGATTCGATACATATCACGATACTGAACACACAATACAATATTATTGCGATACTCCAAGACATGTGGTAAAAAAATTTACTATTGATTAAAATGCTAAATTTGATATTAAATTGTGGGTTTAAATGAATAGGCTTAGACTTGGTGCTTGTAACCGAAGGACAGTGATGACACCATAATAAAAATATTCATGATTCTGAAGCTGAAAATACAGAATTATTTTAGATGAAAATTCTTGCACTCTTTCACTGACTAGATATATTTAAATAATGCCGGGCACTTTTTACTGGAAACATCAGACATTTGGCATCATCAGGACCCACAAATATTGCATTATATGCAATATATTCCATATATTTGTACATATTATTGCATTATTATACATTATAATCAACATTATATATAGTAGTTCAATGTAGTACTTACACTAAAACTCTGAAAACTATTGGATCTGAAAACTGTTGCATTTTTGTATTGTGATATATTGTGGCACGATATATAGTTACACCCCTATAAAATAGTAATATTTCATTTGTTTAATATTTTGGATGGACGGATGATGGATGAAATGTGCATCCCTAGATGCGTTGTACAATTTATGACCAAAAATGCATTCAAATTCAAAACTCAAACACTAGCTTTAGAACCAATCCCAGTCCAAATGTCACTAAGATCAATAAACAAAGCGATACTCCAAAACCAAAACCAGCAAAGAAGAATGTGCTTCTGTATGTGTGTACCTACGTTCTTCAGGTGAGACGTGGGGCAGCGCCTGGCCTCGGACTAGTCGGCAAGTGGAACCGTCTCCAGCGCACACGCCACAGTTGTCTTCTTTAGCATTGCTTCCCAGTTGTCGGTCACAGCCAACTTCCTATAATAAATGACAGAGGAACCACTCAGAAAAAGGCCAAATGGGACAGAAAGGACAAAGAATGGCAGTCGAGTTACACTCAAGTCACAAAAAAATGACTTGAGACTTGACTTACTCTCCAAATTAGCCTCATTATCCACTACAGCATTCATGCCCAGAGCTGAAACACTATTTTGAGAGAAGGTAATTGATTTCTGACTTGTCTACGGGACCAACAATTCATGCTTCCCCCATAACAGAACAGAAACTGACTATAAAATGAATGCACCGAGAAGCTGGCCGGTGCACGACTCCAAACTACAATGTTTAAGCTCTAACTAGCATCATCAAAATTCATGGACAGCCAACATATAAAACATGAGAGAACAGACACCAAATCATTTTTCTGAATATTTCATCCCTTGTGTACAAGTTCGCTCCCAGAATCCTCAATATTTACCAAGAAATCTGTGCTACTCACAGTGATGTTCTGCAAAGAATTTGCCATCTGTGCAAGAAAAGCTGCCCAGCTTTAATGCAAAATTCTGTTTACACTTGCAGGGCAACAGCCAGAGACAGCAAACAGCATGACTTTACTCGGTAGCTCTGGTAAACAAGCACAAATAAACAGACAAGCTTCATTTACGCCAATTTACCTAATACTCACAGGAGCTGAGGTCAAAATAGGTGCAACGCAAAGGATGTTTCATTAACACTGTAGAATTCAGTTAACAACGCAGTACTGCTTTGAATTCTGATGATTGGATATGATTTGGCTTGAGTTTTATTGTGTTTCTTTGCCGTTGGCCAAAATGAAAAGCTGAAAGTCTACAGAAAACATTAAGAGAACTGTGAGAAAGTTTGTCCAAAAATGTTTACTTATCGTCAGGCTGTTTCAAACTTGTATGACTTTTTTTGTGTGTGTGTGTGTTTGGAACAGAAAATGAAGTTTAGTAGAATGTTCAAGGTGTTCTTGTAATTACAAAACAAAATTGAATTTGAATGGAGACTGAGCTCAACAAATGACCAAAACAGCTCCATAAAAGACTGTGCACTTTATTGCAAGTATTACCAAAGCCTATACAATACTGTAGCTTTGTGTGAGGAATAGACAAACACATTTAAATTTAATCTGAAAACTGGTTGATCCCCACGTCGCTGTTCTAGCTCTCCAGAGCAAATACAGTGCGGCGAATCTCCCAATGAATGCTCGATCAACATAAAAAAAGATGGCCGCCAAGGGGTTTCGATTTTGACGCGCGAGACGTGCGTAAATTTCACTTCAAACTTTAGATTTGACACGCGAATTAACACAAAGTGGTCAAGCGTCAAACTAGATGCGGTAGACGCGAATTTGACGCGATATTAGCGTCCGGTGTGAACGTAGCATTAGACTTTCACCAGAAATATCGCTGTGCATAGAGCCCATAGGAACTACCGGTGACGTAAATGTATGGTGATAGGCCGAACGTGTGCGAAAGACTGGTACCCACCATTTTTTTAAAAGCTGTGAAAACACACAGTTTATAGTCCATATTTACTCCACAATAATTCCATGAACATGGAAAACCGTTATAGATGGACCAGGGCATTTATGCTTAGCTAGCGACGCTACAATACTATTTCGTATACTGCTCACTTTCTTTGTTTAAAGGGGTGGTATAATGCCCCTTTTTACAAGATGTAAAATAAGACTCTGATGTCCCCAGAGTGTGTATCTGAAGTTTTAGCTCAAAATGCCCCACGTATATTTTTGTATAACATGCTAAAATTGTCCCTTTTTGAGGGTGAGCAAAACCCATTGTTTTGTGTGTGTTCCTTTAAATCCAAATGAGCAGCACAGAGGGCGGAGCATCAAGAGCTCATGTGTGTTAGCAGCTCCATTACCTCACAGAGACACACACTAAAATTTAAGAAACTGTTCTGTCTTTTATGTTCAAACCAGAGTGGCAACTTGAGGAAAGCAACAGGATGTTTATGAAAGGTTAGTTTATGAATTTATGTAGCCGAGTTAACCATCTTCTAGTCATTGATTAAATTTTAGGGTTTGTGATGTCGCTAACCCGGGATGAAGCTTGTGTAGTCCCTCTCAGTTGTTTTTTTGTAGTCCTTAAAAAGCAATTACTGTAAAAAAAAAAATATCTCCCTTTGCTTTGAACTTTGAGCATCGTAACTTTCCAGATGTATTTTATGCTCAAACAGCAACATTACACACTAACTAAAGTTAGAAAAGTGAAATCATAATCAACTACCCCTTTAACAGTTCAATCTAATAACATATTAGATAGGACAGTTAAACAAATCATAAACGAATGTATATGGAGAATAGGACCACTGTGTGCTCAAGCTCTGGTGTACCGATCAAAGTAAAACTCCACCACACTGTCAAAATAAAAGTCCCACACAATAACCTAACCAGAGTGGCAGGATATAAGTGACGGCTTAGAGTTCCTACAGGCCGTGTGAATGCAACCAGGAAAATGTTTAGTTCCAGGAGGACCGCCCTGGTGGCAAGTTCCTATAAATACCCGGAACGAAAGTCACAATTTCT
This sequence comes from Pimephales promelas, assembly GCF_016745375.1. The sequence continues at coordinate 25,375,895 of NW_024121876.1, read as the reverse complement.
ATATTTGGGTGAACTATTTCTTTGAGCAGATCAAACATAGCCAAGTTGACTTTAAAAACACTGCAAAGTTATTTAAGCACTAGGTGACCTAGAAAGTTATTTGTGAAATGAATGCTAAATTAGTGCTAAATCAAGTCTAATATGTATGCAAGCTTTCAACCAAAGTAATTACCGTACAGTAGTTTCCAAGCAACTTCTTTTTGGAAATCCTGCGTTTTAACTTCCTAAATTGGAGCCATGGTCAAATGGAAACTCAATGCCTGTCTTTCTGTCGATTCGGCCTGTTTCTCTCTTTTGCTCACACAAGGACACAGAACTGAGGTCAATTCTGGCAGAATCGTGACCGTGACACAAACGTAACAGTGAAAAAGAGAGACGGTTTTCCTATGTTTATGGTCATTATTTCATTATCTTTTCACTTTAGCTGCAGTTTTTTATTATTATTATTATTTTTTTAGGAAATGTGAACTGCGCAGTCAGAAACATCCAGAATGGAAAACCTGTTGGCGTCAGTCCCACCAAACAATAACATTAAGCTTTTGGACACGCAATAAAAAAGACTGATACTATGGCAGAAGCAGATGGTTTGGTAACTCCAGTGGATGGAGATCTGATCCAAATATATTCAGGAAAAGAAATGGATAAAACTGTAAAGCTTATTCTCATTGTGCTAATATTACTGTAATGCATGTCAGAACAGAGCTGAAAAGGTCAAGAATTCTCCCTCGTAAATACTGAGTGACTTTGGCTTCTGAAGAACGTTTTTCACCTCATCAAAAAGCCTAGACTGTACTTTAAAGGACAGAGGTCTTAACTTAAGCGCTGTAAATGCTCACTTAAGTAGGCTTATGCATAAATAACATTTTCGGATTTCAGTTTTTAACAGAACTTTTGGTTTTCTGGGAGTTTTGCCATCTCATACTTCGTTCAAGTGCACCTGGTAAGCACCTAGTTCCGCTAGACAGTCGTTTTTACAACTTCTCACAAATCCAAGCCAGAAACAAAGTACAAAAACAGCCAAAACTAAGCACATAAACAATGGAAAAGGTTCAAATTAATCCTTATGAATCGAGTGGTTTACTTCAAGTCTTGTAACGAAATTGTTGAACAGATTTATTTGTAGCTTTTATTCACATATAAATACATACGCAGAGCACATAACATACAGTAGTTCAGTAAACTACAGTTTAAAGGACAAGTTCGGTATTTTACAATTAAAGCCCTGTTTTAAGATCGTTTCTGATGAAATAGAATGGTTAAGATTGTTTTTTAAGACAAATGCTGCTGTCCCGAGAATTTTCGGTTTCTGTTCACAAAGACGTGAAACTCACCGAGTGGTCTGGGGTGTTCACTAATATGCTCACACAAAAATCGCTGCAAAAGATGCTTTCCAACAGGTGTTTTACCATTTATTGTAAAACTGTAGACCTATTTTTCCGAACAACTCACAACCGTACATTCTTCCGTTGAGAGCTTGAATAATCGACACTCCAGCCCAGTTGGTGGCGATAATGCACCTTTGCCAATTGCAAGCAAACCACTTGTATAGTGTAGCCTACGATACCGTGACTGCATAAGACTACAGAAAGAATACAAACAACCCCATTTCCGTTTCCAGTGGCGGAGTAATACCATACATCACAGAACATACGATACAAGTCAATGGAGTTGTACAAAAACTACGATAAAACCTGTTGGAAAGCATCTTTTGCAGCGATTTTTGTGTGAGCATATCAGTTAACACCCCAGACCACTCGGTGAGTTTCACGTCTTTGTAAACTAAAGTTTTATGTGTTTTATGAAGGATTGTTCCTGTGCACCTATGCTACCATTGTAGAGGTGTGGGGGTGCAACCACAGAAACTGAAAATTCTCCGGACAGCAGCATCTGTCTAAAAAACAATCTTAACCATTCTATTTCATCAGAAACGATTTTAAAACAGGGCTTTAATTGTAAAATACCGAACTTGTCCTTTAATAAAAATCCATGCTTTGCTCTGTGCTGAAAACATAACAAACTGTGACTTCAAAACGGAAGTATACATACCAAACCATCATTTACAGTTACACCCCTAGTGTTTACCATATGTGATGTTCAATTTGTATGTGTGTAGATCATAGTTTAGACATAAATAAAATCATAAATTAAATCTATTCATCATATACTTTAACAAGACTTGGATTAAACCGCCTGATAAATATGGATTCATTTTGCAATACATTTATGACCTTTTAGGATCTTTTCAGTTACCAGGAATTTCAAAAGAGTGACAGAAACCTCTTTGGTTTCATGAAAAATATCTTCATTTGTGTTTCGAAGATTAACCAAAGTCTTGTGTTTGGAGCGACATTTTGTGTGAACTATCCCTTTAAATAGACAACTGAGCATAGTAAACATCTAATGCTCACTATAGTGCCCCTAGTGGCAACTCTTATGATGTAATGCTCGAAGGAAGCATCACTGGCAGCTTCCGTAGCTAAGTTAATACAGTAACGGTTACCTGACAGATCCCACTGATACACATATCCAGAGAGTCCGCTTTACACCGAGTGCCGTCCAACACTTTGGGCGCCAGTTCCACCACCAGGCTTTTCCCCCGGGCCTGACATCGGAGTGTGCAGGGTGAAATAGGGTCGTACGTCACAGGTATCCATTCGTAGGTTTGTCCCTGGTACTTGATGTCATTGTGGGCGGAGCATTGTTGAGCCCTGAAGTCACCTGACTCTAGAGGACAGTCCTGATTGGAAGATGAAAATTTGGCACCTTTCAGATGTTTTTCACATCTTTCAAATCATAATATAATAACACTGACATTTAAAAGACCCAACAGTAACAGCTAGCCTGAAAATGACACAGGAAATATTATTTTCTATGTGGCAAGATAAAATCGTGACCTTATGCGTAACTTCATAAAGCGTATGCAGATGACCGGGCGCATTGATGAATGGAGACAGTGTAATTGAACTGTGGCAAACCACCGTGTTTTGAAAAACAATATTTCCTATGTCATCTCCTGTGCACTGAAGAAAACCACAATTCTTCCTCTATAGCTTGGGAATTTGAACTCATTTAATCATTCGATCGGCTCAGAAACCCCCATCAGTGGTGCCCATAATTGAAACGTCTCAATCGGATAGAGTGATTACAAATGTCAGGATCAGTAATGGAAATGAAAAGAACAATTCAACAACAAATCTCATCAATGGCAATCATGAAGCCTGACAGGGAAGACCAAGCATCAGTTCTCACTGTTTTGATGGAAATTGAATAAATGTTATGCTGGGAATCTTTCCCAGATGGCTCTGATTGGAATTGTGGGTGAAGGAGGAATGTGAATTCAGATGAAACCACTTCAATGGTAGAAAAACACTTGCTTTTGATGAAAATGGTCCTTGAAACACATGGGCATCTAACAGCTCTCAAAATGAGTTTGTCGAGCAGTTAGGGACTATTGTCTGAAGTATAAAGCACAATTCTGGTTCTGATACCACTAAACAACTCTTGTTAATAACAATTCCATTGACATTTATTTTTTTAAATTATTTTTGAGATGTTAATTGATGAGTTTAAGATTGATTTGTGACTCATTTGAACAATTCATCAAAGAATCAATAAAGTGATTTGTTGACGAATCACTCTATACTGGTCATGCATAATACAATCTTATAAAATTATTTCTATTTCTCCCTCACTTCTCTTAAAGCACGGGTGTCCATTCCTTCTCCTGGAGGGCCACTGTCCTGCAAAGTTTATCTCCAACTCCAATTAAAGACTCCTTAACCAGCTAATCAAGGTCTTACTAGGCATACAAGAAACTTCCAGGCAGGTGTGTTGAGGCAAGCTAAACTCTGCAGTGGCCCTCCAGGACTGAGTTTGGACATCCCAGCCACAAAAGGGACATGAAATAGGAAATAAGTTGGAGGGAAAACTATATTTAAGTGCATCTGCAAGTGAACACATAGTGTTACTATAGTGTAGACTGTAAAAACGTTTAAAAGTACACTGAAAATCTAAAATCTGTGGAATTCCACTAAAATGGATAATGTTGGTAACAGAAAGAATGACTAAATTACACCAAATATCTAATAAACAAACATGCAAAGGATGGGACATCTGTATAAATTTATGGATGACAGGCATTTCAATTCTATATAAATTTTTGGCACTTCTGCAGATGGAGACTTCTGATGAGCCTTATAACATATCGTACTGACTTACTGTGTTGCTGCATGTTCTGTAGCGGATGTTTCTGCCCTCACAGTTCCTGTTGAACAAACACAAAACAACAAAGTCAGATATGTTACAAAGTCATTGTTCTTCTTTTTGGTACAGCTTCTCCGTCTTTTGTATCAAGAGGAAAGGAAACACCCATTTATCCCTATAGAAATTATTTTTAGACCTGCTCCTGATCATTTTCCCCAATCGTTCATGAGATTCTTTGTTTGCTGCTTTTCGAGAACATAAAATGAATGCATGCTACGGCATATCAAAATCTAAATTTCCTTGACATAAAGTATTATTTTCTATTGTGAAATATTTTTCACTTAAGATTGCCAGTCAGGTAATAACAACAACACTGTCAAGCTAGAAGATGTGCATGTCTCTAATGGCAACAGAAAAAACATGAATCCAGCTACAGCTGTATGAAATATGCAGCAATGTGTTTTGCGAAAAGGATGTTTAGAGACAGAAATACAGAGAAAAGGACAACAGGATATTGACTTTCTAAATGTCCTATTACCTCAGCCTAAAAGCATTAGCCTATCATATTTCAGATGATTAATTCCGTTCAGAAGAGCGGCAGTCACCCTAAACAGAAAAGGTTCACATCACTCTGAGGGATGGAGGGAAGATGCAACCAGACTGTTATTAAGATCTTATTAGAGAATATTTTTCTTCAATCATCCTGCCCTTGAGCAAAATGATTGAGAATGGAACACTAGCTAATATTTAGAGAATACTGCATAGTATAGACTAAATCCTGCATACATTTTTTTTTTTAAAGTAACACTGTGTCTACACCGAATACGATTGTTGTCGTGTCGCACAACAACAGCTAGAAGCTGTCTACACTGGACGTGACAAAAGTGATAAATGCAAATCCATTTGTTTGGAATTAGCGCGAATGCTTAGCCTGGTTAAAACCAGACCATTCTCAGTTGTAACTGAGTTATGGTCTGGCAAAGCGTCATAGACAAATCAAGTGTCACCGATGGACGTCGCGGGTAGACTTAAAACCAATCTGAGCGATGAAGGAGATGACGTATGCAGAGTGGTGCCCGGCGGAGAGTGTTCTTTGCTCGGTTTTTAACAAAAAGGAAACGTTCAAAATCGCTTAAAAAAGACGCGATAGCTGATTCGAACGAGTGATGTTCGATGGCGGCATCCATCTTTGTAATGTAGGCTACAAAATCTGCTTCAAAATCCCAGCGCTGTCGTCATCCTGTAAAGCCCGCCCCAACGTTTCTGATTGGTGCCTCGATTTCGACGGATTGGAAATGGGCTTGAATGAGCTCTTCGCCAGACTAACTTTCAGAGCAAATCTAAATTTGCCAGAAGTTGTCTGGGGTTTCCCAGGCTAGCGAATGCTTGAAGTACGTCAGAAAAGGAACAGGGCTTCAGTGTACTGTCTGGAATTTGTTGTGTCGTGTCACGTCATTCTGCATCCAATGTATACAGAATGACTGATTATGTTATGTATTTGCATTTGTTGTTCCAAGTTCCAATTCCAAGTTATAAAGAGTTTTATAAAATGGATTCTGATTGGTCAAGTGCTGTGCTTTATTCCTGATAAAACACGGCTATGACCGCTTCACCCAACGGTTCTATTGATCGCTGCGCAACACTGCGGTTCTATGTTGTTTTTATTTGAGCTTTCATGCAATTTACACATTGGAACGTTGTTGCTGTTCACAGTCAGGGACTATTTTTTCTAGCGGAAGGAAGGCTTTTTGTGATTTTACTTCATGAAAGTTGCACTAATACATTGTTTTTTACTTTAATATTGTGTGGCACTATTTTATAAAAGCAATAAGGTACTCGAGGCAAGTGCTGTATCGAGAATAAGTAACGGCTGAAGGGCGTTGTTAGGCACAACGCGAAGCGGAGTGCCTGCAACCCCTTCAGCCGTTACTTATTCACGATACAGCACAGCCTCTCGTACCTTATTGCTTACCTATGCTACATCGTTGTAACATGACTTCACGTTGCATGGGGGGGACCTGGGCCAGGGCATGGGGCAGTTCCTGTGGCCAGGGTGGACCAGGCAGTTCAGGTGGCCATTGAGGAGCGGACACCATGGCCCTATCAAGGGACACCCTAACAGTCTATGGCTGGGCAGGCGTGAAGAGACTCAGTCTTGGCAGGCATGATGTGAAGTGGCTCAGGCTTGGCAGGCATAACGTGAAGTGGCTCGGGCTTGGCGGGTTCTGTGGAATTCCTCTTCAACAATACAGTTGATTTATTGGGCCAAGAACCAGTGGATTTTCCCCCCAGGAAGCTGGGAGTGAATGGGCTCATTAAGACTCACCCTAAATATGTCCTTGAGGGCCACATCATTAAAGTCCACCAGGAGAGAGAGTTTACAAAATCCTGGACAATTAAAGTCCACCAAGTGACAATTCCCCTTGCGTAAACACAGGAGGGCAACTGCTGGGTTCATAGTAGTTCAAGTTTTCTGTAAAAGATCCACTGAAGGCAAGTTGTAGAGAAGAACCCAAGTGCGGTTTATTACAAACAAGATTGAACATGAAACAAAAACATGCTGTGGCATGGCATGAACTCAAAACAAAAACGTGAACATTTTTGTTTTGAGTTCATGCCATCCCACGCCATGTTTTTGTCACCAACGAACACTCACCAACAGTGGTTACAGGGAAACTTGACAAAGACAAAGACACATGGCAAACATGAGGGCTTAAATACACAGAAGACTCGTGACAAGACAAGGGACACCACCAGTGAACAATGAAACAATGAACCAATGACAACATGACCCATCAGACAAGGGAACACATGGCAGGATCAACAAGGACTCACATGACAGAAATGGAAACATGATAGGCCGTTTGTTGAAGTCCATAAAAAGCTGTTTTCTTTCAAAGAAAATATCTCCCTTTGCTTTGAACTTTGAGCATCGTAACTGCAGATGTTGTTTATGCTCAAACAGCAACATTACACACTAACTAAAGTTAGAAAAGTGATATCATAATCAACCACCCCAGATGAAATAGTGAGTCATGTAATAATGAGACATTGGAGAAGACATTACTTCTGGTTAAACCATCATTGGCATGTCAGCTGCCAGTCAGTTTGATCAATCACAGTTTGTAATGATTCTGTTATTTTATACTATTATATTAGCCTGGGTGCCAGCCCGAATACGCCCACAATATTTTTTGGTCGGGAAGTTCAGTCTGGACTCGATCCATTGAGGAGTAATTATGATCTGGCAAAAAAAAAAATGAACGGGCCAATCAAATTGCCAGGGCGGGCTTTATACGACAGATGATCTGCAGGGACGTAATCATCACGTTATCAAAGAAAGATGACTGCAGCTGGAGAATTGAGATGTATAGATTCCTCTGTCGCGTCTTTTGTAAAATAAAACGACAGCGCATTCATTTTAATAGACAAATGGAGAACTGCAATCAAGGCATTTGTCGATCGGAAAGATATTTTTGCCGTCCTTCACACATGATTCAGGAAAAGGTTAACTTATCAGCTGGCTCTGACGGTCGTTAAGAAGATGGGACGTAATGAAAAGCCTGTGGTCATTGTGGTTTCTCCTTTGGTGGCACTCATGGAGAAGTAAGTAAAAGAAGCAACACTCGTTATTTAACTTCTAAAATAAATAAAGTTAGGCTACGTTCTGTATTTGAAAACTGCGCTATGCAAAGGAGTTGACTTGCTGCGTTGCTCTGATTGGTTGTAGGTCTACCGACTATCCAATTGAGTGCAGAGGGTTTTTTTTTTTCCTGGTTCGGTTACGACACGCCTCATAATCAAAGCCCAATGGAGGAGTTTCAGACTCATATTCTCTCTTGAATATGAGTATGACGAAGTCAGGCTACTATTATACCACAATAGGGTAGAATTAAAGTGACTGCTCAACATGTAATTAAAATATAACATCTGCTATTTTCTGATTGGCTGCAATTGTGTCAAAGCAGTTTCTTGTTCAACAAGGACAGTAATATTTAATATTTTGTGAAATATTATTACAATTTAAAATAACTTTTCTATGTGAATGTATTTTAAAATAGAATTTATTTCTGAGATGTGAAGCTGAATTTTCAGCATCATTACTCCAGTCTTCAGTGTCACATGATTCTTTAGAAATCATTCTAATATGCTGATTTGCTTCAGGACACTTTTATGAATACAGCTTTCTTGTTATTTTTGATCAATTTAAGGTGTCCTTGGTGAATTAAAGTATTAATTATATCATATTATTAATAAAAGGACTACTGCAATGGCAATGTACTTCATAATGCAACAGTATGTGTTTTTATTAGCTTAAACTCTTAATCTCTGATCAGTCTTCTCTTTCAGGTCAACTACAGCCTGAGTTGTCTCCACTCTAAACCTTAGATGTCTGTTATTTCTACTCCGGTGCTCTTTAACAGGTGCTCTAGCCTGTGTGCAAGCGATATTGCTCGGATGCGATTCAGAAAGAGCGTCTTTGTTCGCTGACCACATAATCAACTGTGGAATCACTTCCAGATCTTCTTGTAATCAGCAGAACCCAATCACAACACAAGCTGGCCCACTGCTCGAGCGCTTCTAAAGTTCTACTGACAATAAACAAAAGGAGGAAGAGAGCGGGGGTAATTCCAGTAGCACACAGCAAACTCATGATGGTCTGTTTAATATCGCAAAGACTTTATCTGTGCAAGACATTTTTCTGTGGATGAAATAGCATCAAAATCAAAAACATTTGATTGACTAATATAAGACCTTCTTTTGTATAAATCCCCAAACCCCGAATCAAACAACTCAAGAACCCTTTAAACCAAAGAGCAACTTCAAAAATGTAGCAGTATATAAGACAAGAGACAAAAGCTTAACTAACATATCAAAACTTTTTTTTGTTGAAAGGAATTATTATTTTTATTTGGCAGGGACACATTAAATCGATCAAAAGTAACAGTAAAGATGTTTATTTCAAATGAATGCTGTTATTTTGAACTTTCTATTCATCAAGAAATTCCCCCCAAAAAAATGTATCACGGTTTTTAGAAAAAAATTAAGCAGCACAACTTTTTTTAACATTGATATTAATAAGAAATGTTTCTTGACCAGCAAATCATCATATTAGAATGATTTCTTTAGGATCATGTAACACTGAAGACTTGAGTAATGATGCTGAATATTCAACTTTGAATTTGCAGGAATAAACTGCATTTAAAACATATTAAAATTGAAGACAGATATTATTATTTTAAATATTTTAAAACTGTTTTACTGTATTTTGATTAAATAAATACAGTAAATAAGCCTTGGTGAGCATTAGATACTTCTTTAAAAATATTTAAAAAATATTACAGACTATTACCAATTCCAAAGGGTATTTTACATTCATCCATTTAGCATCGTTATTCAAAGCAACTTAAAAACCCTTAATGAATGTTCTTGGGGAAAAAAATCCTCACATAGGAAGCAGTTAGATGCAAATCAATGAGATCAATTTTACATTGAAGGTCAGTAGAAGCATTTCCAATGAGACCTAAAGAGTAATTGGCCCTTTTTCCCTTGTTTTCATTTGGATCCAACCGCTCAATTAGCTCTAAATGAGTATTGTGGCAGCATAAATGGTGTGTGACTTCAATTTTCTATGACTATTGCTTTATTTTGTCATCTACCTTCCAGTAATGAAGTAATGGGCAATGAGCTACAAAAACATAATTGTGTCCAAGATAATAATAATAATAAAAAAAAACAAAACAGATATCTATCCAGATTTTAATGCACAGCGACAAGCCATTCATTTGGGTGATTCACACTAAGAGTTGTCTCAGTGAGGACTTTCCCATTCATTTCAATGGAAGTTGGTCAGTAGGAAGTACACAATTTCTCTCTTAGGTCTGCAGCCAATCACGTGAGCTGTACATAGCATGTGACTAATCACTCTGGAGCAGTATATGGCATAATGGCAGCGTTGACTGGCTAACAACACCATACGAACTCACACAGTCCCAAATCCTATCTACACTGAGCCGGTTTGTAGTGCCGACGCGAGAGTCGACTCCAAAGGGTTAAGAAATATATCTTTATCGTTATTATCATTATAGTTATTGTCCTTGGTGTGAATGGGCCTTTAGACGTAATAACTTGAGAGAAACAGATAGTCCCGCCCCAAACTAATGCCATTGATTGAGCCACAGTGTTTACACTTTATAAATGTCATATTAAGCTGGGATAGGACAAAGTATGCTAACACAAAAAAAAGACGTTTCCCCATTACAAGGTTTACGATTAAACAGTTAACAAACTTACTTCAACAAGTAAAGTCAACAAATTTAGTTTTAATGTTCGAGAAACTAAAATTGGCTAGAAACAAAACAATCCAATTTGCATTTCAAAATGAATATTATGCCCAGAAAACACTTTGCGGTTCCCATGAATCATTCAATTCTCTCTGCTTCATTTTAATGACAACGGCTTCCTTAATATATTCTAAATAATGTAAATTATGCACATGCATAACGTGTACTAACATTATTACTTGAGGAACAAAACCTTTTCTTTGCTTTAGAAGGAGAGAAATAAGACAGAAATAGAAGTTGAATAACAGTCAGTCAAGTTTTCCATTCTCTCTGGAAACGAAGTCCTCTCTCTGAGGTCAGCGATAACAACAAACAGCCTGACATCATGACAGATATCGTCATGTTGATGACTGAAATCAACTGTTGTCATATTCAATACAATATAACAAAGACAGATAGGCTAATTGTACCGTGTACTTCTCTGTAGAAAAAAGAGCTGCAGTATTTGAAAAACCTATTATCTCTAAACAAGAAAAGTGAATTTAGTCATCAGAAATGCATAACTTGTTTGCAGATGCCACTTGATTTTATTTTTTTATATATAAAATGCAACTGCACACTGTAAAAGAAAAAATCCTGATAGATTCATGGGAAAAATGCAGTTGTGGCAGCCAGAAATTCACACTAATATTTTTTTATATATTTTTCTTAAAATAAATAAATAAATAAATAAAAAATGTTAGGTATTATGGGATGGCATACTGGTGACAGCATATTTCACAACTTATAACAGTAGAGTATATTGCATCAAGTGAAACCGCATTTTATATGGACAGTGAACAGGGTCAAACACAGAATAAATGAATAAAAGCTAATAAATATGACACAGCAATGAACATTAAATAGGTTATCATGCTTGAATGTAAAAAACAAACAAACATTATTTAATCACATATTTTACATTGTTGCAGCACCTCTCTTCCCAGTCTGTCAGTAAAGCTCTGTTTAGCTTCAGTCTCTATAAAGCCCCTCCTTCTGAAAAGCTGAATATGCTCTGATTGGTCAGCTGGGCCTGTCGTGTTGTGATTGGTCAACAACTTCCAGCGTGTTTGGCAAACGTCTCGCCCCTTACAATAATCACGTTTGTGTGTTCACTCACCCTCCATTGAGACACCTGCGTAGAGAATACGAGGCTCCACCTCCACAGGTCCGAGAACAGTCACTCCACGTGCCCCAGGCATCCCAACCGGTGTCCCTTTCCTCATCTGAGCGGGTCGTTCTTGAGGACTGCAACACAAAAACACCAACATTTAAAGGTGTACTACTTTTTTATACTAAAATATTTTCTCAAATCCAAATTCTAAAAAGAGTCAACAATAAGTAAACCATTCTTAGCAATGTAGTTGGATTTTCCGATGTTATACACTACCAGTCAAAGGTTTTAAATAGATAGGTTACACACATACAGCAATTCAACAATACAGTAAAAACAGTAATATTATGAAATAATATTACAATATATGATAACTGTTTTCTATGTGAATAAAAAAAGAAATGTAATTTATCCCCAATGATTCAAAGCTGAATTTTCAGCATCATTACTCCAGGCTTCAGTGTCACATGATCCTTCAGAAATCATTCAGAAAAAAAGGTACATATTGGTACCTTAATGGTACATATTAGCATCTAAAATGTACCATTAAGGTACCAATATGCACCCTTTAGGTACAAAAGTGTACCTTTTGAAAAGGTACAGCCCAGTGACAGCTTTTGTACCTTTTTTTCTGAGAGAGTAATATGTTGATTTCCTGCTCAGTCCTTATCAGTTATATTAATGCACTTAATGCACAATTAATAATCAGTGTTCTTATTATCAATGTTGAAAACATTTTTTTTATTATTACATCATATTATTATTACAATTTTTTTTTATTATTGTATCAATGTTTAAGTTTTTTTTGTGTACATTTTTCAGGATTCTTTGATAAATAGAAAGTTCAATGAACAGCATTTATTTGAAATATAAATCTTTCTTAACATTATACATGTCTTTAGTCACTTTACATAAATTTAATGCTGAATATTTTTTACTCATCCTTTCAAACTTTTGAACTGTAGTCCATGGTCTCAACAAAAATACAAAGCTGCATAACCATTTTCAACATTGATCATAATAAGAAATGTTTCTTGAGCAGCAAATCAGCATTTTAGAATGATTTCTGAATGATCATGTGACACTGAAGACTAATTGACAGTTGAAAAGATATTAAAATAAAAACAGTTATTTTAAATTGAAATAATATTTCATAATATTGCTATTTTTACTATATTCTTGATCAAATAAAAGCATAAGAAAATAAATAAACAAAAAAAAAATCATAATTATTCCAAACGTTTGTTTCCAACACGTTTTAACCAATTTATTTCCAACACATTTCTGTGATTTTTATGAATGGGTTTTTTTCCTCATACTGAACTGTTCAATGATGCCCTCTACTTGTAGATCTCGGGTTTCTCCTCTCTTGACCTGAAATATTGTATCGTTCTCAGTTGTGAATGTTATTGCCGCGCAAACATTTTTTTAGAAGAAAAGCACTAATTAATTCCCCAGTTTTATTTATGTTTCGGTCACCCACCTATCCATTGAGTTCCTTCACTTTTCCCACCAGCAAATCCCACTTGGACACCAGCTACACACTGACCTTGAACATTAGCTGAGCTCCTTTGCGTTCCAGAATACTTTTGCTTGATATCTTTACCCACTCAAACTCCTGTGTGTTGATGTAAGTTGTAGAGCAAAATATACTAACGTCTAGCTCAGGCTGCCTTTTTATTTGGTGTCAAATCAATTGAAGCTCGCATTTACTGACCTAAACCTCCCATATGTCTGATCTAAAAGCAGCCAAGACTGTAATAAAGCAATAAGACTCGAGGGACACTGACTCGTGTTGTGTGTAAGAGCAACCCTGTTCCGAAATCTCATTTACATGCAGATTTAAAAAATGGCACATCAAGTTTGACATTACATTGGTTTGTAACTATAGTGCCAAACATGTAATGAATACGATTACAGTGCATCCAATTTTCTTCAAATTTGTTCAACTGTGTACTTCACACACAGTTTCAGTAGACTTTCAATATAGTGCAAACATCATATGGACTACTTGTTAGGCTTTTATGGTGTTTGTTGACGCTTTCTGGAGCTTAACAATCTATTGTTGTGTATAAAAACTGCAAAAATTCTCATTTTAAAATTCTAAAAAAAAAAAATTCTTATTTTTAATGCCTTTCACAGGAAATATAAGAGCAAGGGGGGGTTGAATTGATCTATTTCTTTGAATATCTAATTCTCATCAAGACTGATTGATCACAAATACAGTAAAAACAGCAATATTGTGAAATATTATTACAATTTAAAATATCAGATTTTTATTTGAATTTATTTTCAAATGTATTTTTTCCTGTGATGCAAAGATGAATTTTTAGCATTAGTCTTAAGTGTCACACGAACCTTCACAATTCCTTCTAATATGCTGATTATTACTGTTGAAAATTACTCTTAATATTCATGATACTTTTATTCAGGATTCTTTGATGAATAGAAATTTTAAAAGAGCAGTCTAAAAATGCCATTACTGTAACTGTTGATCAAATCAATGCATCCTTGGAGAATTTGCTGAATAAAAGTATGACTTTTTTTTATCCTACTGACCCCAAACTTGAACATTGGTGTACCTCCATTTCAGAAAGATTCTTTAGATGGATAATGTGCAGTTGTTCTGTGGGAAAGGCAGATTTCTTTGTGCATTCTGCAAATTCTTGCTCATTTTCATTTGGAAAATGTAACATCCCTGCTTGTACAGTTCCATTACCATGAATGTGTGTAAAGGCTTTCTTAATTTCACATGTTGGACCGCAGTCCTAGTTAAACAGTCCATCAGTAGTTGCCAATGAAAACAGACTAGCAGCAGTGGGCTTTGACTAGCTAACCTCGCAGCGGTGATGGGATGTCAGCTTTTACAATGATCTAACAGCAATCCATTTCCCTGAAGACTAAACTTTCCAGTCAAGAGTAATTCTGTAAATTGGCCTCAGATTAGATTTCAAATCCCTATTGTTTTAAAAGTTACAATCGCAGGTTCCCTATAAGACTTCCTGATGGGCGGCAAATCTCTATGGTTCCTCGCCAGGCTCACCAGGTAGAACAGCACCTAGTTCACTACCTTCTCCTCTCATCACACAACCCTGTACATACTGTAGCAACCACTCATGACACCCCAACATATTTTTTCATTGGTCAAGCACATCTCACATTTTTGAAACTTGTTCAATTTGATATATTCCAAATGCAGGTTTTCTTAACGCAGTCCCAGTGTATTTTTACAAGGAGGATACATTTAGGGAATTCAACTTCCAGGTCCATGCAATGCCTTTCCTAGCAACGGTGAAGGCAAAGTTTGTATATTTTATTTTGTGGTTGCATCTGAGATTAAAATCAGTGCAATTTCCTAAGAGACAACACTCTGAGTCCACTGGAAATGGAGTGTCCAATATTTTGGCCACTGTACTTCTAACCTATTGCCAACATTTTTAACTTTACTGCACCCAATTGTAGAATGCAAGAATGCAGTTTCTTCTAAAGCCACATCTGAAATACTTCACTTCTGGATTATAACTACGCAGCTTTTATGGAGTGTAACATGGTTAGTATTTAATCTAGTTAGAGAGTTTGAATCTAGACTTGTTTCAAATAATGTCTGTGTTTCAAATCCTAGCGAGATCGCAGTAGCCAGACAGCAAGTAAATCATCAAGATTTTTTTCTTTGATCGGAGCCAACAGTGTCACTGCATTGTTCTGGAAAAAAAAAGCATTTGGTCCATAGCGATTTTCAATTCATATTCCCATGTCTCTCTTGATTTGTCAACAATCAGAACTGAGTGTGCTGAAAGTATATTTTGGACAAAAGCGCTCCAGAATATTGTGTGACCTCATATAACTCCGCTATACTTGTCAGTTTAGGTAAAGCGCTTGATTGCCAAGACTGTTCCTTGGGAAAGGTCTTAGTTGTAACAAATAATAAGCTTGTTAGATAGATCATGTTTGTTTGTCACTTGCGTTCTCTCCTCCAAGAGTACTTCCAAACAAAGACGCAACAAATCACGGTTTGTGTAACCGAATAGTCTCTAGATGAATTACTATAATCAGTTTAATGGATCAGTTTATGGCAAGGACAAAAATACCCTGCCGTGGACGTTTTTTTCAGCCAATATTGCAACAAAAAGTTAGCCTAAGGTTTATGGTGCAGAGCTTTCACCCAATTAAATAAATAAATAAACAAACAGTACAAAAACAATAATTCCAAAATTAATAAATAAATGTTAAAGATAATAAATGTTGGGTGATCACCGTCATGATAAGACAAATATCACAAAGAGCATCACAGCGAAGGATATTATATTAACTCTTATTATGGTATAATGAATTTAGAATTTTGGATGCATGGTCTTTAAGAAATAATGGCATTCCTAACTGTAGCTACGATAGCTACTAAAAACAAATTTAATTTAAGTATTTTATGATAAGTTTTATCGCTATTTTATTTTTTAACTTTTTTTTAACTTGGAAATTTTTTAACTTGGAACATTCCTGCGTTTCCCCATGCGTGCTTATCTTGTAAATACAATCATTACCACACGACTTGACCAAGAGGAGTATACTGTAACTTGTCTATCTTCATCAGTCGTCTTCCAACAGTAAACATTTTTAGCGCAAACACAAATCGATTTACCTCAATTGAGTGACAAATTGAGGAAAAAGTTCACCTCAATTTGTTCTGCCAAAACAAATCACACAATGTACAGGGACAAATACGGAAAAATGCAAACACTTGCTAACAGTAGCTTATCCTGATAGTCTATCAATACCACAAGTTTCCCTAAAATATACAAACATCCCGCTCAAGCAGGGGAGTTGGTTTACAGTAATTTGCGAATTTTATTGGGTTTTTTCCAAATAGCAAATTGATTCTTGGCTGAATCTGCTTAAATTTCAGCTGTGAGTTTGGCCTACATACAGTACCACTACGAATTACGGTCCAAGACTGGCCCAAAAGCTGCTAGCCAAAAGTAAACCAGTTCAATGCCAGGAGCAGACCAAAACTCACCCACAACTTTTTCCTTCTCCCCAGAAATCAGCCATCACATGCCTAAAACATTGCCAGAAACCCCAGATATCAGTCGGAAAAGAGCCAAACTGCAACCACCTTCACCCCAGAACTCACCCACAACTCCTTAAGATTAATTAGTTAGTGAACTTAGTGAATTATAAGTACCAGATTTGGCCCAGGCTCTGTTGCTAGTACAACTTGAGGAATAGCATCGCTAGCATTAGCATGGTTGTGGGTGCACTGCATATCTTGAAATATATTTTGCACAAGTATACCAATGCTTCTGGCACTACAAACTGGATTTTGTACGTTCATGCATAACAAATGAT
Organism: Pimephales promelas; assembly: GCF_016745375.1. The sequence goes on along the minus strand of NW_024121876.1, from coordinate 25,358,912 downwards.
GTATCAGACCACAGCATACAAAAGTACCACAAATCATAATAAAAACATTCCTTCTTTGCAAGCAACATGTAGAGTGCTAAAGTTTCAATATTTTAAAATAGATTTTTTTTTTTTTAGAAATGATATTAAAGAGTGATCAGTTGCATCACATTTAGTTCTTGCTAAATTCATGTTTGCGCAAAAAAAAAAAAATATTTGAAACTATCCATGAACAAAGATGGCATCAGTGTTGTTATTGTTAAATACTAAATTGAAATAAAGACTAAATAAAGTGAAATATAAATAGTAGATGTAAAACTTAAACATAAACAAAATTTTGCTATTGCAACTAACTGAAATAAAATAGATTAAGTTATACTAAAATTAAACTAATTCAAGCTATAGAAACATAAACGTAAAAGGAATAATAAAAATAAAAACAAGTGCACATTAAGTATATTCAAAGGGATCATCATGCTTGCAAAGTTAGCAAAGCATTTGTGCGTGCGTATTTGCGTAAAGCATGTTCCTGGCCTATGTCGCTTTGGATCAAAATGCATAATCATAAACTTCCTATATATACCAAGAGACACACACATACACACACACACTCAAGCACACAGTGGCTGGCCTGATCAGACAGTGAGTGGGTGTGAGAAGGTGATAAGCATCCCTTCGGCTAGAAACTCTCCAGTGGGACATAACCTCCTCCGAGTCTCCCACAGACCACCGGTGGAATTCGCTCATCAATCATATCTCACCAAGCTCCAGATGCGTGTGTGTGTGTGGGGGCGACGGATGGATCAACAGGTCCATGAGATTCTCATCAAACGTTGGATGGAAAGCAGCAGCGTTCAGTGACGCGGCTAAACAACACTTTAACATCTGGGTGAGCTGGCTGCTGAACACAAACTGTGTGTTGGGAGGGAAAAAAGGGTAGGAGAGGTTTGAGGAGAGTTTAAAGGAATTGTTGACAGCTTAAACCAGCCTGAGCTAATGTGCTGGTTTTAGCTGATTTAAACTGGTCTAGCTGGTCTCCCACCCAGATTTGAGATGATTTAAGCAGAATTTCTCCAAACAAAAAAGGATGGGAGACCAGTTGAGACCAGGGTTATCTTGTTCAATGTTTCAAACTGTTCATACTTCACATTTGGAAAGTAATTATCTTAGTTATTCATGTTTTATGATTTCCAACTACACCTGTACATAGAGTCCTGCAGGAGTCCAAAAACCAAGAAACAAGCGTTTTTGAACTTCTCGTTCCATCGTCCTGAAGTCTGAACAATTAAGTTTTTGGTTAAATGCAAATGCTTGAAAAAAGGTGCTGTATGTAATTTTCTTGAAAGTAGTAAAGCATAAAAACACCATATGTAATACCATATGTTTGCTGATATTTAGGAAACATGCTAAGTTCACGTTACCGTTTATATGAGAAACAATTAGGGCCAATCCCAATTCTACCCCTTACCCCTTCACTTTCCCCTAGCCCTACCCCTTCGCCTTCCCCTTGACCCTTGAAACAGAGTGGCAATGCGTAGGGGTGAAAATATTCCCCTAAGAAATGGGACACCACTACGCCTCCGTTAAACGTCATTATAAGTCGTCGCTAGCGCCTACGTCACAGGAGATGCGCTGATGTTTATCACAACTTCCAAGATGCCGTCGACAGCTGCAGTTATCTCAGTCGCGTGGGTCACAGCTATTTTCTTGCATTTATCTTGTGAAGTTCGCAGGAAACAACGGAGACGACGAAAATATGTTGCGGGACTATCGTTAGCAAACTACAGTAATTTTAGCGATTTTTTTTTACAAACGTTTCTGTGAAGAAACTGACCGTAAATATGAACACAATATTGAATGTAACATTAAGCTAATCATTATTTGTCGTTACAATACTTATTAAAGCCACAAATACTTACATTTATGGGTCTCCTTTTTCGCTTGGGCAGCCATTTTGCGTCTGTAGCCTGGGTTAGCAGTGACACTTCTCATACCCCTTCGTTTGAAGTGTGCTCCCGAAAAATCTTCGTTTGAAGGGCTATCTGGCCCTTCCCCCTAGCCCTCCCCCTCCAACCAAAAGAGAATTGGGACACCCCTTCACGTGGATGCGCAAAATGGAGGGGAAGGGGAAAGTGAAGGGGTAAGGGGTAGAATTGGGATTGGACCTTATTCTACTTTGAAATGTCATTCCATGTCGAACTGGGTCAGAGATCGCAGATTCTAAACGACCTAAAAAGCCTCAGCATTTAACCAAAAAGCCATTGTCAATTGCACTCGTTCCTGTTGCATGTCCTCAATCTGACAACCCACATGGGCGTTGAGTCTGAGGACGAGGGGGGCGGGGTAAAAACACTCTCCAATATTTAGATTTGGAGTGCAGTGCCCATTTCAACTGATAACTCTACCTTTAACACAAGCTCAAGACAATTGCATGTTTAATTCTACAACATTAAAGGGATACTACACTTTTTTTGGAAATAGGCTCATTTTACAACTCCCTCAGAGTTAAACAGTTGAGTTTTACCGTTCAGCGAATTTTCTGATATTTAGAAGAATATCAGTAACCAGACAGTTTCTGGTCTCATTGACTTCCATAGTAGGAAAAAAAAATATACACTATGGAAGTCAATGAGACCAGAAACTGTCTGGTTACAAATATTTTTCTGAATATCAGAAAATCGGCTGAATGGATTCGAAAACGGTAAAACTCAACTGTTTAACTCTGGGGGAGTTGTGAAATGAGCCTTTTTCCAAAAAAAAGTGGAGTATCCTTTTAATGTCTGATTGTAATTGAAATTGTGATTAATTGTGATTTTTTTTAAGCTTTCACGTGTCTTGAAAAAGGTGGCTAAATGGGATTACGGGTAAACATCGTGTCGAAGAGGTAAACTCACCTACTCACTAGTTCGCTTTTACAGCCTTGTTGTCTTTATACTCAAGCTCTTGCAAACTATTATAACTCAAACTTTCCCATTTGTAAAGTTTAAATAAAGATTTAGTGGTGGTGACGTTAAAAGTCATGCAACCGTGGTGTAGCTAGTTTTTTTTTTTCCCAGGCCATTGTATTTAGGTTTCAATAGTCATGAATGTTGTTTTGATAAACAAAACATGTAAGAATCAACTTTTTTTCTGCAATAATCTAAAAGCCTATAGAAAAATGCTATTGTATGCTAATGCTAATGCTACCTGTATAATTGTATCACTCTTTTCATAATCATGTGCAATTTTAATTTTAAATTTGTTATACCTGCCCAGGGACTACAGGTGGAAATTAGCAAATGTTGCTACAACCTGGCCCAAGACATATCCACTTGTTTTAACAAGTTTAATGTTTATTGTGCATTGTCCCTGTTTCAAATAAATAATTTCCATATCATTCTATTCTGGGTTTTTGTCAAGGGATTTTGTCCCAAGGTTCCCGAACAAAAATACGTCATCACTCCAGCTCTTTATTTTTAAACCCTGAGGTAATGTTCTTATTTTCATATTTATGAGGTCAATGACATCAAGCTTTATTTGTCCAATCAGTGTTACTGAACTTATTCCAAGTATGAAATGTTGCTTTAAAAGTGAGATTAACCCAGGGTTTAAAAAATATCCCTGGGTTAAGCTCGGTGTGACAAACTCTAAAAGGAGGTCAAAGAAGCTCTTTTTATATGCAAAAATTTTACACATGCACCATAGAGTCTTCTGAAGCCTTGTGAAAACTTCATGTGAGGACCAGACAAATCAGTAAATCACAGATTTTCGTACTTGGATAAACTATCCATTTAAGGAATGAACGTGCTAAAAAAATATGGAACGTTTTCAAGCTAAATGTGGATCGAATCCTCTGTTATCACAATCTTTATCTGTGGGAATGATGTCACTCAAAGAGTCGCAAAACACACACTCTTCCAAGTCACCCAATGTCTTTCCGCTCTTTTGACTCTCCTTTTCAGACGTTTGCTTGCAATTTCATCCAAGAGGCTAGTTACTCTAACAAGCTGTGACAAACAAAATTGAGTTCTGCTGGTGATGTGAAGATCAAAGTTGTCAGGGAAGTGAGCCATATGGCCAACGCATGTACGGCCCCAGAACTCTCAACATAATCAGCCACTGTCTGATCTTCTGCACGGGACACAAATTAAAGCCAAATGTTTAGAAGTGTTGAGCAAAAGCGTGAAATTTTCCTCATGCAACGCAAAGTGTTTGATATTCACAACTTAATTGGTCTTCCAGAGCTGTGCAGGTTTTTATGTCACGTAACTAGTTGATTTGCTTGTATATTTTCCTGTTTTGATAACTCTCTTCCAAAATCTTGTGAGCTCTTTAACATTATGCTGTCTTATAAGGCCTTATTTAAAGCGATAGTTCAATTTAAAATGAATTTTTGATATGTTTTAGCTTAACTCAAGGGCATCCAAGATGTAGGTGTCTTTGTTTCTTTGTTTCTTGTCTGTCAGTCATATAATGGAGGTATATGGGGTCCACCTCAAAGAGCATGCACAGAGAAGTCCAAATTAAACATGATTTAATGACTCGTAAATGTAAGTACACATTGATGGCCTAAGACACGAAACGAGCGGTTTGTGTGAGAAAACGAACAGTATTTATATCGTTTTTACCTCTTGTAATCACAGTCACATATCTGTACTGTATCCGAGAACAGAGATTTCAGAAGTTTTACCCTTTACGGTGAATATCTAAACATATTTAGATAAACAGGAAATTGCAATGGAAGACGATTACGATATATCAACAGAAAACGTTGATTTTTATTTTTTATTTTTGCAACCGCGCAAAAGGATCACTTCCGGCGCTTTCCGGCACTTGCGCAGACAGAAGCGCCCTCGCCCTCAGAGTACTTTGACGTGGCTGAGGTTACAAGAGGTAAAAACGATATAAATACGGTTCGTTTTCTCACACAAACCGCTCGTTTCGTGTCTTAGGCCTTTAATGTGTACTTACATTTACGAGTCATTAAATCATGTTTAATTTGGACTTCTCTGTGAGGTGGTGACCATAGACATCCATTGATTATATGACTGACAGACAAGAACGGTTTGACCTAAAAATATCAAAATTGAAAATACTGTGGAAACAAAGACACCTACATCTTGGATGCCCTTGAGGTAAGCTAAAACATATCAAAAATTAATTTCAAAGTGAACTATCCCTTTAACCAAATTAAAATGCCGTTTTGGATGTATATTTTATGCATAAGACAATCCCAGAATGCACTGTGACAAGCTGAAATATATATATATCAGTCCATTTTTACTTTGTACATAAAAGAACACTTTTATTCAGCAATGACTAATTCAATTAATTAACACTGACCAATCAAAATGTTACAAAATATTTGTATTTCAAATACATTCTGTTCTTTTGAACATTCAATTCATGGTTTAAAAGCATTGGCTACAGATGTATTGTTGACGAGTGAAAATAAAATGATAAGGTGTCTGCAGGTTTTTCTTCTGGTGATTACAAGATGCTTGAACTGAGAAATACCAGACATGCTGATCCTGTTTTCCTGTGCGCCGAATGTCTCTGGCGGTCTATTCTCAGCATCGCTATGAGACTGTAGACGTACTACACAGTCTCATAGCGATAGAAACAGAGACAGACAGGATGAAAGACAAGCAGAGTGATGGAGAAATAAACAATACAAGAGATAAAAAAAAAAACTCCCAGGACGTCATGCCTCTGTTCCAAAACTTAGTGAGCCGCCTAGCCTACATAGGCATTTAATTGAAAGGGAAACTCTTAAGTGACTGATTTGGAACACTGTGGGATCAACACACTCCCGCATGAGAGACTCGACACGAACCTGAAAAGAATTTGAAGATGAGTGGAGGACGAGCAAGGGCCAGGCCTGGGATATTTACGTTAATCTTCCTTGGATTGTGCTTTACGTTTGTTTTGTTGTTTATGTTCATTTTTTTATTAAAGAGCCTTATTATAATATAAATGTTATTACATTATTAACTCCATATTATTTCATCAAATAATGAAATGCTTGGCTGTGTGCACAGCTTTTTTCATCTGTGTGCACAGACGAACGACTTCAAGCCGAATCTGTCCGAGCATGTACGTCTCACACAATCAGAGGTTTGTGAAATACGGGAAAAATACTAAAACGGGAAGACAGCGGGAAAATAGCTGTCAACCCTCCCGTTTTTCCAGGTTTCTCACGTATTTTAGCTATGTACATAAATAACCTCCTTCAATATTATCAGTAGCTATCGCGTTTCCAATTACCCTCCTCCATCCACAGCTCCACCTCTCGTGCAGTCAGGATTTGGCATTCTGATTCCCCTCTGAATAAGGCTAAATTCTAGAATTACATTGAACATTAAAAATATTGAATTAATGATATCTGCAATAAATTCATGTTGGTTCTGTTCTGTTTACCCCAAGCCTAAGGGGGGTTATGCTGTTCTCCCTGGCTGCTCTTATCCATGTTCTCAATTTTGGACTGGAAATTAAAGTTCATCTCATGAGCTAATCTACTCATGCTTACATTAATAATGATCTTTTCACACATTAGAAGAAACAAAATGACCCTTTTTTTTAGCATTTCACACATGCAAGAAGAACATTATCTGCTCCAGTAGTGCGTTCTTTAGTTGAGGGCTTTGGATCAAACAGCACATACGAGACATAGTTTTGGTTTGGCGAAGGGCGTCTCATGTTTTCATTAAGGTGAGAGCAAAACCACAAAATAGGACTCTTCATCGAAGACCTGGCACATTAATTCAATGCTTTGTCAGTGCCTAGGAGAGCACATGCTATCAACAGGATCTTAAATTAGCTCACCTCAGCTCTTAATATTAATTGACTGATTAAAATGGAATTGGACCTACGCCTAGACAGCTGCACTCCACCATAACAAATTTCATATACAACATTATTAGAGAGTCAGGCACTCTTTACACCTATAAAATACATTTAATGGTAAACACTGTCCAATCAGTTGTGTCAACCCCAAAAGAACAATCCACTGTACGTTAAAACAGCAGAATATGGTGCCAAGATCATGGGTTTGATTTCTAGGAAATACGTGAACTGAGAAAATGTACTAAGTGCAATGTGGGTTGCTTTGGATAAAACCATCTGCCTAATGCTTGAATGGGATTGGGAATAATACAAGATTTTCACATTTCTTGCATGGTGAAAATATGAGTGGTGCATGCCTGTGTTAAACTCACTGCCACAACGTTATTGTGTTCTGGGCGGTTTCCAGGTCATATTTATGTAGTTATGAAGGTGTTCTGAGAAGTTGTTAGCATGATGGTATGCGGTCGCCAGGGTGTTCTGGGTTGTTTCTAGGTGGTTAAATCAAAAGAGCCCACCCTCAAGTCTCTTTGATATTTCTGTATAAATATGTGTGCCGTTTCCACCAGTTTTAGTGTCAGCCAGGCAAAATGTATTCATAAAGAAAATAACAGCACACCTCAATAAGCCAAATGATTTGAGTAATCATTCATGTACACAGCAAAAACTGTGCCGGAAAATGTATGCCAAACAGTTAAATATAGCGATTTAAATCAACAGTAATAGTGGTGTTGATGTAGGGATTCCCAAACTGGGATTTGTGAGTTGATTAAAAAAGTCATATTTAAATATGTAATATGAAAATAAAAGTTAAACACTATATATATATATAAATATATATATTAGGGCTGTCAAACGATTAATCACATCCAAAATAAAAGTTTGTGTTTACATAATATATGTGGGTGCACTATGTATAATTATTTTGTATATATATAAAAATACACACATGCATGTATATTTAAGAAAAAATATTATTTATATATACATATCCTAAAAATTATATATAAATCTATATACAGTATATACATAAAAATATTTCTTAAATATATACAAACATGTGTATTTATATATACAAAATAATTATACACAGTGCGCCCACATTATATATATATATATATATATATATATATATATATATGAAGAGTTCAGATGCAAAAGCCTCTAAATGCCATTTGAAATTTTCTTCTTTAATGATGATTTTTGTCAAACTTGTATATTTAACTCCAGTAATTTCACTTAAATAACAATTAATAGGTAATTATCATTGCCATTTAAGTGAAATCACTGAACTTAAATATACAAGCTTGATAAAAATCATCATTAAAGAAGAAAATTTCAAATGACATTTAGAGGCTTTTGCATCTGAACTCTTCATATATACTATATATATATATATATATATATATATATATAAACCATTTTGCAAGATGTAAACAACAATGGTACAGAAACACTTTCTGTTTCAGTTTGTAACTGTTTTCTTTATTTCACATGTAAAGAAAACATCTTAAAGATGTTTGTTTAACTTTTTGATTCATATTTATGTTTTTTTGGTTGTATTTTATCCCAGCTTTTATGTAGTGTTGAAAAAAATTAAACAGGAAGTGCTTTTGGACCAGTGTTGTTTACATCTTGCAAAATGGTCTATAAATCAACATCCAATAACTGCAAACATGCACATGTGTTGTTAAATTATTAAACTTTTAACAAAATCTCAGAGGTACTTCAAGTAAATATTTTAGGTCAAATGTGTTCGGCTGACGAAAAAAAATGTTGCAGGACCCTGCGACTGATTTTAGTATAACATACTAAAATCCATTTCGAACATAATGAAACCATAGTGAAATAAAGCGTGACTACTTCTTCTAAATATTAGAGCACAATAAGTTCAATAATCTGTTTTAGCAAACAATAAGCAAGTAAACTGAACTCTACAATAAGTGTTGATTGTAGGTTCTAATAACCAATTTCATCTTAAAAAAGGACAGTAAAAGATCCAGAAAGCCGAATGCAAATCTAAATGTTTTCTTTTTCTCCTCTTTATTTCACAAGTCTCACTCCAGGCAAAATCAGGAATTCTCATTAGGATCGGCGCATAATAAGACGTCCTAATGGTGCAATTTAAATCTTCTCCAAACGGAATAACCGATTGAGTCTCGCCATGAAGCTAATTAGCATGATCCATGACAGCTAGGGGAATTGAGGTCAGAGAAATCAAGATTTACAGATCAGATGAATTCTTCGGGCTTATTTGGCCTCAAACTTTTGCGATCCAAGACAGCTGTGACGCATTCCCTAAAGGAAAGAATTCAAATGCAACATGAAATTCCTGCAGAGTTGACAGCTAACATTAGCAGGTGCTAACTGTCCTGTAGATGTCACTGAGGCATAAAAACCACAGAAATTTGCATTCATCATAATGTGTAAAAGATATAAACCAATCATAGGGCCAAATCAAGCCTGCAATGAAATTGGAAGCCAAAAAAGCCGATCCCTGCTGTAACGAAATGCTAAAAATGTGCAACCTTCTCTGCTTCTTAGTCGGCAAGAATCTGGATAATGCTCCAAATATGCTCATCAAACCATTCAGACTGGGAGGTCTGTTTTGATTGAATGATTTCTTCCTATCCAACGCAAGGTTAAACAAAGCTGGAAGGGCTTCCAAACTAATAACTCTTTATCATGGACAAGATCAGTGTGATGAAAAAGCTAAACAAGAAAAACCTCATTCTTCTCTCCCTCCCGACATTCCCTCTAGGATATCACTTACAACCACACACTCACATATGAGAAAACACAAGACGAGCTCCATCAGATCCAACACAACCCCACTTTAATGCAGAAGATTGGACCGAGACATCTTGCGCCATTGTGCTGGTGCCAACACAAGATGGCAGATGAAAATAAAGCTGTGGCAAAGCAAAAATTCACAGTTCATAGACCTTAAATGTTCCTACCATCACTGAAAAGCACATCTGCAAGACCACATTTGAGTTATGACGTTTCACCCGATTGCAACTTCACTCAGCTTGACCAAGGTAGTAGAATACGGTAATAGTAAGTAATAAAAACCCATTCTGTCACTTAAAAGCGTATTAATTCATACTAGAAGTGAAAAGGAACACCACACACAGCAGTCAATTCTGATATTTAAAATAAGGCTTAAAGGAACAGTTCACTGTCAATATTTATTCACCCTCATGTTGTTACAACCCCATTTGCTGTTATTTGCTTTCATGTCTAGATATTTATGAGGATCTCTTGCTATACAATGACAATTCATTTAGTGTCAACCTCGAAAATTTTTTTTTAACTTTAACTACTTCAAATAAGGAGTAGCTTGTTGCTTGGCAACAAGTTTCCCAACTAACACAAAAAGTTCTCTCTAAGTTATAAACAAATCTTCTTCCAGTAAAAGCTAGCGTCGCTGCAAGATTCAGTCACTCGGATGATCAAGATCTCCAAAACCGACTTCACACCAAAAGAAATACCTTTTGTCTTCGCCATTGTGCAAAGACAAATTGTCCCAACCAATTCCAACACAATGATTCAGAAAAAAAAAAAAACACTCACTGTCCAAACTCTCCAACTAGCCTGACATAACTCAAATGGACGTCCTGCAGGGCGACATCTTCAAATCTTGCTTGGTGTCCTCGCCTCCTCAAATTTGGATAGGGAGATTTGGGCTCTGAATAGTCTAGAAGCTTGATCCACATGTCTATGGACAGCTAAGATTGTCAGATTTAAAGACGTAGGAAGCAATACGTGATGATGTCATCAACAATCGCGGCTAACGGCTAATAAAGGTTTTGGGCTGCATCGCATGTTTTGATCTGCACATCTGACACGTATTACAATGTCGTTTGGCCACGCATGCTCACAGACAAGTGAAAATAGTCACATTTTGAAGAAAACAACCCAAAGAAAGAGTCAATATAGCGTTTAAAGCTAGCAGTTACACTGAAGTAGTGATCGGAGCAGGAATATGGTGCATGTGTTAACTTGCTCACAGGAGTCATTTCCATCTCTGTTGTTCTTTTGATAATTATGTTACTGTAAAGTGTTGGATCGGTGAATTCGGTCGAATTCAGATGTAAAATAAATGCAAAACTTATGGGGTTGTCAAGAAATCTGAAAGCTACCGTATAGTTTTGAGCTCCACAACTTAAAGATTTTTTAAAAATAATTATGATTATGCAATTTTGGAACCATAGGGGGTGTACAAAGAGTTGAACTTCACTGTATGAATGAATGAATGAATAAATGAAAATGAATGAATGAATGAAAAGTTTTTTATTTCAAACATGTAGAAAAAAAACAAACAAACAAACAAACAAAAATAAAAAAATACAATTTTTTTAAACTTATACATGTCCGAAAAGGAGTAGGAAGAAGCATAAGCTTATTCAATCCTACCCCATCTTCAACTAATTATAACTAATTAACCGGTTGACCGAATATTTTGATCTATTTGTCTCTACTGTGATCTATCATAAGGTGCTAAAAGTGTTAGTAGAAATCGCTTAAAAGATCTTGCTCGCCTCTCAATCGTCCAATTTCAAAACGGTTTTCACAGGATGAATTTTGAGTTCGTAAGCTTTCGAATGATACCTAATCTATGATGATTACTAAAATATGTGATATGAAAAAAAGGAAATGAATAAAGAGTGCCAGTCGTCCCGCTAACAGGACGTGACAGTTAATTAAACCGTTTTGTCTCTAAATTCCGTTTCTGAAAATCACAGCGATCAGCCAACTTCAGATAACCACAACTTTTGTTACATAAAAACGATAAAAGAAATACAAACAGATTTGGAAAGGACTTGAACCCAGCTTTAATATGGTCTCAAAACCTGTAATATGTCAATTTTCACCATGTGGTGGGTTTTCCCAGATCGCTTCACATATAATGTACAGAAATAGTAGGAAATTGTGAAACAAATGAAACCGCTAGCTGATTAGTTCCGGTGAATAAAACTGCATGCTTTCCATCACCATTACCCTTCAGTGAAAGCACTTTATTAAACTCATCTCTGAGATTCCTTGCTTGGCTCGAAAGCACCCAATGGAAAACATCTTGCAGGTTCAATATTTACATTGGCAAATGCGTGCTAGCTTCATCTGCTCTCTAATATAGAGCTCATTCACGTGAATTCACATTTCAAGTTCAGTGTTTCAAAGGAGGAATACAAAAAAGTCACGGCTTGGACCCGGATCCAAAAGATGGAATATATCAGCATGTTCAAGTGTTTGACACATTAAAAGTAAAGTTCCAACCCCCGGTGTACACTGATGTGAAGTGAGCCGAGCTGAACGCCCGTTTATAATTCATTCCCTATTGCAGTGGTTCTCAAATGGTCAGTTATGACTCGAAAATGGATCGCAGATCTGTTTCTGGTTGGCTTCTGACCACAGAGAGAAACAATCCTAAATGCAAGCAACAACATTTAATTAACTTTATCACAAACTACAGCAAAAATATAAAAATGGATAATGCTTCTGATTTACATTTTGCATCTGTTTTTGGCAAAGTGCCTCATACATGGATTACCAGTGTTTGGTTTTAAGGTCAGTTTTGTAAGTAGAAAAAAAACAAACATTTGGTACCGTATGTTTCCTGAAGCAAGACCAGATGGGAACCACTGCTATATGCTGTAGGAGGCTTGCTGAGCAGCAGGCTCGCAATGGGAATTGTGGGATTGACAGCAGAACAAGTAGAATGAGAAATGCTCGACTTAATACAAATGAGAGATGAAAAATGTTGCATTTTTGCAACTGTAATTGCGCACAGAAATAATGAGGTTATTTACAACATATTGTGAGCAATCATAGATCACACTAAATACAACTGCTCTGGATAGGTTTCCTCTGCATAAAGGCAAATACAAAGCACTTGTGCTTTTCATCATGTCCTGTCTTCTTATTTCTGTCCCTATTTTCCTTTTGTATGACCAGTCAAACACAACATAATGCTAGTCTTTTCAGAAGGGTAGTCACAGTAATATTAAACTGAGAGAGACTACTAAATTGCACAAACAGCTGGTGCTTCACTGTGTTTATAGAAATTCCTAAAATATGAGTATTACTTTAGTCAATGATCCATTTATACTTGAAAGTGGTGAAACGGGTTAAGTAAGAGGGACAGCACAGAACCAGATGTTTTAATGTCCTGAGTAAACCAAGTGACCTGCGCACTGTGTCAATATCTATTTCACCCCAAGCGATCTCATGAACTTGTCGTTTGAAAACCAATTTTCCTGCTGGAAGAGTCATATATATTTGGAAAAAACATGCCATCAAAACATCAGCGAAAAAGCAAAAACATCAAATGCAGCTGAATACATACAAGCAATTTTATGAGCTTACTCTTAAAACAAATTCATTTATCTTTGCAAAAAGTTGCACTCTCAAATCCATAGGCACCAATTGTACTACATCAAGTTAAACACACCAGCGATCATTAATCCCGCGGATCCAAACATTTGCTCAGTGTTTGGCCCTTCCTCCGCCTGCTGTGAAAGAGTTTAGTGATACTAATTCCCATGCTGCTAATTAATCCTCATGTAATTTTGGAAGTGAGAGCAAAAACGTAAACGAGATGAGATGAATACGAGTCTGCCGTGAATCATTTGGCGACAAAAATGAACTAAGCCTCCATCTACCCAAAAACTCGGCGCTTGGAAAATTCATTATGAAAAATATTTTCTCATAATGAAAGCCTAAAAAAGAAAGAAAAAGTGCACTTTCCAATGCAAAATGAATGAATGCATGAACGAATGAATGAGTTATAATAAAAAAAATGCAAATACAAAAAATATACAAAGGCATAAAAATGCATTTGCTAATACAAATGTAAAATGATGCAAAAATGCAATTAGTATTAGCAAGTGTTGATGCCTTTATATAATTAAAATGTGTGAAAATATATATATTCAAATAAAACAACATATATATATATATAACAAAAATGAATTATATTCAAATAAAACAAATTATATTCAAATAAATCAACATTAACACACATATATATATTAATGTTGTTTTATTTGAATATAATTTATTTTTATTTTTATATATTTAATTATATATTTGCATATTTGTATATAATATGCAAATATATATATATATATATATATATATATATAAACAAATATGTAATTAAATTTAAATATATATATAAAACAAAAATAAATTCTATTCAAATAACTCAACATATATATGTTTTTTGTTTATATATATATATATATGCTATGTGGTTACTAATCACCAGATACATCTTCATGTGGTGGCCATTTTTCCCTGTTTTGGACATTAAGTAAAGTTTAATGACAACAATTGTTACACATTGAATTCTTGGAAAAATTACAGAACCTAACTGTATGGAAATGGCAATGAATCTTTACTCTATGTAAACTTTCGTTTTTATATGCTTGTCAGTCCCTGAATAAGGTGGATCGGGTCGGACAGAGTGCAAATCGCAGCATTTGGCTGATCTCCAAACCACACAGTGCTGAAAAGCATCTCAATTAAAACAATGAATGGCCAACACACGCTCTCCTTCATCGTGTCAGGCTCTCAACGCTGAGCTAATGACAGAGGTCGGAGTATAATCACACATAATTACTGCAAGGCAATCTTAATGAGACTGCTTTTCCTGACACGTAACGATGCCTGCAAAGAAGTTTGAAAACAAAGAACAAAGATTTATGAACATTACAATCAAGCCAATTAACCGCCACATCGTTTTTAAGCCTTCAATATTTATTAATGACTGTTGATGTTTGTTGTCGGATTATTAATAACCAACCTGAATAATTCATTTAACTTTGCCAAAAGCACTACATTGAAAAGTATTGCAAACTAGTACATTTATTCAAACATTTTTAATTTGAGGGGGATATAAACATATTTACTCCCATACTTGAACTTCACTATATTCACATAACTAAAACAATACAAAGAGTGAACACAAAATCCAAACTACAGTGCCCACTTCAATGTAAGTCTATGGGATTTGGAAGTCTGAAAAGCAATAACACACGTCTCTTCAAAAAGTTACAGTAAACCCAATAATTACCACGTGTCACCCAGAATCAGACTCGGTACCAAAAAGTAAAACACAGGGCTGGGAGGGTCGCCTTCAGTCCCCTACTGCCTTTACCCCATGGGCCAAATAACATTAGCTTCTCACCCATTTCATTTCATGTTTCTCAATGCCAAAAGTCCAGTCTTATGCAAATCCCAGCCAAAAACAGCTCAACAGCAGCAGCAAATGATGTTATGGCCTCAATTGGCACATGTCATCAGCCTTGTTGCCATTTATAAAATATAAGCAGAAAATTAGGCTACATTTCCCTAGTGATGTGATATCCTAAAGTCACTTTGCAAGGACATTGGGGCTGTTATTTTTCACACTGAAGTGCTAAAGGCAAGAGGACGTGGAGGGGGAGAGAGATTTCTAGGTAATGGAAGGGTGGTGTGGGGTGACCTGGAAGCTGTTTGTATCTAAAATGACATAAATAATATAAAATAACTCTAAAGCATGCAGTTCCTCTTGAATTAAACCCTGGATCTGTGATTGCATCTTTAAGGGGTTGTACAATTAGAGGGGACATATCAGCTGCTACTACAGGTTTACATCAGAACTGACAACCATTACTATTACTACTGTTTACACTGGGGGTGTTAATTTGCATAATCGATCGTTCTTTAAATTAATGATCAATTAAATCGATTCATCGATTAATCATTAACCAATGTCTTAAATCCGAAGCGGGTAGCTACATGGCTAACGGCTACATCCGAAAATGCATACTTCCTGAATCCCTAATACAGAAGTAGGCAAAAAAACATTTGTAACTACACAGCAATGACTTGGCAACCTTCACCCTGGCAACCACCTAGCAATGTCCTTGCAATCACCCTGAGCAACCTGGTAGCCACCTAGCAACCATGTAAAATAAAACAGCAACACTGTAGCAACCCCCTAGAGCACTCTACAGTAATGATGGCAAGTTTTGCATGGGCAAGTAAGTGCCACTCTTGTTACTCATAAAACTATCTGGTTAGTTGTACTGCCATCAGAGAGTTCACGGCTCCTTCAACAAACTTGTGTCACCCCCCAAGACAAACAAGGGAGCAAGGTTACAGTTGTTTTTATAGACACAGACTGTTTAAGAGAATTCAGGCTTTACCCTGCGCTTGTTTCTGCACGCTAGCAACGCACATTGGCAATCGCAGTTAAGTTTTGATGAGGATCATAAGGAATAGACAGTCACTGGTGGATGGTCTTTGGCTGTCTCTCAGGGTCTGATCTAAGGGACAATAAGCTCTTTTTTGTTAGTAATGCTATTGGCTTTGGAACTAAAACTGCATCTGGTCAAGGGGAAGTTAATGCCTGACAACATCTGCTTGGTCTCAAAGACACTCAGTACACTCGCTTTCATTCTCACGACTGTCTTCCCAACTTTGTGAAAAAGAAAGAAAGCTCTTTATTTGCCATTATTTGCTGTTTGGCTCCTTGAGTTGGCTATATGTTTCTTTGGAGATTAAAATCAAGTGATGTGGCATCATTTATCTAGGCTGGGCATTCACAGTGGAGTCACCAACCCTACCCTCTAAAAAATGCTGGGTTGTTTCAAGTATACAGTCGGTTGGTCTGGGAACGCCCCCGCGAACACCCCCATCACGTGATGTGAATTTATGTGAATGTGTGGGGAAAAACATTGCATTGGCGCTCATTGAAAATACACACGACAATCATGCCAAAGAGTTGTTGTGTTGTTTTCTGTGCTGCCAATATAAAAAAATATATATATAAATTGAAGTTCTACATCATTCCCAATAAACACACAGAACGGGAAAGGAGGACAAAATGGTTACAAGCAATTAGGCGAGAGGATAATCAAGGGAAGTTGTGGAATCCCAAAACTAAGCATGTGTATGTTTGCAGTCGACATTTCATCACAGGTACAGTATAGGCTACGTTAACATTGTGATCATTATTAACGTTATCAAAAGTGTGTAATGTTGTTTCAGAAAAGGGCATGCATATATAATTATCATTCTAAATTAAGCATAGCCTAGTGTCGAAACTAAACTAGTCGCATGAAAACACGTCTGCCAGATTTGTCTACTTCCCTTAGGAAAAAGAACTATAGTAATCCTATAAGATTTGTATTATAATACGTATGTGATGTTCTGTAATACCTCTAGTACTTCTATAGTTTGTCCAAAAATACTATAGTATTCCTATAGGATTACTATAATATTTTATTCTAAAATACTACAAGATACCAATGGTTGTTTTTCATAAGGGATGTCTCATTCACATTAGCGTTATCAGCTGAAGATTGGCTTGATAGGCCAATCGCTACGTAATGACGCCAGCCGTGAACCTATCAGCACAGGTTCGTACCACTGATCACCGTTTTACAAAAGCATTAATATTTTGGAGTGAAGCATACGTACAATTGGTAAGTAAGTTATAACATTAAAAGATTAAAGTAGTAATATGATATTAAATCAAAGTTCATTTGCAATCAAAGATCTAAAATGCTTACTGTTGTAAAAAATCTAATTCTTTAAATTTTAGTAGTTCAGGACAGAAGTTGTTTGAGTGGCATTTCTTTTAGAGAATGTGTTGGTAATATGATCATACAAACTTAAAGAAAAAATGCTATTATCCTATAGCATCATATTAACTTTAAGGTCCCCTATAGCTTCAGGCGTCAAACCCCTTTATGTGTAAGAAGTCTGATTCATTCCACTCTCCGCAAAGGCTTCACTACGGATATACAAGACATAAAACAGGGAATAACCAAGCAATCACTGAATGGAAGATAACACTGATAAAAGATGATGCTCAATGCTGCCCAGGCATCGGAGAAGCTTGCATGTGGGTTTTGAGGGGAAAATTAAGGGTTGCTAGCACAACCGAATACATGTGTCAAGAATTTAGGAGTCTGTCTAAGGAGGAGTGGTTTTGAGAATACACAGAATCTGATGAAAACTGGCTCATGGTTACCACGGCTGAACTAGACCAGAACATCTTTCCTGCATTAGAGTTTTCCCAGCACCTATCATGAAGAGGAACTGATATCATAAATAAAGTATGTTAACATGCTGTCAGAATGAGTGGATGTTCTGTTTGATGTGTGATTCAATTGTTTTCTCTTTGTGGTTTAAACATTAAACCATCATTTCCTATTTATCCAAAATCTAAGGTTTACATGCACTTCAGAAAATGGACATCTGCTTTTTTGAATATATATCAACAACTTAGTCTTCATGAAAACATACAGTACTTGACAGTATCGCTGGTGCTAATCATTTTGAGGCTCTATACACAAACAGATACTTCCAAAAAGTCCAATGACTTCTTCAACAGACATGAGAAATAACAAACACTGCTAAAATACCTCAAATAGTCCTTGGACAACCAAGTGTAAAACAAATATAGTATACCATCAATCAAATATGATTAAATGTTAAATATTGTAGAAAAAAGATATCAACCCTGCCGCTATTATCAATAGCTACAGGCCTGTATTTAGTAAAGTAAACAAAGCAACAACAGACTTAATTCAACTGACACTTGTAAATTGATTTTCTTCACATTTTCTAGTGTACTCCATTCATGTACGCCTTGTGTTGCAGAAAACTAAATGGATTGAGTTTTGACAAAACTAAAAACAACAGAAAGTTACTAGAAAGGAGTGGCATTAGCATGTTAGCATGCTAAACAGCACATGGTCAAAAAGACTGAGTGAAATGATTCCACTTCGCTTGAACATGAATTACTTTTTGAGTAAAAACAACAAAAAGCCTGCCTGTTATTTTGACTAATGCCGATTTACATTCTTACTGCATATCGCCACCTACAGGTATTTTGCAATCGATCCCCACTCTCCACCACAACGGTAACCACCAAAACTCCAACATAGCAAACTCCTCTAAATCCCGACATAACAGAACATTAAACTCCAACAGCTCTCCCTCTTTTCTCAGCTTGCTCAAAAACACATAAAATAGCACCTAATTTCAACATTTACTCTCCCCATCCAGTCTCAAGCAAAGCATGCTGGGAACTACAAATCCTCTGCCCAGTTTCAGTAATGCTACGTTAACACTAATGGAAATTATTGAAGAAGTCCCAACACAAATGAATTGAGTAAACTTCTGTTTTGCAAATGTAAATGGACTGCGATTGAGTTTCATTAAGCAGCAAAATCATGACCTCTCATTCAGTGTATTAATATTGCACAAGGATCACCGTGCCATAACCTTTCCATGTGATCCATGGCATTTTAATTCTAACAAGAAATAAAACCTCTTAAGTTACATTCATTTCAGAATCTTAGATCGTAGCTATATATATATACACGCTTCACCGAAACAGGAAGAATGACAAGTCTAAGTGAACCATAAGTGAACAAGGAGTGAGGAGAACAGAGGCACAGCTAACACAGTGTGTGTGTTGGAGAAGAGCCGCAGTCCTCCACTTCCAGGCCCACAACTTAACAGCACACTAATACAGATGTGCAAGGCTCTGCTTGTAAATCTCCCCGAATCAGGGAATACAACACAACTGGAAATTTCAGCAGAACGTATTACAGCCGTATCAGCTTGCGCAGCAACCACTGAACCCTCACGACTGTCAGGTCTGGGAACTCAGAAACGAGAGGACCACAGTGCTCTATCCCAGTATGACCTGCTGAACACCTCCCTGTGGGCGGAACGGATCCCTGCTAATGCTCAGATTTGGTTTGCGATGTAAAATGTTGAAGATTTAAGAATCAGCACGATTCTAAGTCTATAAAACCTATTTGAATCGTAGACTGTGACCTTTTCTTCTTGGAGAAATGACTATACCAGAGAGACCAGCATAGATCCAGCACTAACCAGGAAACTAGCAAAGATGTGATAGAATACTCGAATTATAATATCTGGTATATACTGTACATGAGATATAGCTAATATCTGAAGAAGAAAGAAATATGACCAAAGGACAAAACAAATGTGCTGTAAAAATTTTTATTTAATAATAATTGTAAACATAACTATTTATTATTATAATAATGTGAAAAAAATTATAGCTGGCACCACTTGCTCTTGCAAGGAAGCAATTTAAGAATGAAATAAATGTTTTTGAAACAGAAAATTGTTTAGGGCCATTTCATGAAAATATGAAAACCTGTAAATACGGAAAAAAATCAAATCCCAGATTTATAATTAAACAATTAGCTTCTGAGAAAATAGTAAAAGGACGTATAATCTCTCTGTTTGGTAGAAGAAGAAAAAAGTTACAGGATTTTTTTTTTTACAAATCTGTTTTAATCTATGTATGTGGTTTGAAATCCTTTTCATATCGAATTTTTGAAAATCTGTTTCCACCGCTCTGTTTGACTGCTCTGATTGGATCTGTTTGACCGCTCTGAATGGATTTTGCGTATAGCTTTTTTTCTTATGTCACTTTCTCACACCACATAAAACGTAAACATGTCAGATGTTGTTGCAGAAACAAGGTTAATATGCACAATGGTGATAGTTTACTGTTACACTATAACCTTTTGGATATCATCTCAGATTTTTAACCACTTTACCACACCACCTCATAAATGTTATTAAAATTAGAGAGGATAAAAATCCCATAGCATTAATTATGAATTTGATTTTATTTTATTTTTCTTATATTTAAGTAAAGGACCCAGCAAAACTGTCCAAGCAAAACTTTGTTCGGTCGCGTTCAAACTCCGCCATATATATATATATATATATATATATAAACGCTTCAAGTGACTAATATAACCTGGATTTCAAAAACCGTTTGATCAGGCCAAAGTCTAATGAAAGATACAGACACATGCCATGTTTGGCCTAGATTCCTGTCTGGTCACTGTCGTAACCAGTGCCAACTTAACTAAACACACATTGCCTGATCTGCATGATATAAGACATGCAGCCCTGACCTGGCTCTGTTCAAAAGCCTAACGAGCTGTCTATGTAGATAATTACTAAATTACTAAATTACTAAAATCAAAAACTTAAAAATAAAGCTATATTTGGAAATGTATTAAAGTGCCCCAATTATTTTAACGGGTCATTATATATTTTATATTTTTGGAGGTCTCCTACAATAGGATTAACATGCATGCATCCAAGGTCAAAAATCACTTGAATTTTTTTATATATACATACATATGTATATATAAAAATATACATATATATATATATATATATATATATATATATACATTCATTGTTGCATGATGTCTTATACACAGTGTCACATTTAGTCTCTAAACCCCGCCTTTCCAAGAGTCTACTCTGCTCTGATTGGTTTACCGCTTACAATGAGTGTCGGAATAGAAATGCCCATTACAATATCTGATTTTCAGCTTCCTCAGCACTTTATACACAGTGATATGATCAGTAACGCTGCATCAGTTGTACCTTTTCAATTCCAGTCAAGTCCTCATACATTCAAAGAGGATTTGCTTTCACAGCGTAGAAAACAGCATCTTCTTAACATGTTGACAACATGAACCAAACTCTACAGGCTTCAGCTACAACTACAGTGTTTGGGAGTCATTTACTGGAGTCAATGAAGACCATAGGCTCTAGCATTATGCAATTCTACAAACCTACATAGGTTCAAGCTGGAAAGACTGGATGGGAAATTCAGAATCGGTTCTTTCTTTTGAAACTTTGACAAACTGCTATATTACAATCTACAAGATTGAAAACGTAAATATAAAAAGAAAAAAGTGTATTTACAATTTTAATAAAAATAGCAATGCTCTAATGAAGATATGAAGAAATTTTGGTCAAATTTGCAGAGAAAGCAATCTCACAAGCAATCTCAACTGTAAAAAGCATTTCAAGATTACAACATATGAGAGAAGTGTAAATTATACTTAAAATTTAAATATCAAACATATCAATGAAAAACAATATTTTAGTACCAATAAAATTAAATCAACAATTAAAAAAATAATAATAAAATAATGCAGTAACTAAAAATAGGTTTCCCGTATTTGAGTCTGCAATATATTTTATGCAGTGTCATTACCAAAATGCTAACATCAAACTATAATGAAATCAATTGTGACTTACAAATTAGTCACTTGCAAGACGCCATTTCAGTTAGGATGCTGCCTTAGAAGGCAGTTGTCTATGTAGATTGTAGATAACTCAATAGGTTTTGGAACAGAGCCCATATATTCCCTAGTTCTTTTGTATAACACACCATCAGTTATACATCTACTTAAAGATGCCATAGTTTCTCACTACTTCACAACAGGCTGTCCTGATTTATTGTCATCTTTCTTGGCCAAATACATGGAGGGCTATAAGCACAGATGGGACACGTCCCTGGCCAGATTATTTGTACGCTCTTGCTATTTAGCAGGTTCGACTATGCAGTCTGACTATGGGTCTTAATAACTAATCGGAGTGCAAGCCAAGAGGCATGTCAGAATCCTGGCCAATGCATAGCAGATCAAGATAAGATAAAACAGGCAGGAAAAGATGGGATCCCTCGCTCACAGACGGGACAGAGGTGAACATCTGTCTGGAACAACATGTGTAAAGCCTGCTAGCGACTTACAAATAGTGTCCAGTCCAGTCACCCTATGCCAGAACATTAAAAAAAACAGCATCTGAAGATGTAATAGCTGGTTTTATATGGATTATACTATAGCTTGTCTTAAAGCTACACTGTGTGATTTTTACCCCCATCTAGCAGTGAAAAGGTATATGACCATCCAGTGAATATTAGTTTCTGTTCCTCTCAATTCCAATTTCGTTTTAACTCCTACCTACGGTGGCCAATGTAGTCCAAGATTAACATGGCTTCCAGTTCGACCTCGTCCATGAGTGTTAACTCAAACGTAAACGCGAAAGGCGAAGCTTGAATTAACGGGTATGTCCCTCTTTGGCTAATGTACTTTCAAGATGGAGGGGCAACATGGCGACCGACATTAGAACCCCTTACCCGTATGTATTTTCAATGGCATATTATAAACTCACAAGAATACTTTATTACTTGAACGAAGTAAATATACATTAATGAGCACATATGTTTTTGAAAGAACTAAGAATAAACTAAAAGAGATACACAGTGTAGCTTTAAATGGTCATTGGCTATTCCAAGTTGGTTGATCAGATGGACTGATTACATGATTGAGACCATTAAAACGCTTTGGTGATCTGATAAATCACCTAAACCACTTGTACATGCTAATAAACAACTTAAGCCTAGTTCACACTACATGATTTTAAAACGTCAGGCTGTTTTCACGTCAGTGCGATTCACACTACATGACTTGCTCTCTGTGAAATCAGGAGTGTTTAAGTTGTCGAGTTGTATACACCACACGACACGTGTGGTGATTGATCCGTGACAGGAGGTAACGCACTACACAAGTTGACAACAACTCTGTCACCCAACGATTCTATCTTGTCTACAAACCACGTTTTGTCACGAAAAATCACGTGAAACAGCACGCGCGCCAATACCCAGCGAAGAAGGACGTCAGACAGAAACTAGTGCTGCAATCTGTTTGTGCTATGATTGCTCTGAGAAAAAATGCAAAAAAAGAAGAAGATTAAGCAGATAAGATTTACCTGGTGACCTCAACCCATGCCTTGCTCTGATTGGCTGTAGCTCATGACATCACTGAGGTTGAGTCGTGCAACAGCTCTGGATCTAGCATGGTATATATTTTCCTGGCCTTGGTGACGTGTCTGTGAGCGTCTTTGATGCGTTGTTGGCTTTCATACTAACAGATTGGCAAGCGTTCATCGGCGAGCTCAACGCTTTCCAAATCAGGCTTAAAATCCTGTAGTGTGAACTAGGCTTCAGACTATCAAGAAACCATGATATATAAAATAAACAATACAATTAATAATAGTTTGTGTATGCAATACCATGGTCTAAGATACTGGTAAACTGGTTCAAGTCGTTTTAGATGGTTGATCAGATTGACTGATTGCATGATTAGGACTGGTAAACAACTAACAAAAGTGAGCGGAGCCTCGGTTGAGCTGATGAACCACATTTCCAAGCAGTTTGAAGAGGTCTGTCCTAGGGCTGGTGATACGGCCAAAAAATAATCTGTATTTATTTTAAAACATGTTATTTCACCTCCTGCCCATGTTGTCCTACAAACAATGTTCATATTGAAGGCTATGAAAACAAATACAGTGAATAAAACCACTCTGACCACTTTGAACCAGTATGGCCTGGTTTTTTTGGCTGGAACAGAGGAAATAATTATGTTCCTTGAAGTTAGCTTTGATCATGAAGCTAGCTGTTAGCTGGAAAGAAGGTAAAAGAGTGGCTCAAGTAAAAATAAACGAGAGAATGAGAGATTAATTTGTTCTGATTAAAAAGCTTTCCAGAGAGTGGGAAAAAGCAAAGGTAGAGGATGGAGTGCGAGTAATTGTGTATGCCAAAAGGAAAGCAGAAGATCAATAGAGAGTGAAAATAGACATAACCAACAAACGGACTAATAAACATGCCGGTTATATTTGGCTTGAGAGTCTCCGATGATAAATGTCTTGAAGATTTCGGTCAGATTAGATTAAAGTGATGTCAGCTATGTACCAGTTGCAGATCAATCTTAGAAACTCTCTGATCTACAATCGTGTCTAGACAGTAAAGCTTGTTCTGCTCTAAAAAAAGGGTTAGACCCAAAATGTACTCTACTTAAAATGAAAAACAAAATGAGAGTGAATCAAAACAAATGACCTGTCTTGGATTTCTTGCTGAAAGATAGAACTAAACAAGCCACTTCTACAACATATACAAACTCGAAAAATAATGACTCCTCGTGTTCTTAAAGTGGGATGCATCATGAATAAAAGTGAAATATGTGAAATGCATTCAAGATTTTACTAACAGTCTCTATTCTAGTCACCAGAAGCCACAGCATCCCAAAAAACAAACAAGAAATGAAGCAAAACAAGTTTCATCAATTGGAAACCACTGATAGTGAGACCGTGATACTTACACGGTTCCCCTAGAGGCAACAGCAGTAATTGAGGTTTGAGAGGTTGTTATTTCAAAATTGAAAAAGGCCTCTGAAGACTAACAAAAGTTGCATAATATGATTTAAGGCTAATATGAAGACTAAACTGAAACACATGGGATATAGACCACATGCACCAGAGCACCAAAAACATGACCAGCAACTTGCAATAAACCTAAAATATCATATTTAAAATATTTTTAGAAGTCATCTAATTCATCTAGAAGCAACCAACCACAGGGGCAGATGAATAAGAAATCCACGACACCACAATAATAAGCTGGCATGGAAAAACAGCACCATGTACCAAAACAGACTGGTAAAAACTGGAAAAATTTGAAAGAAGTGCACCCCAGCGTATGGTCTATATTCTTTTAAGATTATGTAGCTGTGCAATGTTTTCTTGATGGTCTAAGTTGTTTATTAGCACATACAAGTTGATTTAGGATGTTTACCAGTCCTAAACATCCAATCTGGCCTGGGGCCGTGTTGACAAAACATCTCAAGGCTAAAAGTAGCTCCTAACTTGCCAATTTAAGAGAAACTCTTAAAAAAAGATGAACGGGCCAGTCCTAAGTTTAGGACTCCTAGGAGTATTTCACAAAGCATTTTTAGCTCTAAATCTCTGAAAAGTTAGGGGCTAAGTCACTAAAACCAAATCACAAACACCCTGTACACGACTGAGAAAACAGGCGATAGAGACTTGGGTGCAGAGCCTTCTCCCCTTATACACTCACCTAAATGATTATTAGGAACACCATCCTAATACTGTGTTTGACCCCCTTTCGCCTTCAGAACTGCCTTAATTCTACGTGGCATTGATTCAACAAGGAGCTGAAAGCATTCTTTAGAAATGTTGGCCCATATTGATTGGATAGCATCTTGCAGTTGACGGAGATTTGTGGGATGCACATCCAGGGCACGAAGCTCCCGTTCCACCACATCCCAAAGATGCTCTATTGGGTTGAGATCTGGTGACTGTCGGGGCCATTTTAGTACAGTGAACTCATTGTCATGTTCAAGAAATCAATATGAAATGATTCGAGGTTTGTGACATGGTGCATTATCCTACTGAAAGTAGCCATCAGAGGATGGGTAAATGGTGGCCATAAAGGGATGGACATGGTCAGAAACAATGCTCAGGTAGGCCGTAGCATTTAAACGATGCCCAATTGACACTAAGGGGCCTAAAGTGTGCCAAGAAAACATCCCCCACACCATTAAACCACCATCACCAGCCTGCACAGTGGTAACAAGGCATGATGGATCCATGTTCTCATTCTGTTTACGTCAAATTCTGACTCTACCACCTGAATGTTTTAACAGAAATCGAGACTCATCAGACCAGGCAATATTTTTCCAGTCTTCAACGGTCCAATTTTGATGAGCTCTTGCAAATTGTAGCCTCTTTTCCAATTGCATGGATCCGTCCTGACTTGTATTAATGGTTTAGACTGGCGATGGTGGTGTAATGGTGTGGGGGTATTTTCAAGGCACACTTTGGGCCCCTTAGTACCAATTGAGTATTATTAAATGCTATAGCCAGGATATTGAGAATAGTTGCTGACCATGTCCATCCCTTTATGACCACAGTGTTCCCATCTTATGATGGCTACTTCCAGCAGGATAACGCACTGTCACAAAGCTCAAATATATATATGATGATATATACGATATATATCGTGCATGTATATAAAAGAGTAAATTAATAAATAAGGTTGAATGGCACAAGATATATTTTGCTAAAGAATACTAAAAAAAAGTGTAGTAAAACCAGGAAAAGTCATAAAGAAAGTAACACACATTTGTTTGGATTACATTTGGATTAAAACTTGATGCATCGAAAGGGGTGTTTTTCCAGCAAACTATTATAAACAAGATTTGGGTGCAGCATGGGTTCAAACCCTGCAAATGGAAAATTGTTAATGCTAAGGAGACAAATGAAATGGAACTGGAATAGCTGCAATACATATATTTGTAATCCATCTTTTTTATTGGACCTGTAGGAGAAAACAATCTGCCAAAAGCAGCACAATCTTTGTCCTAATTCGCTGAACATAATATTCACGCATAAGAAAAATATCTATTGCTGTTTTGCTCTTTTAACCCAAAAATGAGTGTGTGCAACTGTTACAGAGTCTCTTCGCTCCAAATCATGCTCAAATTGTCACAAATTAGACTTTATAAGAAAGGCACACAGCATTAACGCGACCAAAACACATACAGTCACTTCATATCTAATGCAAAATCGGAATCCAGTTTTAAAACAACCAAGCCTACTAGGAGACTTCTGTTAAAATCTTCACAGAATTCATTGACACCAGTCTGTCTCCACACAGCGTTACCATGGAAACCTCATATTCAAGCGGTGCCGCAGATGTATCAGGCTGCATTACTGTGAGCTAGACCTGATGGGAAACTAATCAAGGTGTAACTCCCGTAAGGTTAATGAACCCAGGTCCCTGTCAGTAATGAAGTGCTCTGGATGTGTTCCACAGCTTTTATGTGGAGAGCTTGGTGAAACCACTGCCAGGCTGCAGGACATACACTCTCACGCTTTCATTTGTGTGTGTGGAGGAGAAGTCTTCAACATCCGACAAGCCCGTCACAGCTGACGAAAGGCAGTTGCAGGGGATGATACTGTGTGCTAGACACGTAAACCCTCGTTGAGAATGTATCATTTTGAATGTATAACACCGCCTTGCATCTTATTTGTTGAATGCAATCCAAATACTTGTTTATTCAATATTTTACACCTAATCCTGATTTCAAGAATTAGTTGGAATTATGGATGAAAGCTTGTTTCCACCAAGGAATAAAAAATGTAAAAGGTAATTGTGACTTTCCATCTCACAAAAGTCCGAAATAGAAGATTTAACTCGAAATTGTGTCAATGACAAGTAGAAACATGACGTCACAATATGTCGACCTTCATAGAAGGGGGTGCCCGTGGTTATGTAGATATAAATGTCTCATTAAGGTAATAAAAACATTACGGTTTAATAAGTAAGTTCTTTATACACCATTGAAAACATAGTTATGGATGTCATATTGCATTTCTGTTAATAGACACTCAAAATTTTTACACATTGCACCTTTAACTACATCCAAACAGCGACAGAAAATGGCAGTTTTTGCCATTAAAACCAATATTTAACAACTTTTGTTATTCTGATAAGTGTGTTAAATGTTCATTCTTATTTTGTAAAAAAAAAAAAAATTTTAAGTAAAAAAGTTTTTATTGGTAATTTTCAACTCAGCTTCATAAAATTAAGTAATATTAGGCCTTTTTTTAAAGATGCATGGTAAAACTAGGTAGGATGTGGGATAGTGCAAAGCATCAAGTCTTTTTTTGCATCCCAGAATGATACATCCCAATGTTCACTATAGCAAAGGAAAAACGACAGACACAGTGAAGACAATCTGCACATTATCAAGCAACACATCTTTGAGAAACAGATACAGAGCTATGAAAATCCTCCCATCATGAAAGTATTCCCAGCAGAGTGTGGAGAAAAGAGTCAGTTAACCAAACTTTTCGGCTCTCATTGATGTGTGCGTCTATCCTGAGCTTGACCGCCTAATGTCATCAATCAGCTAATCAGCTGCCCAAAGGCAGGCGGATCTCATACGGCTCCAGATGAAGTCATGAGTAAACCATCAGTCCCTGCAGAAGAACAGTCTGCTATGAGGAGCAGGGACTGCAGTAATATCATTAGCTTGGCTAAATAAAATGTCAAAATCCTCTCAAAATATTGCATGAGAATCAACTACACAAAAGCAACCTTGCATGTAAAAGTGGCTAAAGAGGGTAAAATATCTTGGTCACTCATGAAATTCTAGAGGGCACAGACTGATAGGTACTTTAAATCCGCAACCGCAAGCAATCACATCATTATTGCATGACATAAGCTGATTGGCATCTGTTGATCGTCCAGCCAACGAGATTGATTGATCAACATTTAAATAGTCTGGTTCATTGTTTGCTGTAGGCTAGCACTGCAGTTTCACTGAAACCCTCCACCTCCTCCAGCTCCACCTGCCTAGATCTGCTACAGGATTTAGAGTAGTTCACTTAAAAAAAAAAAAAAAAAAAAAACTTTTGCTGATAATTTACTCACCCTCATGTCATCCAAGATATCCATGTCATTCTTTCTTCAGTCGAAAAGAAATGAAGGTTTTTGATGAAAACATTCCATGATTTTCTCCATATAATGGACTTCAATGGGAACCAAACGGTTCAAGGTCCAAAAGACAGATTCAGTGCAAGCTGCAAACTGTTCAAAGGCTTTAAATGATTCCAGATGATGAATAAGGGTCTTAGCAAGCGAAACGATCGCTCATTTAAAAAAAATAACAAAGTTTAAGTTTTATAAGCTCAAATGGTCGTCTTGATCTGTTCTGTGAGGCGCTTCCGTGATTCTCCTGTTTGAACTCGTTTATCAAAATGAACAAATCTTTTTTTCTTTTTTCGTGTCATTTGGTTGATTCAACGAACAAAATTAACAAGTTGACTCGGGAATATATATATATATATATATATAAATATATAGCTTATAATGCATGATCCTTGTGATGGCCAGTTGTTCTTATTACAGCTGCCAATATGCTTTATGGGATATTCTTTGCTCTACAGTCTCTATGAATACAAGAATATTAAGAGATGACAGTGCAAACTAACCATAGAAGATTATGCAACTTAATACGGGTGAGCTTAACAAAGAATTCCACAACTAATGCATACTAGAGCTACTGTCTTGAAAGATATACGTGAAAAAAGAATATTCACCTCTGGCTCACCTTTCTCCAGCTTGAAAGAGCTCTCCATCCGAGCCGATCTTTCCTTTAATATCATCAGGTCGTGGAGGTCAACCACCAAATCCTTCAGAGAGCTTCTATCATTTAGCGGGAATGCCAGGTGGCCTTTTTAGCAGCATTATATCAGGAAGAAGTAGTTAAATAAGGAAAGGCGCATGGAAGCTCTAAAGGCCCCCTGTTGCATGTACCTGCAAGGCTGTAGCAGCTGTGAAGCAGGCTTTTCATCTAAAAATGTCCCCTAATTAAGTTAAGTCCACTGAAGCCACCCATGACATTCAGTTATTCTTATCCAGCTCGCTCCCTGAGGGCCGACTGACCTATTCAACAAGCGGGCCGCTGTGGGTCTGCGCTGGCCAGATGCCGAGACCTTGTCGGGTAATGCTGGGGGATTTTCCACTGTCACACACACTCTAAAAAATGCTGGGTTATTTTAACCCAACTTTGGGTCAAATATGGACTAACCCAGCCGTTGGGTTAATTTTTTACATTACATTTTTAACCCAACATTTAGGGTTTGTCCATATTTGACCCAAAATTGGGTTAAAACAACCCAGCATTTTTTAGAGTGCAGAGTCAACACGAATCCAAGCAGTATTTCAGAATGAGGAAGGACACAATGGACAAATTAGACCAATCTCGTTATCAAGGACGGTTAGTGTGAAACCTCTTCAGCATCTCAAATGTTTCTCCGAGAGATTTGAATGGAGACCGAATGGAAATCAGATTTGACTCTTGAGAAAAAGACCTCGGTAATGTTTCAATAGAGATCTCAGCAATGTCTCAAACTGTGCTCACATTTGCCAAGATAGCGACGTCTAGAGTCAAAAGTCAGAAATCTCTTCCAAGACCAACTCAAAAAAAAAAGATTTTTGCTACTTGCCGAAATTGCTTAATTAAAATAAGCTTAAGCAACACAATTGCTAAACATTTTGTCCAAACTTAATTTGATTGTGTTCAATCTACTTAAATATGTCAAATTTAAGTGTTGGATTACATGAATGGTCTGTGTTACATTAACTGAAACTGGGCTGTGCTTGTTTTTGCCCAGCATGTTTAAATGTCTAAATTAAGTGTTATTTTATGTGCTTTTGAGAAAATGAGAAAAGGGGAAGACTTTATAGTGTGTAATTGTGTTTAATGTTCAATTAAATTTCAATTATTAGTACCATTTAAATTACCATTGTGGAGAAGAGTGGATCATTTGGTTATTCTGCAAATTCAGCAATGCTCTCAGCAAATGCTTTGGTTGATGAAGCAAGTAAATCTTATCATTTAAGATGCTAACAAGTGTTATTGGTAGCTAATCCTTGGTTACACGTTTTTCTATTTCAAAATTTCAAGTTTCTTTGTAATTGTTTGTAAAATTCACATCAGAGACATTTCTGATTGAACACTTTTGTGTGTCTTTGTGTGTAGAAAGGGAACAGAGACTAGTGCTTAATACTATTGCTAGTGTGATCAGACCCCAAACCTACTTCAGTGTGTGACTCATCCCACACCTTGTGTGTTACGGACATTACACCTCACACATTGAGCAATGTGCTATTACTTTTCTAAGCGATCAGACTTACAACACACTAGCGGCGTGGTGACAGTTTGAGTATTTGTCTGAGCGGTGAAGGTTTATCTAATGGTGTGACGCTGGTGTGTGTGTGTGTCTGTATGCATTAGTAGCAGTGTTTGGAGATCTCATGGAATGTGCTCTGATGTGCCAAATAACACACTATTCCACCCACCCGACAGCACACATCCTAAGGGTGGGTTTCCCAGGTAACAACACTACTACATGGTTATCAGATTTACGATATCATGAAGGAGTCCAAAAATACAACTACACACACAGGATGAGAGCGCCTGAGAAACAGAGGTAGCGAGAGCGAGAGGAGGAACGGAGGAGAACCCTCACAGAACATCTGGGCTCATAGCCCAAATCTCAACACAGAAAACACAAGCCCAATTGAACTTTCTAATCAGCATCTATGAGCTGCTTCTCAACTCAACAATATCACATACAGTTGTCACATTCACCCAGTTAAAGGGTTAGTTCACCCAAAAATGAAAATTATGTCATTAATGAGTCACCCTCATGTCGTTCCAAGCCTGTAAGACCTCCATTCATCTTTGGAACACAGTTTAAGATATTTTAGATTTTCTGTTCCTCCATTGAAAATGTATGTACCTTATATTGTCCTTGTCCATAAAGGCAATACAGACATCATCAAAGTAGTCCATGTGACATGAGTGGGTTAGTTCGAATTTATTGAAGCATCAAAAATACTTTTTGGTCCAAACATAGCAAAAACAACGACTTTATTCAGCATTGTATTCTCTTCCGGTTCTGTTGTCATTGCTCGTTCACGATTCCAATGACGCTGCTGACGTGTTATCTTGTGCGCCCGAGCTTCGTTTACAGTCTGATGGAGACGCGTGCTGTATTCAAGCTTTTCTACATTGTTTGTATTTTGGTATTGCAATATTTTTAAAAAAATGGTTTGTTAGTGTGCATGTCATGGATGTCCCAATCGCCCTAATCGGGCGCACAAGATAAGCACGTCAGCAGCGTCATTGGAATCGTGAACGAGCAATGACAACAGAACCGGAAGAGAATACAATGCTGAATAAAGTCGTTGTTTTTGCTATGTTTGGACCAAAAAGTATTTTTGATGCTTCAATAAATTCGAACTAACCCACTCATGTCACATGGGCTACTTTGATGATGTCTGTATTGCCTTTATGGACAAGGACAGTATAAGATACATACATTTTCAATGGACGAACAGAAAGCTTGCCGACTAAATATAAAATATCTTAAACTGTGTTCAGAAGATGGACGGAGGTCTTACGGGCTTGGAACGAAATGAGGGTCATTAATGATATAATTTTCATTTTTGGGTGAACTAACCCTTTAAGTGGTGTTAATGGACTTTCAGTGTGTTTTCATATGTCGCATGTTTCTTGGTTTAGTTTACAGTCTCCTTGGTTACGGTCAATGTTAGGTCATGTGTGTCAGCTGTGTTTAGTAATTATTCTCCTTGTATTCACTTAAGTTGTTCCTTCTCCAGCATGTTACCTGATTCTTGAGTGTTATTATTGAAGTGTTGTTTGGATTTCATCTTCTGAGCCTGTTCCTGAGTACACCACACTGTTACAACACCAGTGAAAGTATGAATGTGTTTTTTTTTTTAATATTTATTTGAAATTTATTATAACAAATATTATAATATAAAATGAGCTAATACAAAAATATTGAATATATTTATTTGAAATATTAATAAAGTATTTTTAAATTAAAAACATAACTTGTGAAATATCAATTATTATAGGAGTATTAATATAAATATCAGTATTAAAAAAACAACAAAAAAAATACATAATTTAAGTGGTTCTCCACGGTGGGAACAGCATATGTATTTCAAGAATATATTTTTACCCAATTATTTATTAAAATAAAATCATTAAATGTTATGTGTATGTTATAAAAATTACAATAAAAATACATATTTTTAAAATGAAAACACAAAATTCTCAAAATATTATAATTAATTCATTAAGGCAACATATGAGGTCAGTTTGCCCGGCAGGAACAGCATTCCTATTTTATCAATATCTTATACATAAATAATTATTTAAAATAAAATCCTAAAATAAATATTAAATACAAATAAATTACATGTATGGCTTAAAAATATCAAACATTTAGACACAAAACTCTCAAAATATTAATATTATTGTTGAACATAATATTAATAAAATACAAAATTATATGTCGGTTTGCCCAGTGGGAACAGCATGTATTTCAAGAATAATTTACACCCCAAAATCTTACTAACTTGAATTCAACTTTACCTCAGTTTGTGTGGCGTCTACTTAATAATTTATTTATTTTTTTATATAAAATCTGACTACATTTTTGGCAGACTGTTCAAACAATGAGTCATAAAAGAGATCACAGCTGATATCATGTCCAGTTCATTCATCTTAGTGATGAAAATGGAAGGTCAATTCGAGTGCATTGCATTGTGGGGTATTTTATTCTTAGCAGTGTGCTCTGGTAGTGAAGTGAAGTGAAGTAAAGTGATGTGACGTGACGTAAAACAAATCCCCTGTGCACAATATACATGCATACTGTAGTGTAGAAATATATTATTAGTAGCATGCAATCTTGAACAATCTTGTATCCTGTAGTTATCTCTCCTATATTAAACTCCGAAGTGCTATTATGCAAAGTTGAAAGGAAAGAGAAAATAATGATCAAAAGAAATGGTGTGCTGTATAAGCATTTCAATGTTTACTTTAATTTGGATTTGGATTGAATATCAAACACTATATTCAGAATGACCATATACACATATACACTCATCCTAAGCTATTTACAGCCTTTGATCAGCGTGACACACTGGCTCATCCGATCCAGAACAAACAAAATGACCTCAGTAAAAACAGAAAACATCAGCCAAAATCAAATCAACAGATGACCTCTGGCTTTAATAGTCAACATGAAATCATAATTGACCCTATTTACTTTTCTAAACGCATGTTATTTAATGTACCTGACTCATTATTGCATGCTATTCCAAAGTAACAAAATGTTTGTGTAATTTTTCACCAAAATGCACAACTTTTCAGACTGATACCAAGGGTGCTGATACCGATAGTGGTCCTGACAGATATTACGGTATTTAAAGAGGAAAACTGACTGCAGACTCAGATAAGAGAAAAAATATATTAAATATAATATATAATATTATTAATAAAATATTAAAAAATTAAAATCACCAAATAAAACAAACACATGCAACAGCATGAATTAAATAAAAAATAAATAAATGCAAATGTACTAAATGTATTAAATAAATGACAAAACAAAACAGAAAACTCTCAAATATTAAGTGATATTAATATTTCGAATAAAATAAAGCCTTCTCATTCACACTTTAGAAGTAAAATGGTTTACAGACCTCATTTTGTACAGTTTAGGAGCATGCATTGTCTTGTTTCATTTTGCTTACAGTGGGTTGAATAAAGGATGAATCTGTGCTTGTGTTTGTCTGTGTGTCTGTGTGTGTGTAGTAGCAAGACACAAAGCAGGTGTATACACAGCTCTCCAAAACCATCCACTCTCAAACAAAGCCAGTGACGGGCCGTTCCCAGGAAGGGGTAACGTGGCGTAAAATCTATGCACAGCCTTTCTTTGTTGCAATTCAGGCCTAATCCATCTGAGCTCCCCTGTAATAAAAGTTAGCGACTGGTTGTTGAGACCCCGAATGAGCAAGTGGGCCGCAGTTCGGCTGGGATAACACGGCTCCTGTAGCTATGGTTACTCAATGCCGCCCACCTCAATTAGAACTCGTTCCTTTTTAAGCCTTTTTTGGGGGGGGGGATCTGCGAGCATGACGGGATGATAAGGACAGAACAGGCTTTTTATGTATTAAATTTAGGTATTGAATGAACACGTCCCTCATCCTGCTCGCCACAGCCAATTAACAAGAAATTTTGCGTGAAATGAATTTCAAACTCTGGTGACAGCTAACGTTAGCCTTGTTGACGAAAAAATGATTTCTCTGTTGTGCGCGCAGTTCCGGATTAGTCGGTGTGGCTTGCGGAGCTGTGCAATGTGGTGCATTGTGGGTGTTGTAGTCTTTCATACAAATGTCTTTTCTCGGTCAAGAGGGCACCAAATTCAAACATTCTTTTACATTTCGAATACATATATGATCCACTTTCAATAAAGATTCATGTTGAAATGGGTGAAATGCTCCTTTAAGGCAAGCTCACACTACATGACTTTTGGTGCTGCTTGACAAACTAAAAGACATAAAGGATTTGAATGTATTCTAAATAAGACATTGGTTGTACTGAATGTGAGCTAGCTTATTTTGCTCAAGATTAGAATGTTTTAAGTCCACATGTCATGCAAACTAGAAACTCTGCTTCTAACCACAAGTCGAGAGTTGTCGTTCCAACCACACATCTTTGTGATGCTGTTTGCGAATGTCCGTTGGAACAATGGTTTCGGGAAACACCGGCTTGTTGAACTATGCTGATATGACGGAACGTGCAAACGTAGTTGGCTAACAATGCTTTTGGGAAAAGCACTCATGAACAGAGATGTATAAAGTACTAGAAACCCGGACTTGAGTAAAAGTACAAGTGTCTATCAAAAAAGTGACTTGAGTAGAAGTTGAAGTGCTCTTTAAGCACCAGACTTCTGGCTACGTCGCCCGTGACCTTGTGAACGTAATTACGTACTACGTGACGTTGCAAACGCGCCTCACAGAATGGAGAAAGGCTAGCATTTGTCCTTAGAAAAGTTACATTTTTGGAATAAGCTTGGAAATAACCGATCGTTTCGCATGATAAGACCCTTATTCATCATCTGGTGTCGTTTAAAGACATTTGAAGCTGCATCTGAAACTGTTATTAACACTGTCTTTTGGACCTTGAACCATCCGGTTCCCATTGAAGTCCATTATATGGAGAAAAATCCTGGAATGTTTTCATCAAAAACCTAAATTTCTTTTCGACTGAGGAAAGAAAGACATGGACATCTTGGATGACATGGGGGTGAGTAAATTATCAGCAAAAGTTTTTTCAAAAGTGAACTAATCCTTTAAGGTTAAGGGAAGGTTCCCGGAACATTCTCCTTACGTTATAAAAATGAAACCTAAAAATAACCTACATGAAACGTTCCTATAACGTTCTTGTTTGGTTCCCAAAAAAATAACCTCATGGGACCATTCGGGAACGTTAGGGGAACGTTCTGTGTTTGCTGGGATGATAGGATCCTGTTTGTGGACTTCAGTTTGGCCTCCTCTCTGTGCCCAGCCCATCTATATCAGTTAGTGGACCAACTTCCTGAAAGACAGGCAGTAGCTTGTGAGGCTGCGAAAATTCACATCCAACCACCGCACATGATCAAAACTGGCGCTCCACAAGGATGTGTTAGTTATAGCAATGCACTCAGTTAATTGTGGCTCTGAACTGAGTCTTCCAAAACTTCACCTTGTAAATCTTTAATTTAACTGTAAATTCTCACGTAAATGTTGTAGGTTATGTCATTAGCATTTGATTATTTTCAAAATCAGGGAAAGTGTGTACAAACTAACTACACAGCTAAAATTAAAGTGATATGCACCAATAGTTTTTTGAACATTTAGTACTGTTGGTCTTACACTTTGACTGCTGTCAGGTATTGAGCTAGATATTTAGATAGTTAAATTATTTATTCCACTTTGCTAGGTATATATTTATTATAATTTGTTTTTACCAATTTTTTGGGATGAAAATTGCATTGAAACTGCAAAAAACTGTGGCCTATGCAAACGAAATTTCGTTCTGTATAGCTTTGTTGTATTATGAATGACAATAAAGTCTGTCAAGTCAAGTCAAGTCAATTACACTGAAAATCATTTTCTCATTACATTTTTAGGAAGATGTAGTTCCCTGAAGTCACCACTTCTCCACAGAAAATGTGTCCTCCTGATTGTCCTCCCCAAACATAAAAAGTCAGTGAATGATGCAGTGGGGCAGGAACGAGACGTTCTCTGACCTAATTTGATTTAGCAGGTAATTGCTTTTGCTGAGTTGAATATTTCTTCCTGCATTCTAGGGTCCCTTTGTTCGATTTGTTTGCAGCAACTTAATTTAGACCAGTGTTTCATGCAAAGTCCTAACTGAGACACATAAAGCACAAAGGGAGGACAATATCTGATCTCTCCAGCATGTTAAGAATGTCTTAAAGAAGCCTCTGTTTGAGTTAAACCTTGTTGAACCTCTGCTTCACAACCCAAGAGACGGCCCTGGCATCATCTATCCTTTTGTTATCTGTTCCTGCTTCTCAAACTCTCTTGTTCCAGTGAAATTCCTCACAGAGCAATAAATTCTTAGCGGCTCAATCTTTTCCCTACGGTCAGCGCTGACGTCCTGCAAAGTAAACGCAACCGCTGCCCAAATTCAACGTAATACCAAAGCCGCAGTGATGGTGAAGGGGGCGCTGCCGTAATATATTAATGTTAACCCGCGACCATGTCAGAGAACGTGAAAAAGGGCCGCAAAATGAGGCGATTGCTAAATCGGCGTGCTCTCAGAAGACAGGCAAACGAGATCCAGATGGTTGTTCTGTTCCAGGGGCCACACCTGTTGTCCAGGGGGGCAGGAGACGCACACACACACAAACATAACGCAGTTCGCATATGTGTTCATACGTGGTCACTGTGTTAAAAATATGACCTTGAGTGCACTTGAATGCTGAGAATGGACACAACAGGTGTGCAGCCTGACCAGGTCCCTTAAGTAGTTGAAACAAGCTGATCTGAGAACAGCAACAGCCCCCCCCACATAGCAGGAACGGCCAAACACACACACAAGTTGAAGCCTTAATGACAAAAACAGCTAAATATTTCAGATGAAAACCCCCACATGAGCTAAATCAATTTGACTGTAAAAATGTAACTGTTAATATCTATGTTCCAAAAGACCAAAACCCTACTTAGACAGTATGTTAAGGCATCATGTGTGTGCGAACACCCAAGTTGGCTAAATAAAATACATTTTTATCCTTAAAGTCACAATGTAATCAAAATTGATAGTTCTTTTTTTTAATGAAAAAAAACATCCTTATTATTTTTACTTTGTGTACCCTAGTAATCTTTAATCAAATTAACTTGCCCTCTCTATTGCAATGACATCTCATCTCTTCTCTGACACGAGGGTGAGACAACCTGTACTCGCATAAGATCGACCAATAGAAAACCACAATGGTCCAAACATCCATTCCAATCAATTCCCCATGACAAAATCAAGTCCCTGTCCTACTTACAGAAGCCATTCCACTTGGATATACGTCACAATCGGGAAGAACATCCATTTCATGCCAACTTTAATGCAATGCGACATAATATTTTTCAAAGCAAAGCACACACAATCCAACTTGCCCTCCCTACCCATAAGTCAGAACCTCAAAAAGGCCCATTCCTCGAGCAAAAACATGCAACCTACTATAACATCCAGTCATTTTGGCCCAGGTTAAATTCCAGAACTTTTCCAGATTTGATTAATAATGCTGGAGAGAGAGGCTGATAGGATACACACACTTCCCCTGAATATCATTGATGGCAGCTATAATGCAGGGCCTCCCTTCACGGTTGACTAATCTACATGAAGTTACAG
The DNA here is from genome assembly GCF_016745375.1 of Pimephales promelas. The sequence goes on along the minus strand of NW_024121876.1, from coordinate 25,320,087 downwards.
AATTATGTCTCCTAAGTTAGTACTAACATCATGTGGTCTGCATACTGTGACTCTGTGCTTTTCTCAGAGAAATAACAGCATTCAGCCGCACTACAAGAATAGTTCACCCAAAAATGAATGTCATCATTTACGTACCCTCATGTTATTTCAAACCCATATGCTGCAATATTTCCAATTATGGAACACACTTCACCCAGCTATTTTTCCATATATCAAGAGTTTGTAGTTACCATATCAAGCTCCAGAATGACCATAACAACACCAAAAAGTAAAGCAAAAAAATTCAAATGACTCATGATATGACTCATTTGGATGAAATGGCTCTGAACAACTATTAGTAAAGTAGTTTAGATATGGTGAATGGAACAATAAAAAGATAAATCTGGGTTCTAGTAACATTAGCTGCTATTATTGTTGTGCTGGGGGCAGTTGAGGTTGAAATATTTCAATTATATATGGCAAAGAAAACGTTTGACTTCAGAAATGGATAGAAATATTTTACCGCTCCATTCCAACCCAAAACGAGACATGCCTGGCATATTTCCTCTACCAACACCAACATGTTTCATTTCTATTCCGTCTTGATTATAGTCTTATCAACAACTTGACACATCAAGGTCTGAGGATGATTTTATGCGGTGTGACCATGAAAATGATTTGGCAACAATGGATGAAACGTCATTTCATTTCAGACAGGAGGTTTTGTCGTCATGTTGAACTTTGAGAGTGTATTTGAGGACACATTTTTTCCCTCAGTCATAAAAGACAAAATAGATCAAACCTGATTTTTGAATCTGAATCTGAGATTTTAAAAGTTTGCCAAAGGACAAAATGATCAGCGAATAAGACCTAACTCTTATTCTCACAGTAAGCTCATATTCAAAAGATTTGAAATATAAACGCACGTCTAGAATCTTTAATGGTCCTTTTTGGATCTTGATAAATGTGGTCACTATAGTTACTGTGAGAGCTGAAGACTCAACAAAATGTCTCCTTTTGAGTTTTACAGAAGAATATGTGTTTGGAACAATACAAGAGAGAGCAAATAATAAAGCAAAAACCTTTTTGGGTGAAGTACACACATTAGTGATCAAAAGTTTGGGGTCAGTCAAATTCAAAGAAAATACATTAATGTTTTTTAAAGATGTTGTGCTTACCCAGGCTGCATTTATATGGTTTAAAATTAAAGAACAAAGTTATAATATTTACATTTTAATATATTTACTCTGGTCTTCAGTGTCGCATAATCCTTTAGAATTCATTCTAATATGATAATTTGCTGCTCAAAAAACATTTCTTATTATTATCAATGTTGAAAACAGCTGTTATGGATAATGTTTTTGAGGAACCTATTAATCAGGATTTTTTTTGATGAATAGAAAGTTCAAAAGAACAGCATTTACTTGGAACAGAAATCTTTTTGCTACATTCTAAATGTCTTTATTGTCACTTTTGATCAATTTAATGCATCCCTGCTGAATAAAAGTATCAAACTCTTTCAACAAAAAAAAAAACAACGACCTACACTGACCCCAAACGTGTTCTTGTCACAACGCCCTTGTTTTCCACAGCACTAAATCCTTTGATAACAAAACATCTGCAGCTAATATCGGTCCACCAACACTGAACTAGAAAGCTTGCATCGCTATCTAATTTCAAATGTCAAGCATTAACTCAGAACTGAGCCACATCTTGTCAGGCGTTCTTGAGGATTAAGCAAATGGGACTTTACACAAGCCTCGACTGAAAGTGCTCAGGGTAAAACACTGGATGTCCCATATAACTAAGAGAGTCTTGATTAGCATCCCAACCTTGGCAATGCCAACATCCTCTTTGGCGCACGGACCTGAACGTCAAAGGAGGCATTCAGAGAAGCGAATTTATTGAAATTTTAATCCACATTAAAAATAGATCAAGGGTGTCATTGCATAAAAAGGCGTTATGAGCATTAGCAGGCGGTGGGGTGATGAAATGTGTTTTTTAGCAGTTGGAAAGAATTCAGGCGTTAATTAGAGACAATTAGGAGCAGCTATGCGAAGATGGATAGATAGATAGATAGATAGATAGATAGATAGATAGATAGATAGATAGATAGATAGATAGATAGATAGATAGATAGATAGATAGACAGACAGACAGACAGACAGACAGACAGACAGACAGACAGACAGACAGACAGACAGACAGACAGACAGACAGACAGACAGACAGACAGACAGACAGACAGACAGACAGACAGACAGACAGACAGACAGACAGACAGACAGACAGACAGATAGATAGATAGATAGATAGATAGATAGATAGATAGATAGATAGATAGATAGATAGATAAATAGATAGATAGATAGATAGATGCTTAAATTAGTCTATATGGCTTCTGAATATTAGATTGATAGACAGACAGAAGATGTTTGAAGGTTTCGGATGGATGAATGGATGGATGCCTAAATTAGTCTATATGGCTTCTGAATTTTAGATTGATAGACAGACAGAAGACGTTTGAAGGTTTCGGATGGATGCCTAAATTAGTCTATATACTTCTGAATATTAGATTGATAGACAGACAGAAGATGTTTGAAGGTTTCGGATGGATGGATGGATGGATGGATGGATGGATGGATGGATGGATGGATGGATGGATGGATGCCTAAATTAGTCTATATGGCTTCTGAATATTAGATTTATAGACAGACAGAAGATGTTTGAAGGTTTCAGATGGATGGATGGACGGACGGATGGACGGACAATGCTTTATTCCAACCGTGCTAAAACACACAATATAAAAACATCTATGATGCAAAACACCTGTTTACCAGCTATTTTGTGTATCACTACACAGACATATTCAGTATAGACCAGGGCCCCTCACACTTTATGGCTAAAATGCAACACCCTCCTGCTTTGTTCATTATTGTTCACTTCAGTGATAGTTAGTTTTTAAGTTCTGAGTTCTTTTAAGCCATGCTGAGCCTGACTCTCTCAATTAAAATCTCCATTCCAGCACATCGGCGTGCCACAGACGGGGGCCACTCTTACAAAAAAAAGAAAAAACTCTGTCAAACACCACAAAGATAAAACCACCTTCTCACCTTCTCAAACCCAGACGGTCAAATCTCCCCGACCGTCGCACGCCCCTTGACCCAAATTAATCAACACACTCCAAAACCCATCCATTAAAAATCCACCTTCTGCCTGCACAGTGTCACATCTTTTCAAAAGAGAACTTATTTTAGAGAGAACTGGACTGGCTGTAAGTGGAAACACTGGCACTAGCGGGCTGTAATGAGCCAAAAAAACTCCAGCTGGCTAAACTCAAAGTCTCAAGCAGGTAGCGCAACACAAAAAACCATTAGATATGCTTTACAGGGCTCTCTGAGCAAAGCCGCTTTATACGCTTTCGGCTAGCCGGGGAGAAGCCCAAAGGGAACATGTGCATTATCTATTAGTTTAAGCCCCGTGTCTGTAGGGGAAAGCCCTCCATCTGTGGCTAACCTCAGCACTCACAGGCCTGGATGGTATCCACCTTCTTTCTGGCTTATGGAGAGAAACAGCACTGGGGACGTTGGCATTTTCTTTTGATGCCTTTACCTTGCAGGCGGCACAACTGGGAAGATTTTACAATCTTTTGACATATTCTAAATATGAAACGTCAGTCGGTATAGCTTTCCCCTCCATACTGGACAGAAATGGGACGCTTTTTTCAGCAAGGGCATTTTCTTTGTCTGCATAAAAATGGAAACTGTGTTGAAATCATTGAAACTGTATATACACACAGAGATGTAGTCAAAGGTAAATATATTATATTGTCTACTTTGTTGTTATTATTACTACAACAAAAACTGTTACAATAAAATACAATTTAAATATTAACTGAAAAAAAAATGAAAATTAGAAATGTTTCCTTGGCTAACTAAAAAATAAATAATTGCATTACTAAAATTAAAATAAAAGCTAATGAAAATATTTTAAAAGAATTTTTAAAATAAAAATGAACATTGATATTTTTAATTAGATTACATTGAAAATATGCTAATTTAATTCAAAATATTAATAAATAATATAATAGAATATAAACAATACTAAAATAACATAAAATAAAAGTGTTCAACTGGATAAAAAATTTGCAACAATACTCAATTCACAATGTGCAATAATAAAAACTTAAAGTCCACACAAATTTGTTTAATTAAGCGAAAGAAGTCTAATTATCTTCTTAGAAGTCAAAAAGGTTGTATTTTCAATCAAATTTTGTGAATTTAAATAAAATTCTCAAATTTACTCAAAATTTCCAAAAATTGTCAAAATTCATGCTTGATCAAATAATAAATCACAAAACAGATTATTGCTATCGAGAACTAATAAAAAGACGTGCTACTGTGTTAAAACATAGCAAAAACAAGAAAGTAAATAATGACATTTTCACAAATGGCTGCAAATTAATTTTACTACTTCTGATACAAGGTATATTCTAAAACGTGAAACAATCCACCTCCAATGCAACAAAAAAAAATTTAATTATCCTACTGAATTAACTTTAGCAGCCTTGATATACTATTAACTAAAATGAAGACAATGCTAAATTTATCAATTAGAAGTGAGGTAGAATTCTATTGCAAACAGGGCCACTGAATATGTTTTTGTGCACACACATACACACACACCAATCAGCATTGATATACAACAGCAGTCCATTAGTATGAGCCCATACGAGCAGAAATGCTTGGAAGTCTGTCATAACAACAGGAAGCAGCATGTGTTTGCATGGTTGCTGTGCCACCACAACATTCCAGTATTAAATCACCATAATAAAAGCCATCCTGGACATGCATGCCAACACGTCACAGATATAACAACAGGCCTGGAAACCGACATCAGGGCTGAACTAAAGTGAACCAAGGTTTCCATAACAGGCCCCAAAACAGTTCAGTGGCACAGAGTGTGTCTGGGTTAATGGCTCCCAGGGCAGGCGTTCAAAAGAAAACAGTCAGCCAGAGCTTTATAATGCCTATAAACTTCGGGTTTACCTGGACTTTCCTGTTACAGAGGGTTTACCGAGACGGCCTGGCCTAAATTCCCCTTAAGCCGAGGGGCTGATCTGAAAGTCTTAACTGATTGAATCGAGTGGAAATGGTCCAACCGCCGCTAACACACAGCATGTCACGGAAGGTTATATTTTTTCTGTGAATTATGATGATCATTCAAAATTTGACAAATCACAGGTCTTGTTCCTTCATTAAAGGTGTGTTCCAGGTTCTGATTTGATGTATATGTGTATGTGTTAATCCATGGTCATAATGTTTGCATTGAATCAGTCATATATCGTTAGTTTTCTTTCTGAACAGGTAAATAAAGTCAAGCCTCAGCTGCTTCTCAACACTTTTACTTCGTCATACCTATTCATACAACCAAATATGAGAATGTAACATTCATCGCCATAATCATGCATACTTTCTTTGGTATAAGAACAACAACATTTTTGAATACTTAAACGCATACAGTAGTAGCCAAAAGTGATGTCCGGCCTAGGAACATTGACACACTTTATTTAAACTATTAAAAATGTGTTAAAGTGACACCTGCCAAATTGTGTCATACAAAGAAATCATAATGCAACAGATGCAAAAACTCAATGTACTTTTTCCTGTGAGCTTTTGTTTTTCTATGATTTTTTGCAAAGTAGAATAAAAACCTGCAGCTTGCCAAATAATTTTGTCAGATAAATCCCTTAACCAAGTGTAGTCTTTTGTTCTTCCCTCATACTTAAAATATTTTGATGGTTTCATCGAAATTGAATCCCCTCCGGACATAACTTTTGGCCACTACTGCGTGTAAACTCCTCCATTGCAGATCCATTGAAAAACTCTTTCAATGGCTCTGATCCATCGCAGTGGAATAGAATGCACCTTAAAACTTTCACAAACGCATAGTCCTTAAACAGATAGTTAGTCAATACAGCATTCCAGTCGTGACTCGTGATCCACACTACAGTAACTGCTTTGATGAGAAACATGCCGTGCCTGACAAAGCCTTTCCGCAGTCACTATATTCACAATAAAATATAGATTCCATAACATATAACTTAAAGGAGTAGTTCACTTTTAAAAAAACTCTTGCTGATAATTTACTCATCCCCATGTCATCCAAGATGTCCATGTCTTTCTTTCTTCAGTCGAAAAGAAATGAAGGTTTTTGATGAAAATGTTCCAGGATTTTTCTCCATGTAATGGACTTCAATGGGAACCAAACGGTTCAAGGTCCAAATGAGAGTTTCAGTGCAGCTTCAAAGGGATTTAAACGACAGCGGACGATGAATGAGTGTCTTATCTAGCGAAACGATCGCTCATTTAAAAAAATAATAACAAAGTTTAAGTTTTATAAGCTCAAATGATCGCTTTGCTCTGTTCTGTGATGCGCGTTTGTGACTCTCCTGTTCGAACTCGTTTATCAAAATGAACAAATCTTTTTTCGCGTCATTTGGTTCATTCAACGAACGAAATGAACGAATTGACTCGGGAAAAGATTTGTTCATTTTGATGAACGAGTTCGAACAGGGGGTGAGTAAATTATCAGCAAAAGTGAACTACTCCTTTAACTCTTTCCCCACCACTGATGGACCTGCTTTCCGTGTTTTCACTGTTATACGGTAGGGGGCGCTATGACACATCTTCTGAAAGAAGACTGAATCTCTGGATCAAAACACAGGTGAAAAAGAAGCAGAAACAAACGATAGCATATGTAGGCAGATGCATATGTAAAATAACGCAATCATAAACATTAAAAAGCATATATTATAAATCAAAACTGCCAAAAGTTACTGAGAGAAATGTCAACCTACGATGAGGTATAGGACTGTGCAAGCTTTAAGGGTGTTGATGAACTCGATCTACTCCATCTATGTTTTGATCATTGTTCTGAATCCCATCTGGATCTCAGCTTTTTCCTCAAAATGTTGCCTTTTTTAATGAAACTTACCCACGTTCAAGTATTGATTAAAAAAATGCAGGAATAAAAAAGCTGTTTAAAAGCAGAGGCTCTGTTCTTTCTTTTGATATATTGCATGTTCAGAGATATTCATACAACAAAATATAATGGGGGACGATGAAACTTTTATGAATATGTTTCAAAACACTGGCAGGGAAAGAGTTAATATAAAAATATATTAAAAACGCTATTGTTTGAAGGTTTGGGGCTGGGAAGATAATTCTAAAATGATGATTTGCTGCTCACGAAACATTTCTTATTATCAATGTTGAACACATATAATAGGGTCATATCATATTAAATGTTAAGTTACTCATAGCACAATTATGACACATATCCTTCGAACTGTTCCCCCTCAGTGCAGCACAGAAATACACAGACAGAAATGAATCATGATTGACTTGTGCCACCCTGTGAAATGAATCACTTACTTATTCAATCATACACACACAGGAAGACATTCTTACTGAGTTTACTTATCTACAAAAAAACTCATGCAACTCTGAAGACAAATTTATAGATCTGTTCCAAAACCTAGGCATCGTAGGTGTGCGGTTTTGACAGTTCAAAAATGGCAGGAGGCATAATTATGCATCATAACAATTTTTGGGTCAAAGACAATGTATATTTGCGGAAAGGCAATCCCCGAAAGCATCACACCAATTTCAGAGAAAACAACAAAGAACATTTGATATATATTTACATTTTAAATCTGAAAAACACTGATAAAATGTTATATATATATAAAATATAAATAAACTTAATACGTATATTAGGTAAAATTATATATTATATGCAACATTTTTTAACATTTTCGAAATATAGGCCCTACTGTAAACACACATCAAGACAGCTCACTAGGTGTTAGAACAAAGCCTATTAGCTAGTATTAAATTCAAGAAGCTAATGAACCACGCTCGTTTCACAGAGCAGCGGTTTTACGACGTGCAATTTAATCACCACAATATGAAGTGGCAAGTATGACTTTAATTAGAAATCATATCAATTAAATAGACACAATCCAGATGAATATTCACAGGGAATGTGTGTGTAATTCTGTGATTCTGACCTGGTCATCATAGCGATAGGTGAGATACTGCTCTCCTGTTGTGTCTTCCAGAAAGCTTCCTTGTGGAGAAAGTGCAAATTCAGGAAGGAAGTAAGCACTCTGCGTCTGGCTCGCTAACCCCTGTAAAACAAGACCATAACATCCATTCCACATTAAACATAATCGAAAAGTACTGTGGACATTATCATTTATGGAGGTCTGCATGTAACATTAGCCACACTATGAGGTAAGTATAAAGATGTTATGAAATGTTCAACTACTGTTAATACAGATCAAGCTGAATAATTTTGCAACTGTAATTGACCCTTCCCAAAACCCCACCCTCCCTAGTTACCGTTGCTACGCCTGTCAAGCTTTCGCTGCTGGCTGGCACATCTATTTCAGTGTGTATGCACTGGCGTCAGACATTTCCCAATGAGATAATTAGTCATTTTTGGCAAACATGTGAAATATCTGAGAGGGCAAGACAAAAAGGACTGCAATATTCCATTCGAGGGATATATCCACGACATAATATGCAACCGATTAGAGAATCATTTCTTAAAAATTGAAGCTAAAGCCTATAGTCCCAGCGCAAGCAGCAGCCACCTCATATGGTGCCCATTCAAATGGGAAACACAAATTGAGGAACAGCTATGCTCGTGCACAGCAGGGTATGTGAAATGTGAAAATAATCCTAATAATTATAAATCAAATAGCTTATCCATAAATCTTGTGGAATAACACTAACACCGGGAGAGCAACGATCGGATTGGGTTAAAGTTACTTAGTCAGGGGTAGTAGGCTGTCGATTAACAAAATGCTGAAATATATTTTAAAGTATGCCAGTGAGCCTTTGCGTCTTATTTTACGTTAAAATATATGCATTATGACCAAAGAACCGTCAATATTTACAAGCAATAGGTGTTTTTGTTAATCATGTTGACATTTATAAATATATACAGTACATTGATATACATTACCACTCTCTCTCTATATAAAAAAACCCGTATAGTACATAAAATAATCATCCTTTTCCTGACTGATGAAATGAACCTCAAAACCTGGCAGCTGCTAGCCATCTATGACATCCCCCAAACTAAAAGAAAATAAAAGACTACAGCATGGACAAATTAAGAGGAATTGCAACTGTTAAAAGTAGTGTCAAAAGTTCATTGCGAGATAGTAAGAAGCCCACAGCAAAGAAAGCGGTTCGGGGTCTTTCAGAGGTGAAACTCCCTTTTGTCTTAGAGGTTTATTGAGGAAGATTAGCTAAAGCACATGCACCAAATCCTGAATCGTTCAGACCAATTTGAAGTTGGCTACCATGAGTTTACTGTGTTGATGCCAGGACGGGTTTCTCAGAAGTGCCTGGTGGTGACACTCTTTTAAACATTTCATGCAAGTTAAAGAGGTTATAAAATCACAGCGAGCTCCTGAAAAGCTTTTCACCCTCCCTTCTCATTAAATGGGGAACTATTTACAAGTGTTTGAAGCTTGAAAACAAAATATACCTGGGTATCAAAAGTGAATCTAATTTTATACCTGAGCACTGGGAGCGTCTGCTGGTGCATGCATGAATGAATACATGCTAACCAGGTTCAGGATCTGAGCATGCTAAGTGATCATAAAAAAATTAGTCACGATTTTGGTCTTTGGTCAAAAATGACCCCCATAGGAAATGAATGGGAAATTGACAAAAACACACCAAAACTCAAAAAAAAAATTTTAATAAGAAATAGTTTTTGAGATTGTTTCAATTATATGTTCAAATCCACCAAAAAAATGTGTTCATAAACAGCTGGGGAATTCACATGCCTCTCCATAGAGAACTGTACATGCCATATAGTGGTTACACCATGATTATATGCTTTTTCTCTATACTGTAACCAGATGGTGCTAATTATCTTCAAAAAATATTTTTTTTCTGAAGGCCTAGACTCTATATTAAACAAAAATACTGCATTAATATTTTTTAAAAAATAATATATATATATAGAGAGAGAGAGAGAGAGAGAGAGAGAGAGAGAGAGAGAGAGAGAGAGAGAGAGAGAGAGAGAGAGAGAGAGAGAGAGAGAGAGAGATATTGGAAAAAAATAGACCATAAATATAGCATAAATATTAATAAATTCAATCAAATTGTTTCAAAATACTAAATTACAAAGAATAAATAGTATAGAACCAAAATAAATTGCATTGGTTTTACTGGGATGGAAGAAGTTTCATTTTTAGGCCTCCGGTCATCTGACCAGGAAGGCCCATGACGTGACTCATAAAGGAAGACCATTGATTACAAATGGTGGTCCACACACACAAAAAGTTTGAAAACCCCTGGGCTAACAGTACAATAACAGTTGCACAGATGTGTGTGCGTGTGCAACTGTGCAAGTTGGGAACTGGTGAGAAAATGTCCGGTACCCGCCCGGTAATAACAATATTAATTTAGTTCATAGTTAACGGTTCCTGGACGCTGTAACTAAAACCTGTCGAACGTTACGTGACTATGGCGGATGTTGCTGCGCCTGGGTCAGGTCAGTTTGAGTTTTTATTTAATGGAATTTGTTTACAGTAAAGAATACACAACAACATTATTTTGGTTTAATAAACTTTATTCAAACTTTCGTTTGGAGTTAAGTGCGCACACTCTTTAACGTTTAGTTAATTCTTACCGTTCTTTTTGTTTGTTTGTTTGATACGTCTGAGTCCCGTTAGCTGGTGCACCATCAAAAGGGGTTTGAGTGGAAACATTGGACGTATTTATATGGTTCCGGCCGAACCATTCCGGTTTCTTCTCCGGGGGGGCGATATTTTTTTTCTCAGGATGGTAGGGGAAGGTCCCGTCTTTTTATTCTCTGATTGGCTAGAAGGGCTCTCCTCCGATTGGTTTGATTTGGTTGTTGTTGTTTTTTTGGTTATTAGATTTTTGGTATGTTTGGTTTACCACCATTGGGTTAGCATTGGCTTTACTTTTGTAACCCCATCCGGTGGAAATAAACCCCTAAACGTTTGCAGTAGCCTGCTGCCTCCGTGTTCTTTTATCCTTTACTTGTCACATCTATCACTGGTCTATTTTTTGAGTATATACTATATAGCATAAACTATATATATATATATATATATATATATATATATATGAAGAGTTCAGATGCAAAAGCCTCTAAGTGCCATTTGAAATTTTCATCTAGAATGATCATTTTTATCAAGCTTGTATATTTAAGTTCAGTGATTTCACTTAAATGGCAATGATAATTACCTATTAATTGTTATTTAAGTGAAATTACTGAACTTAAATATACAAGTTTGATAAAAATCATCATTAAAGAAGAAAATTTCAAATGGCATTTAGAGGCTTTTGCATCTGAACTCTTCATATATATATATATATATATATATATATATATATACATAAACTAAATATATATGTATATACATATATATTTAGTTTATGTGTATATATATACACACATAAACTAAATATATATGTATATATATATATATATATATATATATATATATATATATATATACACATAAACTAATATATATATATATATATATATTTAGTTTATGTATATATATATATATATATATATATATATATATACAAATAAACTAAATATATATATGTATATATATATGAAGAGTTCAGATGCAAAAGCCTCTAAATGCCATTTGAAATTTTCTTCTAGAATGATCATTTTTATCAAGCTTGTATATTTAAGTTCAGTGATTTCACTTAAATGGCAATTATAATTACCTATTAATTGTTATTTAAGTGAAATTACTGAACTTAAATATACAAGTTTGATAAAAATCATCATTAAAGAAGAAAATTTCAAATGGCATTTAGAGGCTTTTGCATCTGAACTCTTCATATATATATATATATATATACACACACATAAACTAAATATATATATATATATATATATATATACACACACACTGTATATTGTGTGTGTTTGTGTGTCAAAATCAATGAATAAAAAATTAAAAAATGTATGTTCTTAGAGTTATTATTACTGTTGACAGCACTTAAATGTATATTCTTACAAGCTAAAGAACAATATTGTGAAATTCCCAGTTTTTTTTTTTTCACCTTTATGAGGCAAAAAAAAAAAAAGGCAGGTAAAAAGTCTCTGTGGCAGGTGAATTTTTAAATCCACCTGCCACGAAAAAGTTAACTTCAGGCCCTGATGCTAACGCTGGTGGTTACTTCTCCAAGCACTTACGCCCTAAAGAGCAGAGGAGTTTGGCACACGCTCAGAGAAGCCGCCCGGCATGCTTTCATCAGCCACACCGACTTTCACTGACAAGCCTGAATTAACAGCCCTAGTGTGTGTGTGTGCATGTATATTTGTGTGTGCGTGCGAATGCAGAGCAAAATTCAGAATAATATTAAAAACTGGCTCCAAATTTAGCCAAAACACAGAAGAACCTAAGTTTTTCAACTAAACTTAAATAATTAATTCATTTTGATTAATTATGTCTATTTCTTTCCTCTTATGTAGAACATGCATAATACACTCTAAAAAATGCTGGGTTGTTTCAACCCAAATTAAATGGGTCAAATATGGACACACCCAAATATTGGGTTAAAAATGTCATTTAAAATTTTAACCCAACTTCAACTTTCACCTTTCAACTGTAATTTTTTTTATTACATTTTTAACCCAACATTTGGGTTTGTCCATATAACTATACTTTCCATCATGTCATTTGTATTCAGTAATGGATTACAGTTTGTAAGCAATCCCCCCAGCACAGCATTTATTAATATCATTTAATATGTCTGAAAATATTTATGGTAATGCAACCCAGATGCGTGTATATTTGAGGTTAAAAACCCTGATCAAGTCAAAATAAAGACCCTCTGTTATTGTTGTTAATAATGGCAAAATTACAATCAATGTGTGTGTATGCATATGAAATGTGTTTGTGTGTGTTTGTCATGTATTGTACGTTTTTGCAATCTGTCCCCAAACAGAAGCATCAATCCAGACTGCTTACAGCCTAAACAAGAGTCATCTGTCAACCTTGTAAACACCCCACCATCTGTGTTCCCCAAAAACACACACACAGAAATCCTTCAGGTGCTGACTGCTGACTGGATTAGCAGGGGACATCTTCACCAGTAAATTCCCTATGAGGCCCCAAGGTCCCTCACGGGGGCCCACACAGACTTACGACAACAAACTCCCTCCTCTACGTGGCAAGCAAAGGAAAGGTCGCGGAGCTCAGCCATCTCTCATCATGTCTTACAGGAAACAGCCCTGACAGAGCAAAAATAATATGGCTAACAGGAATGACTTTCATTTCATAACCAAGAATAGAAGCCGTTCTGAGAGCTGCACAAAACTCTTTGAGGATGTTTCAGTCTGACATTGGATCCGTTAAGTGGCCTAAACAAGAAAAAAAGTCTTTCAACGGATGAGGACTTCAAATTTCCCTTTACAATCACCACCTCTGCTTCTATAAATCAGATCTTAATCGTGTTGATGCTGGGCTCTCCTTATTTTACTCCACACACTACATTGGATGGCCACTTTTGAATGAGTATAAAGACACATTCACACCAAGAAATATTAACAACTATTAGCGGCTTAAAACTAAAATTTCTGTCAATTGAAATGAAGCTGAAATAAAATAAAACATTAGTTGAACTGAAATATGTTGAAGCACCCTCAGTTCATAAATGAAAATAATAGTAAACAAATGTACTTAAAGGGATAGTTCACCCAAAAATGAAAATTATGTCAGTATTTACTCACCCTCATGTTCTTCCAACCCTGTAAGACCTTCGTTCATCTTCGGAACAGAAATTAAGATATTTTTTGATGAAATCAGAGAGCTGGATTACTCCTCCATACTAGTCCATAGGCTTCTTGAGGGATTGAAACTTGCCAGCCTCTAAAAATTATTTAAGACATTGTTAAAATAGTCCAAGTGACCACAGTGGCTCAATCTTAAGTTTATCAAACGACGAGAACACTTTTTGTGCGCAAAAACAAACATAAATAATGACTTTATTTCAACTATTCATTTCCTTCTCTTTGGGCTTCTAGTCAGTTAAACTAGCGTAGAGCTACGTCACACGTAGGCTCACTATTGGCCAATGTGTGTGATGTTGTGACGTACAACAACAGATCATACGCTGTTAAACTAGTAACCTGACTCAAGGCCCAGAGAGAAGGACATGAATAGTTGAAATAAAGTCGTTATTTTTGTTTGTTTTTTGCGCACAAAATGTATTCTCGTCGCTTGATAAACTTAAGATTGAGCCACTGTAGTCACTTAGACCATTTTAACGATGTCCTTTAATGAGCTCTCAGATTTCATAAAAAATATGAACGAAGGTCTTGCGGGGTTGGAAGAACATGAGGAACATGAGTAAATACTGACAGAATTTTTCATTTCAATTTCCAATTAAAATAAAATGACAAAAGCACTAAGAATTCTACTAAATAAACATGAAAACAAAAAATATAAAAATAGGAGGATTTTGACTTTCTGCCAATATTTTTATCGTTCATCTACTCTAATAAAAGTGATTCTGGAAGTGCTTCCAACAATATCATTATTCTTTGTCTTTAGCGTTACAGTTGTGCTGTGGACTTCCATCATCTCATAGAATTATTAAAACTTTCCTGTTATATTAGTCCTAAATGCAGCTGCTAGAGTTCCTTACAGGTCAAGAAAATATGATCACATAACACAAATTTGATCATCTTTACACTGGCTATACCTGTTAAGATCCGTATCGATTACAAAGTATTGCTACAGACTTATAAGGCACTAAAGTTTAGCTCCTGCGTATTTAACTGATCTTCTATCGTGCTACAATCCTTTTGGTAGTAACCAAGATCTCTCAGTCCACTAAAGGAGGGGTTTCGCATTTGGCTCTTAAAGCCTTTTTGAATATGTTCAGAACCAAGACACTCTCCCAGTTTAAGTCTAGATTAAAGACGCATCTCTTTAGCCAAACATTCACATAATGCATCCCATAACCTTGCACTTTGAGCTTTGAAACAATATGTATTGTAATATGAATGTTTTTCATTATAGTTATCAACCTCTATAGTATCCAGCTGCAGACCCGCAGCACACCAGTTTCAGAACCCCAGTTTCAGAACCCCAGCGCCAGAACTGGAAGTGAGGGGCGGAGTTAGGTTCTAACCAACACCAGCGCCAGGAACGTAATTGAGGGGTGGAGCTTAGATTTGAAACCTAATAACGCCACCTATAACGTAATTTGGAGGGTATTTTACACATGAAACAGCTTTTATTGAACAAGAACGGTCCTACTCTCTACGTATGTTATGATCCTATACATTACTGTACAATAAGCATTTTAAAACATTGATTTTGTGTAAAATAATTGTATACAGTTTCAGTTGTTCGTTTCATTGTATTATGAGTTACTTCCTAATCATGATGGTGAAAAAATAATACTTGAAACTTATCGGCATTTTAATGTATAACAGTTTAATAATTTTAGCTAATCAGTTTATACATACGTGTAGGTTTAGAAAGATAAGACCTGTTTTTTGGTTTTTATGAAGGAGTTAACTTTGTATAATAAAGCTTTGAAAGATATAAAACAAGACAATCATTGGAGGTTTTCGAAATTATACACAATCTGATAACTCATTATTAGACCTCTGTGATATTTTATGTTCTATTTATTTATTTATTTATTTATTGTGTTTACAAAAATCTTAAATTGATTTGATATTGAAGATGTATTTCAAATGATTTTGATTGTTTAATAAAAAAAAAAGCATGGGTATTTTTTATAAAATATACTTTATTTCACAAGAACATGTGCAGCATGCATTTTTCGTGTAAAATAATGTCAAAATCTAAAAAATAAAAAAAAAGAGAGAGAAAATTTGGCATTATTTTGTTAAAAATCTATACAAAATGACCAATTCAACCCAAGCTAGGCCTGTTTTATCACAACAATTTTGTTTAAATTTAACTTACAATGTATCAAATGAGGAACTCAAGGCCCGTTTTGTCCTTACATGCTTGCTAAAATAATTATAATGCAATAATAATAATTCCGCCCCTCCCTCACTTCCGGTTCTGGCGCTGGGGTTCTGAAACTGGGGTTCTGAAACTGGTGGTGCTGCGGGTCTGCAGCTGGATATATCTCATCAACGTTGGTGTGAACGGCCCTTAACTCTTGCCGTAATTTAACCTGGTTTTGATTCAGCTTAAATTGCAGGCAGCTTGTGAGCAACCGTACTGGGTTTCGTTCAACTTAGCGCCACACACAAGCTCATTACTCAAGGCTCAGCGCACTTCCACAGGCATTCACAAGAGCAGGCGCAGGTGTGCTTGTTTTCATGTGCCAGAAGATGTTTCATCAGCCACTCTAATAGGGAACTGTAGATACATTGTCTCAGCAGGGCATAAGTGCCAAATAAGTAAAGAACTAAGTTGACGGCAGCGCCGTTAGTTCTAACTTCAAAGATTGGAAGTAAAAGGCTCCGCTTTGACCGAAGGAATGTGGCGACGCCATCAGAATGAGAATCCTCAATAAAGTGGAGAAAACTGCAGCTGGTCTCTGGGTTAATGGCAGCAGGCCAGTGCCTTTTCTAAGACCGGACTAACCCTAAATAAGCTTTCGACTTTTAGTACTCAATGCCAAGGATCAGTAGAGTCAGAGGAAGAGTTAATCCTGGATCATAAGTTCCAGAAAGGGCGCTTCTCTTTAAAAACAGGGCCAGGTTAACATCTGGTCACTCTAGCATTCCTCAGCTCTGAAGTCAGAGAGACAATGAAGATTCGGCATTTACCCTGAGCAATGTGAGCACGGGTTGGCAAAAGCATCCTGACTCTAAATCATTCGGAAAAAGCGGCAACAACAATTTGAGTCACATACCCCTTTTAAGACAAACACAATGTCCCTGACTTCACATAAATGCTTTTAGAGCCTTTTTTATTACAATCAGTTACCATTGGCAGAAACCTTAGAAGTGTAGTGTCATAAATGAATCCCGCCAGCTGCAAAATTCTTGTGATTTATCTTATAAAACAAGGTTTTTTTCTCATAGCACACTTCAAATTTAGAACTCTCTCTTTGTGTGTGTGTGTGTGTGTGTGTACAGTCATGTCAAGAAAAAAAAGGACATCCTATTGAATTCTATGGTTTTATGTATTAGGACGTCAAAAGGACAAATTCAACTGGTCCTTGGCAGATCTTAAAATTAAGTGAATACAACCTCAGACGAACAACAATACATTACATATTACACCGTGTCATTATATTATATTTAATAAAAACTGGGCCAAAATGGAAAAGCCATGGGTGACAAGCCAAATACAACCTAATGCTTTCATAGGAATTACGAGCCTTTCTTTGATTAACTGATCATCAGCAAACTGATCATCAGCAAAATCAGCAAATCACTTCTATAAAAGCAAAAGGCAGTTTACTGGCCTGTAGCATTCAGGTGTGTGTTAACACAATGCCAAGCTAGAAAGACATCAGCAATGACCTTAGAGAAGCAATTATTGCTGCCATCAATCTGAAAATGGTTATATGGCCATTTTCCAACAATTTGAAGTCTATTATGCTACAGTGAGTAAGACTATTCAAAAGTGGCCAATCTTACCCAGGAGTTGACGTCCCAACAAATTCAACCCAAGGTCAAACGCTTCATAGAAACTGAAAAAAACTACACCTCAGACTCTACAAACTCAACGTGTAGAATGTTAAAGTTCATGAAAATACAAATAGAAAAAGACGTGACATGTATGGCGTGTTAGGAAGGGGGTCTCTAAAAAGAATGGCAGAACGGCTTAGGTTTGCACAACAACTGAACAAACCTCAAGACTTCTGGAACAATGTCCTTCGAACAGATGAGACCAAATTGGATTTGTTTGGCCATGAATGATGAATCCTTTTTGAGTGATCAATTACTTGTGAATTGGCTCATGGGACATTTGATTGACACTGCAAACTCACAGTCAGAACTCAGACATTTATCTTTTTTTTTTTTTTTTGCCTGGTGTGATGCTGGATTTCCAGTGGCGGAGTACTAAGTGTGTGTATATAGCCAGAGCCTTTAGTAGGGATGTGTGGTGATGGTTCTGGTGACAACATCATCCACCCTCATGCTGATTGTAGCCCAAGATGGATAATGCATATTCATCAGTGTAATCTCAGCATGTTGCAGTCTCTTTGAACATATTCCTATCAGTGTGAACAAAACTGCCCTGCAGGGTTGAGCTTGCTCCCTATGGCTATACTTTGATGTTTTCGGTGACTGTTTTCTCGTACCAGAAGGATTAATAGAACGGAGATGTGGCTTATTCTTGGGAGCAAAACCTGAGTCATAACCTACAGTCTATCACCAACCCAAAGGCCATAATTCTGCAACATTATTCAATGAATTTAGTCCACAACATCCCACACTCTTCAAAATAAAATCATGTTATTCACATCAGACAAACATGGTTCTTTTAGGAACTGTTCACTGAAAGATTCTTTGGGGAACCCAAAAATGGTTATTCTATGGAAGGGGTGTCAATCCTATTCCTAAAGATCTACCTCCCTGTAAAGTTCAGCTTCAACCCTAATCAAACACAACTGAACCAGCTAAGTAAGATATTCAGGAGAAGATGATAATTACCCAGACAGCAGCATAGGGTCTGCCCAGATACGGCCCACATCTGGTACGTGTGCATCCACAAGTACCAGATATGGGTCGGATCAGGGCAGACACTATGTTGCTGTCTGAGTACAGACAGTTGTGCTGTAACTCAATATGTCCACTGTGTTACCGATGGCAATCTATGTCTGCGAGATCTGGAAAAACATCGTGAGAATTATCCACAAGCTGGATGCATTCCACCAGCAGAGTGTCTCAGATACATTCTCCTCATCACGTACCATAACCGCGTCGCCATGGTTACTATGCCATACGAGCGGACCCAGGGATAACGCGGATATTACGATCAATGACAGGGACGAGTCATTATTTAAAATTGGAATTTCTCTGAAATTAAAATTTTTTGGGAACTTTTAGGATATTGTAAGTACACAACTGGAGGACATATCACACGTATGTATTTAAAAAAGAGTCATCGAGTCATTCATTCAATTGGCTGATTCATTCAGGAACTTAGCAAGTGACGTGCTGCAAATTAAACTACATACAATATAGTAGGTATATTTGGTTTGCAACTTCACGACCGTAAAAAAAAAATGTTTACATTCGCCATGTTGTCATTGTCATGTGACCTACGGGTTCAGTTGTTGCTTCACTGCCAATCCTCAAATATAGTATAGAAGGAGGCATATTTGGGCACAGGGACTGTCTTTCTGAATATAGATTACTTAATAATTGATTCATTGAAAAATGCTGATTCATTCAGGAACGAAACATCACTGTGTGTTACTCAGATATGCACAACGGTTGAGTTATTGCGTGTTTGGAACTATTTTTGTGGTTAAAATAGAGCAAAAACACACAATATTGACAATATTATGTCTAAAATGTAACTCACAATATTAGGTTCTTGTTTATTGAACTGCTGTTTAATTCACTCCTTAGTTGGACTGTCATTACAGTAAGATGGTCCTTTTTTGGCTTGTTCCAGCCGTCTGTTGATCTTTGTTATATTCTGAAGGTACTTTAATAAGCAAGAGCTTAAGAGGATGGAAGTGCATGTCATGGTAACACTTTTATCAACCTGACATCAGTGACATATGTGCTCACAGCATGCCAGCAAGTGTTACTGAGTAACTAAGGTAAAGCTTGGCAGTTGCCAAACACTCATTCATTCACATATCTAAACTTACATACTTACAAGGCAATTACATATAACTTGCTTCCTAAAGCAATTAGAAGGCACTGAGCTGCACACTGGGATGTGTAAACAAAAGCACTGGGGGAGGGACTAACTTTTTGAGCACCAATCAAATACAACAATTCGTTTTTAGACACATCAATCCATTTGTGGACTAAAAAAACACCAGAGTGAGCCATTTACTCCACAGCAGACAATAATATAGCTTGAGATAGTGATTGATGGCTTATGTGCTCTGCTGAGGTTATAAAAAGCCAATAAAAAGAGGTTATAGGACAATAACCCTTATGTCAACAGTTACCTCTAGCATTGATGACCACCCCGTGAGCCGTGTATGCAGAGTTAGGGTGACGTGTTGAGGGAAAATCCTGTTGAGGAATTCTGAGAGTGGTCTGACTGACCTTGAGAATAGGAGGTGGGAAAAAGTGAGGATCAGCTAACAGCTGTTCCTGATCTATTTGAGTACCTGAGCATTGTACAGAATTCTATAGGACAGGTCATTTCTTTTGAAGTGACACTCGGCTAATAAGCTGCCTTACAGAGAAGCCTTTTTAAAGAGTAACTAAACCCCTGATCAGAGCCTGGCTCCACCCACTTTTGGCAAGATTTGAAAAATGCTGGAAAAGTGGGCAGAGCGAGGGGGGGGGGGCATCGTGGTACAGAGATGGGTCTCTCTGTAGGCAAGGGCGTGGTTAGCTGGTGCCTGATTACATCACAGGGCACCACAACTTCCAATAGGAAAATTCAACTGCAGTAGCCACCGTTCAACCTTAAGAGGGCAGCACTCAGACGTTTTTCCACCATATATTGTAGAATTGAAACACTTTGTACCCAAATGTCAAAAAATTACTTGAATCAAAAAACAGGATTAATAAAGGCCCAGTCTTAAAGATCATTAACTTTAAAAAGTTGTTTTAGTGTTTAGTTACCCTTTAAGACATCATAGGTCCACCTGAAATGTGAAGGCTGCAACAAAATGTAAACAACGTTTTCTAAGCAACATCTTCATTTGCAGCAAAAAAAGGCAAAAAAAAAATGTAGAGAGAACATGGTAAAGGATAAAATTATTATAAATTATTAGTATAAATAATTCAGTACCAAAAGGTATCAATAAATAGTTATAGTTCATTATGATTGTAAATCATTGCAAATCAAATTTGAGTCTCAGTTTTTAAAAGAAAAAGTCAATTATATCACAAATTGTCTTTACAAATGTTAAATCAGTTAGCTTTATGTTAGCCATTATATGTTAATATAATTTAAGTCTCTTTATGCCCATTACAAAGGCTGCATTTACCTGATCAAAATACAGTAAAACTGTAATGTCGTGGAATATTATCCAAATTAAAATAACTATTTTCTATTTTACTATATTTAAAACGTAATTCATGCTTGCGATAACAAAGCTGAATTTTCAGCATCATTACTCCATTTCTTACTAAATGTATGTTTAAATAAATGTCCTAATTCTTTTAAATATGTCTTGTTTGGAATCTTTAGAGGGATTTAAATCAAAACGTTAAAATCAAACTCTTTTTAAAATCACAAGTGAATTGAATCAGCTGAACTCTATTTCTTTGTAATTATTTGAAAAAAAAAAACATATATTAAATAAAAACAAGCAATTTCAGTGTGAACATTTCTAAAAGGATGTTATGTTTAAAATTGGTCACTTATAAGGTCCAGGAAGCAAGCAAAGCCATCTACTGTAGGTTTTGGAACAGAGCAATAATCTTTTCACCAAAACAATAAAACAAAACAAAACCAATTGGCCTGTTGAGGCAAAGTCTCCACAATTGAGATATATTTATGAGGGTACAAACTACACATTGTTGCCATATTTCACAGTTAATGACATTAAAATATTTCCATTTCTGAAATATGTCTGATTCTGGAAGCAGCCCAAGATAATTCTTCCACTGTTATATTTACTCTAGTCTGTGACCCCACATCGTCTGCTCTTAACCTCCTTAACTGTTAACGGTTCTTATCATCCTCCCCTATAAGCACCAACACTGCCACATTTGACTCCAGCCCGGCTCAGCACTGACCAAACCTCTTCTGTTTCTAATCACACCCCTTACACGTCAGCTTAACGCCACTCCACCTCGGCTAACTCTTAACCCTGCCTCCTACACCTCTAACACCAACAAAAAAAGTCCCCATCCTGATTCCACAGCATCTGCCTGTGGGAAAAGTCCAGCCCTGGCTCAGCAGGAAGCCCAGGATTTACCGCTAAGCATTTAATGGTCCTAAAATCCATAACTCACGCTTGTCCATACCACCCAAAATAAAGAGGGGGGTTCAGGGGCTGAAAATATAGTCCCCTTTCCAACTTTATTATGCTCAAAGTCAACATGAAACTGCATTTGCAACCCATTTTATTAACTTCCTTTCTTTTATTAACCTTTTTTAAAGTTCCTTATAAGTGAAACAGAATATTCAACAAGAAAACTATGTAGGTGGGACTTTTTGTTGTAAGACTGTGCATATTCATTAGCAGACGGGGAACCTTTTGAAAACCAGTAATTTTCCTGCCGTTTTCCGCATTTTAATAGTACAGAAATGACATGAGTCAAAAAATAAAATAAAAAGTAAATATCATGCTAATAGAGAATTTCAGTGATGGCGTAATTTTGTAGGCGAACCCTGAAGTTTGCATCACTACACTGTAAAAAATTTACCTTAAAATGTACAGTAACTTATTAGCAACAATTAGCCAGTAAGTTACTGTGAATACTTTTTACAGTAAATTACTTTTTACAATACTGTGATTTTAGTTGTCTTTATAGTAACTTACTGTCTAATTGTTGCCAGTACGTTACTGTGAATATGTTTTACAGTAAGGGTACTGTACTTTCATTTACAGTATTTTATGTCTATACTGTAAAATAAAAAACACAATTAAATACTGTGATTTTAGTTGTATTTATAGTAATTACTGTCTAATTGTTGCCAGTAAGTTACTGTGAATATGTTTTACAGTAAGGGTAATGTACTTTCATTTACAGTATTTTATGTCTATACTGTAAAATAAAAAAACCACAATTAAATACTGTGATTTTAGTTGTATTTATAGTAATTACTGTCCAATTGTTGCCAGTAAGTTACTGTGAATATGTTTTACAGTGAGGATACTGTACTTTCATTTACAGTATTTTATTGCTTAATATACACTGTGAAATAAA
The DNA here is from genome assembly GCF_016745375.1 of Pimephales promelas. Next base: position 25,297,044 of record NW_024121876.1, on the reverse strand, counting down.
AAAAACAATTAAATACTGTGATTTTTGTTGTATTTACAGTAACTTACTGGCTAATTGTTGCCAGTAAGTTACTGTACTGTGAATACGTGAATTCACCATGACGTCACAACAATAATAGACGTTCTTCCGGGTGGCAAAAGCCGAAGCGTCCCTATGGCAACACTAGTAAATTGCTTGGAGGGAGACACACCGTCGGCAGTAGCCTAATCTACATTTCAACAGTTGATTAAAAAACAGACGTGGTGGAAATTCAGACATAGTTAACATGATCATTAGAGCTTAGATTCTTTGATCTAGAGACGTGCACTCCCAACGTAGCGCGGCGCGGGACTAGATCTGATGGCCGAGTGCGAGCACGGGCAGTAATGCATTCACTCTGTGTGTGCGGATTGCGGGAGAATAAAAACGATTCGCGGGACTCCCGCAAACTAGAAATATCTATGAATAAAACAAATAAAAACGAATACATTTGTATTCATCTGTTGCAGAAAAGCAACAAGAAGAACTAAAACAAAATAGAAATGATTTACATGGCAGAGTTTCTTTTTATAACATGACTGCAGCGATGAGCGATGTAGCCAATCACAGACATGTGTTGATTTATTGAACGCAATGGCCAATCAGAAGCATTTACGATGAAGAAGCATTTACTCCTCACCGCTCAAAAGAAAGTAGCCTAAGCTTTCTAGCCATAGAAAGTAATTAACTAAGTTAGTTGAGAACATCAGTTATATAACGACCCACGTATTAAAAATGGTTGGGTTTAAATCGGGCTCAGGCTCATAATTAGAAGACGACATGCACTTTTGACGACGTCCACTCACTTTAACCTCCTCACCCACAGGTTCGCTGGATAGATTTACTTTTTTCTGAAGGAAATCGATAAAAAAACCTACACCTTTTGCTGTATATCTGGTGGCACAACCCCAAACACAACATGTTTTTTTACCATCGTTTCAATTTTGATCAACAACAATGATTTCAATTATGTAATTGTTCAGTTGCCGGCTGGATCTCTTCAGTTAGTCAATAGAAGCCGCTCGCGTTCTGCCACCCGGAAGTATCGCGGTGCCTATTGTTTACAAACATTCTGAAATGCCCTATACGTTTTACAGTAAGGGTACACACTGTGAAATCAAAAACAATTAAATACTGTGATTTTGTAATATTTACAGTAACTTACTGGCTAATTGTTGCCAGTAAGTTACTGTGTAGTTCCCTCTATAAAAATCCAATAGCATATTTACATGGTTTTGGATTATTGATTATAATAAGCTCTGTGGACAACAAAAGTGTTTGATTTTTTGCATGTTTTGTTCATCATGATACTCTTCACAAATTAAACATCTTTTATGAATTTTAAATCTAAATACAATCAGAAGAAGTAAAAAGCTAAAGTTAGGGTATATGAAATACACCAAGGTTGCACGATAATTTTGCCATTATTATTTTCGTTTTAAGGGGCTAAATGGTCCTTATAAACCTTCACTGTTGTGACAATAGAATTCTATCACATTCTTTTTTGAGATTTTGGCCTGGCAATCATCAACTCAATCTGGCAACACTGTTCAGGTTTTGGTCTATAAAAATACGTCATCTCTGCAGCACTATAGTTTTTAGAAACTGTAAATCTGAATCAAAATTGCACACAGCAATGTTCTGAACTGTCTCTACTTGGTTTCAGAAGTTTAGCTTAGCTCAACATTCACATATGTGCATTTTATTGCAAATCTTTTTGATAAGAAACACCCTGGTTATCATCCACTCAAACAGGATCATTTGAACACTAAAAATCCAGTATGAAGACTATCAGCTTGTTTGCTATCATTATGACTCAAGCCCCCGTGGAGAAGAACTTGTTATAAAATATAATTTAAATGATTCCCAGCCATTCTGAACAGTCATGATCTCGACCTTGTCCACAATTAAATTTCAGCACAAGCTAACAGATTCCATGAGGTCGAAAAACAATGAGGTGAATTGTTTGCTGGATATCTTCCATATGCAAATCCAAAAGCCGCCTGAGGCGCTTCAATGCAGAGATTGAAATACTTACCTTGAATGATAAACAGTAAAAGTGAGAAAACACACAGTTTAATGTATTTACAAAGCATGCCTTCTTCAGGAAGTGTCTCGTGCTGGTTAAGCATTCCACATGACTGAATAAAACACTGAAGTGTAGCGACGCAAATAAACAGCATGCTACAGGATAATTTTACTTACAGACCAAACTGAAACTAAGACCTTAAGAGCAAGAAATATAAGATGACATGGTGTCAGTGATCTAAGAATGAGAAGTCAAGTCAAGAAGTCAAAAATCGTATATATATGAGCAAGGAAATCGTGCCCCAAAGTCAATGTTACATTGTTCTGATAGCAACAGAGTCCCAATATTTACAATTTTTGTAAATAAAAAATGGCTTACTAATAGAGAACTATGCAAATTAAACACGACACAAATGCAAAATGATTTCCAAATGGGGTGAACAACGTTGAAGTAATAAACTGACTAAAACTAAAACCAAAATAAACATAAATTAGAAACTAGATAGAAATATTCAAATATTAATTAATGGACCAGAGCTAACATGGAACTAACAAAGATTAAGATATACAAATTGCGTTAAGAAAAATGAATAAAATACTACAACAAATATATTGATCATTGTATAAAACTTAAAATGAACCTAAAACCAGTAAAAATGTCAATAACACAAAATAAATTGGTAATACGTAACTAAAAAGAATACAAACTGATAATATACAAATAAAAGCTATTATGATAATATTATATGAAAAATTATACTAAAGTAATGAGATTTGGTACACTTGGTCTTAAACCAGTTATCTTGTCTTTAAACAAGAAAGGATCTGGTGGCAGTCAGATATATCACAGTCCTTTCGACAACTAGAGATTTGTGAAATGAGGCAGAACCAAAGAGCTCAGCCACAATCAGCTTAAATCTAAGATGATTAAATTTCAAATGAATTGTCTCAGACGTTTAATTTGAAATCCCTCCCCCCAAATGACATTTTATGAATCATTTATTCACCCTGATATTCCAATCTCATTTTACTTTCATTATTCTTTAAACCTCAAAATGAGATGCAAGAAAAAATATCCGACCTGCTCTTTTTGAGACAGCGAAATTTGATGGTGATTTATACTTCTCCAGTCATATAAAATATACAGTACTAAACATTAAAATTCTTAAAGTAGCATTGCACACTGTATTCCAAATCTCATTCATGTTTGTGTTCAGTTCCAAAATAGTGCCTCTTTAGATGCACACACATCATTATTTCATGTGTCATGTGATCGATCATGTCACACTCTTAAAAAATTAAAAGTTCTTTGGAAATGGATAGCAATAGAAAAAAAGACTATTATCAGTGAACCACAACTGAAAGCTATCATTCGATTTCAGAATCTTAAAGTCACCCTGTGGTGAAAATCAAGCTTTTAAATGTTGTTTATATGCCTATGTGGTGTTTTTAATATGCTGAAGACGAATCGTTACATTCAAGCTATTTTAAGGCATGACGATTTTTTTCAAGGAAAAATCTTTTACACGTTATTTTGGTGACGAAAGATGAGTTTTAAAGGATAAAATGATTTCATGATACTTGCATGGTACTTTTATGTCCTTTTTGGAGCCCGATGGTATAAATCATTCATTTCCGCTACACATCTCTTTAATGGAAGAACGAAAATAATACAGGGCTTGAAACGGCATGGAACCGAGTCAATGATGAAACAATTGTAATTTTTGAGTGAACTAGGTCACGTACTAAGCAAAATGCCACTCTCTCTATCAAAAGCTGACTGGGCCCATTAATGCGTCATGAATTATGTGCCAGGGCTTAGTGTCAAGAGCCAATTTGCCATGTCAGAGAGTGAGAGAGAGTGAGAGAGGGACCCATCCAAAAGATTAGCAGCGCAGAGGGTGCAAAAAGGCAGTGAGTCTGTTTACAGCTGGTCAGAGTGAATGGCCACACAGTAACTGTGGATGAATGAGCCCTTCAGTTCTAACTTGACCCACCGAATATTGAGAGAGAGAGAGAGAGAGAGAGAGAATTCATGACGAGCAGTATATGTCAAAACATACAGATAAGAGCTCTTTTACCCTTCAAATAACTGATGTCAAAGCTCAGACAGAATCTGCTCTGGTTGGGACTGGTTGAAAGAGGCGGTTTCAGTTTGGTTCACTGCAGTTTTAAGGAGAAAATATTCAGCAATGGTGTTGACTCATGAATTTGCACATGTTTTTTCTTAAAGGAGAACTCCGGTCAATATTAACATTGAGCTCATTTTTTTGTACATATGGAGTACTGTCACAAAAACGACAAAAATCAGTGTTGCCTACACCTTGTTGTCCTCTTTTTAAAATTCGTACCCTGTTGACTTCAATGGGGCATGTTCTAAACCTGCTTTTAGCCTCTTAACATCCTTGATTTGTCATTACGAGTGCACAGCCATGTGAGTGGTGTTATGAAGAGTGACCACGGTCAATCTGACTGCAGTAGATGTGAAAGATATTAATAAAAATGATGTTAATTCAGCCAGCTCACATTCCTGTATTTACTTCCTGTTTTCGGTCATAGCCCACAGTAGTCGATTGTCCAATGATGTACCAATGATCGCGCGCGCGAACTCAACAATCGACTACTGTGGACTTCGACCGAAAACAGGAAGTAAATAGTGGTATGTGAGCTGGTTGAATTAGATGCGAAAGATATCAATAAAAATGATGTTAATTCAGCCAGCTCACATACCTGTATTTACTTCCTGTTTTCGGTCGAAGTCCACAGTAGTCGATTGTCGAGTTTGAGCGTGCGATTATTGGTAGTGAGATTGACCGTGGTCACTCTTAATATGGTTGTGCACTCGTAATGACAAATCACGGATGTTAAGAGGCTAAAAGCAGGTTTAGAACATGCCCCATTGAAGTCAACAGGGTGCGAATTTTAAAAAGACAATAACACGGTAAAGGCAAAAAAACAAAATGTGTTTGTCTGTACTGACAGCACTCCAAATGTACAAAAAAAATTAGTGCATATTGAAAACACTGCACAGACCTGGGGGTCTTTAAACCCGACAGTTTTCACCTATTGTGCTTTACAATAACAAGACATGATGACTATCCACAAACTGCTTTCTTACACGGATAAAACCACAACCACAGGAATTACATCCAGTTTTACATCATGTCTGAGTTTAAAGATGTATATTTGGGATTCGATCATGCATTGTAGAACGATTATCCTGCACTCTCAGTTTGACTGTCTCTGAGTAACATGTGCTGCACTGATTTAAGTGTTTATCTGTAAAACTGTAATTAAAAGCAGCTGTGTATTTATGGCCCTGTGTGGACCAATAAATCAAATCATTAACACCCTTTGAACCATCAGTAGATATTGTGAAGCTATAGAACACATGAAAGCTTTAATAAAACCATAGGATTTTGCCTCATCAATCGTTTTCTGCAGCAAAAATGTGTTTAAAATGTCAATGTCAAGATCTTGAGTACCTCAAAATTCTATGATTTTTTTTGTGCTTTTTTTCATGGCAACACTTTTCAGTTTTCATATGGATGTCAAATATATAACCTGCCATTTTTTGGGGGGTGTAAATATTTTGTGGGAGCCTGTAGCCTTCTTGTTTATCCATTAAAACAAATACCGACATACAAGTGCACACTTGAAACACACTCAAACATCCACAACCTATTCCCGGCTCACAGCAATGAGGATGTCTGGAGCCAGTTCTTTGTCTCTACTTTAGGTGTCAGCTGTTCAAACAGGCTGAAGCTTCAGCCGTAGTGTCTCTGGACCCACAATTCAACAGCACTGAGAAACCAAAACTCTCGTACTGCTGCCTGACGGAAAACCTCACACTGTGCCCAACACAGCACACTCACTTATTTAAACGTACACACGCAAACACAATCTCAGAGCCTGTTGAGTGCTATTCAGAAATGACATGGGAGATAGAGCTGTTGTTTTTCTGACTGTTCACTTGTGTGTTGATGAACACCTCTCTGACAAATAACTGTTTAAAAGAATGGCTGTGTTCCAAGCTAGTGTGCATTTTAAGGCATCATAAACACACTCTGAACACAGTGGCTGATCCAAAAGGTAGGCGGCATATTAACATACCCTCATTTGTTTTCATTGAAAAAGCAACCTCTAAGGTTCAAATTCAACCCATTCTAATTCCTCCTCTCAATGCCATATAATTTCCGGCCATCTCTCTATGGTCTCTGTCAATAACAAGTGTTGAAAACTATCCCAAAAAATATGTTTAAGTTCACAATGCGATAGAAAGAAAGAGCATATTGTTTTGCATTTCCTGCCTCTGAAAGACAGAGACAACAAAAGGCTCATGTGTTAGTCCGCCTACAATGCAACCCTTGAGTAGTGTTTACGAATCTGTAAATTGGGAATAAAAAATTTTTGAAAAATGGAACACTCCCTAAAATAGAGGAGATGGTGACATTGAAAAAGAGAGCACAAGTGGCTTCAATTGAAAACTTGAGAATATCAATAGCATTGAAAACGGAATGCAATAAAAAGCAATCAGGCACAGGGTTAGTGCAACATCTGCTTGTCATAATCTATGCTATAAGCCAAGCAAGAATTGCTATTTCAAAATCTACTCTGGCCCATAATTGTTGACTATGTACTCATTTAACCTCTGAGCTTCTCCTTAAAGCTGCAGTCTGCAGTTTTTCATCTTTGTCGCCATCTTTGTTCGAAATCTGCAATTGCAGTCAGTTGCGGAATTATCAACTTAACGTGAGTTGTACTTCAACACCCTCCTTGTTTTCGTATGGGTCCGGTAGCAGTCTCTTTGTTTCTGTACCCACTCCGAAGTCCGAACGAAGTCGAATCTGTCTGTCGTTTGAACTTTTCTGGATCTGCCATCAAATTGATAAGTGTAATTATATCAAGTGCAGTGAGAAAAGGCTATAAACCTCCACCTCCAGCATCCTTACTCGCAACATATCCTACTAGCCGAGACTCCTTCTTTATGTGTACAGATGTGACGTAATGAAGCAAAGACATGCTCAAATCTCCCATGGAAATCCACTAGTAATACTGGAATTAAAAACATTATTACAAGCATACCGCTTTGAATCGAGCTACAGCAAGCAGATAGTTTTGAACACTGGCTGGTTATGTATTTTCTCACATATGTATTTTCAGCCCGATCTCATGAAAGTTCGTGTCTATGGCACGAATGTCATTTCTCGTGGCATTTATACACCAAAAACAGTTTTTGCGTGTATTTGGCACGCGATTTTCGCGTACATATGATACGCACTTTTTTGCGTATAATACGCACGAACTCCCCACCCCCCTCCCCCCTAAACCTAACCCAGGGTTTTTTAGTGCGTACCATATACACGAAAAAAACACTTTTGGCGTATAAATGCCACGAGAAATGACACTCGTGGTATAGATACGCATCTTCATGAGACTGTGTTGGTATTTTGGATAATTTTAACCACCCAAAAAAGCTACGGACTGCAGCTTTAAATGTTGCATTCCTCCGGACGAAGAAGTGAATGCTTTCGGTCCCAGCAAAATAAAGGTTCAGCTGAGATAAAGTGTTAGGTACAGATTCATTCAAACAAGTGAATTTAAGAGCTTAATATGAACCTGATGCCAAAGTGCACCAAACTACTGGTATTTAAGAATACAAGGGTTAAAAGCACTGCAGTTTAACTAAGGCCCAAAGCATGGATTCGTGGATTCATGGATTCATGGATGGATGGATATGGATTCATGGATGGATTCATGGATGAATGGATATGGATTCATGGATGGATGGATATAGATTAATGGATGGATGGATATGGATTCATGGATGGATGGATATGGATTCATGGATGGATGGATATAGATTAATGGATGGATGGATATGGATTCATGGATGGATGGATAGATAGAGTAAAATATTCATACATAATAGCCAGCATACTGAGGGATGGATGGATGGATGGTGTAAAATATTCATACATAGCCTACATACTGTGGGATGGATGGATGGATGGATGGATGGATGGATGGATGGATGGATGGATGGATGGATGGATGGATGGATGGATGGATGGACGGATGGGTGGATGGATGGGTGGATGGATGGTGTAAAATATTCATACATAGCCTACATACTGTGGGATGGATGGGTGGATGGGTGGATGGGTGCATGGGTGGATGGATGGATGGATGGTGTAAAATATTCATACATAGCCTACATACTGTGGGATGGATGGATGGATGGATGGATGGAGTAAAATATTCATACATAATAGCCTACAAACTGTGGTATGGATGGATGGATGGATGGATGGATGGATGGATGGATGGATGGATGGATGGATGGTGTAAAATATTCATACATAGCCTACAAACTGTGGGATGGATGGATGGATGGATGGATGGATGGAGTAAAATATTCATACATAATAGCCTACATATTGTGGGATGGATGTATAGATGAATGGATGGATGGATGGAGTAAAATATTCGTACATAATAGCCTGCATACTGTGGAATGGATGAATGGATGGAAGCTAGATAGTCTAAAATATTCATACATAATAGCCTACATACTATGGGATGGATGTATAGATGAATGGATGGATGGTGTAAAATATTCATACATAGCCTACATACTGTGGGATGGATGGATGAATGGATGGATGGATGGATGAATAGATGGTGTAAAATATTCATACATAATAGCCTACATATACTGTGGGATGGATGGATGGATGGATGGATAGAGTGAACTGTTCCTTTAAATTGTTGACATCTTTTTAGCTAGTTCCCTGAATCATAACACATCTCCCCCTTTGAGTTTGGTGACTGCCACCCTAACACAAGAATACGTTAAGTGTGAATACTTGCAATGTGCTGGCCAAGCATTCACATCTGCAATTGTGTATTTGATTAAATATGTTTCTGGCCTAAAACTAGTCTGATAAATCACTGATAGAATTATATACACCGACTCAGCCGAGGCCGTGTGAGTTTTATGCCTTTATCAGGCTGAACAAAAGGTCAAATTAAACACATATGCCCACATCTAACACCACTGACCCTGCAAAAGCCTTTCATGAGAAAGTGACAGCATGTGTATTGTATGTGTGCGCGAGCCTGTCTACCAGGAGAAGCGCACTGTTAGAGGGAGGTGAAAGAGCAGAGGCGCTCTCTAATAGGAAAAGCAGGAACATCGGAGATGTGGGAAAAGAGTAGTGAAAACACCTGTTCGACTCTGCTACACTTTCAGTGCTGAAACTCACAGCTTCTTAAAGAGTCCCAGCAGTGGCTCCCACGCGTGCATAAATCAAGCCGAAGTGTTTAGCCCACAGAATAAATATTATTCTGAAAGATTACTGCAAAGAGCTTTAATGGAGACTCTGGATAAATGCATATCACATTTCAATTTAGACTCCAGCCGAAACCTGTTCCCTCCTAGATGGATGACTCCGATCACCTGCTTCACTCAGCAGAATGCAAATGATCAATTCAGACGAGGCGGAAATGGCGCAAAAGTACGAACTAGGGAATGAATGACACTAGCCAAACGGTGTGTGCGCGTGGAAAAGGTGCTCGATGTGGCCGGCTGTAACTCTATCCCAGAGTGCATTGCTTCACTAACGCCACAATGCTACCTGCTCTCTCCTCCGTCTTTCCACTTGCATTTCATTCAGCCACGGCAGTATCCCACAAAGGAAGGACTAGGGTTTCAGCTGTCGTTATTCATGTACCGGCGCGTAGGACAAAGAGGTTTGGCCACTTTAGGTGGCAGCTCTGCGGTGTAAATGGCTGTTATCGAGTGGCCCTATTGCGATGGATTAGGCTGGCGTCCACCTTCATGCCAGCTCTTCCATTAACATCCACACCAGGACTCTATTTATAACCTGTTTCTATCACAAAAAAAAGAAGGCAAGATTCAACGATTCCCTCCAGACCCCGAGATGCAGTCTGTGGCTGTATATTGACTTGAGAGGCTGGAGGAGATTGAGTCGTTTGACTGGAATATTTGAGTTGATCTGTAAATATAATCACAAGTTGAACTGGGATGTATTATTGTTATGGGGATAGTATTCGATGTTCCCTCTCAAATCAATCCAATCTGTCCCTGATTAAACAACAAAATCTATTCGGGCATTTTAATGGCGGATGCAGATGTGATCAAGTAATTCAATTTAAATGACAGATTGGGGAAGTATGGGGTCAGTAAGATTTTCAAAGAGATTAATCATTTTAGCCAGAAATTGATCAAAACTATTACATTTTAATAATTCAAATAATAAATAAAAATGCTGTTCTTCTGGACTTTCTATTCAGTAGAGAATACTGAAAAAGTAACACGGTTTCCACAATATATTAAGCTGCAGAACCGTTTTAAGCATTGATAATAATAAGAAATGTTTCTTGAGCAGCAAATATGATTTCTGAAGGATCATGTGACACTGAAGACTGGAGTAATGATGCTGAAAATTCAGCTTTGCATCACAGGAAAAAAAAAATGATATTTTAAAAACTGTTCCAATAGAAATCAGTACACTTTAAATTGTAATAATATTTTACTGTTTTTTTAAATAAATGTATTTATTGCTGTATTTTATATCAAATAAATGCAGCCTTGGTGCACAAGAGACTTATTCAAAAACACCTCACAGACTAAAATGTGTAAAATTGCTACATTTACTATTCATAACCATTACTATTCATAAACTAAATGAAAATGCTGGTAATCTCAAGGTGGTCATATGTGAAATGGATTGGTCTGGATTGAAACTCACTATACTAACTCTAAATACAAAATACAAAATGTGAGAGACTAAGTATTTGTCCAATATTAACTAAATTGTGTCCAATATAAGGTGCGACTTATAATTATACAAAAACAAATATCAAAAACGTACATACACATTCAAATCTTCATGCACACTTCTCTATTGCCAGTTCTTTTACAGTAATTTCTTACAATAAAACACAAAAATCAAACTTTTACTGTAATATCAACCAAACTTTTTGTCAGAGGACAATAATTACAAATGATCAGATCAGACAAACACATTGTAGGTTTCAAAAAAAGCCCATTAACCCTTGCACTTGGATAACGTAAAGTCACCATTATGATGATCAGTCAACGTAAAATGTTTAATCCACACTATATGTGGCAAAATATCAAATTAGAGAGGACACACAGTCAGCTAAACAATGCTGCAACATCCCAGTAATACCTTGCTGCAATGTCACAGCACATTGTTCATTACAAAATGAACTAAATGTAATTGTAAAGCCAGTGTTGTAGATGATTAAAGTACAGCAGCTATTAGCCGAGTATAGTGTAGAGAAAATCTGATGGATCAGGTGAGCGATAACTAACTTCACCAAAAAAAAAAAAAAACAATTTTTGACCTATATCATACCTGACCAGTGGATGACATCAGTGTCAACATGAAGCTGATCTGACAAATGGGCAAAAGCCAGAACTCCATCTTTAAAATCCTGTTCGAGAGCTGTCTGGTGAATGATGTCAGTCAGATATCAGCCTGATGAGAGACAGAGAAAGTATAGACACAGATCATCATTGCTGCATGTATGAATGAAGCTTGATTATTTACCTAAAATGAGATTGTTGGATCTAGATTATTGTGTGGCAGGCAGTGGCAGCCTACTCCTGATTGACTTAATTACCCTATCTAGGCTGGTACAAGGTTTTTGACAGTGACGAAAGACAGCCTCTTTCTCAGGTATTCCCCATGCATAATGCAACAGCAGTAGAAATGCAGTGCAATAGGTTTCTGTGCAGCAGTGAATGTCTAACCATATTCACATGACACGGCTTTTATAATATCAGATTAATGCATAGCCTATGAGATGCTGGAAACAGTATGAGATGAACGATCTGCCCAAACGCTTAATTTGGCAGACAAATCAAAGTTGCTTTATAAATGACTCGTCATACAAAGCTGAGAAAAGACGTGCGTTTATGTGACCAGCTCTTACCTTTGCTGCAAAGTAACTCATAGATTCACATTTTAATCCATGAAACGCGCGCGCCGCACTTGAATGTCGCGTGTCCGTCACGCAGCGGTCAGTCGCGTGTTATAAACGCTGAATGCAGGTCGAATGACTGTGAGTTTCTTCTATATCCTCAGCGCACGTCTGCGTACTGAACACTGAGTTGACAGAAGTTAGTGTGCTGAGCTTATAGTCCACTAGGCGTCCCATACCGGACGCGACGCGACTAGAACGCTCCCCCCATTGCGGGGCATGTTGTCACACTTCATGGGGTGAGGTGTTGCGATGGAACCTGTGATTAAAGCTCCTAGTATTGTTCCCCCCAAAAAATAATAAATAGTAAAAATTATATTAAATTATAGGCTATAGAAATATCAACATTTTAGTCCATAAATAGGCTACTAAATACATAAATATACAGCATTTTAAACACATTAAAACTGCCTGTGACAACTTGCTCCAATCTAAGATTTATTTTTGAAAATACAGCAACATTTCAATTAAGCTTTACCTTTATTTATAGTTGACTGTCAAATCGATTATTTGCGATTAATCACATCTAACATTAACGTTTGTCTAGGCTACTGTATATATACAGACAGAATTATATTTGTGTTTTGTGTGTGTACGTGTGTAATGTATAGGCCTATAGCTATGCAAACACACATATTATGTAAACACAAACTTTTATGTTAGATGCGATTAATCGATTTGACAGCACTGATATATTATATATAATACTAATAGACAGTTTACACCAACATTCTTTCAAACTATATGTTTAGTTCAACAGAAGAAAGAAACTCGTGCAGGTTTGGAAGAACATGAAGGTGAGTAAGTGATGTCAGAATTTTTGAATGATCTCTTTAAGCTATAAAACATCTGGATGTCCATGCATTAGATAACAAAATATCAAACCAAGAGGACATAGATTCTCAAAAAAAAAACAAAAAAAAAAAAACACATTGAGCAACAAAATGCATCTACTGTAGTATTAATTGGTTAGAAATTGAATTTTGGTTTGATATTTTTTATCTAATGCAATGACATTTGAAGTGTTGAAATAGCATACTTTTCCCAGCATTATTAAACTATTTGGATCAATTCCAGAGAGCAGCCGAGCACTTCATGTCAGCTTTTATCATTCTATATGCTCCTGCGAGTGATCAAAAGAGCTTGTTGGGGCTCAGCATATCTGTTTATTATGAAGTGTAGAGTAGCTTTTGGCAGCAAGAGGCTTTGATATGCTTTCCCTTGTCCTGGTTGAAGTCAAAGTGAGCAGAGACGGGCAAAGCTTTTCATTCTTTTAAACAGTCTATAAGTGAGTTCTTGGATCTATATGTTCATTAATATTCTACACTGCACTAGCAGCAGAATTTTGATGAAGAGTTCAACTGTTACCTTTTGAAACGTGTATTTTAGATTTTAGATGTTGGAGTTTATAATATATAGGCTAATATGCATCCTTGTGTTTGCTTTCTGAGCACAGAAGGAATCAGTCGTCGTCGTTATTAGAGTCAGAGATCACTTTCAGTGGATTCATGGACTTTTATCTCCACCTGCTGTTGAAGAAAATCATGCAACAGTTTTCATTCTCTTCTTTTCCTTATTTATTTAGCAATTCTTCTATTCAAAATTAGAAGACATTTCCTAGCTAAAATAAATCAGATTTGACATCTGTTAAACCTCTTAACATGATGTTTGAACATGATGAATACCTTTCTGGCATGATGTTTATGTAGCCTACAGTGGGAAACAAAAGTCTGAGACCAGTAGTGAAAATGCATCTAATATATTTTTTCGTTGCAGATTATTTAGTATTACATTTGATCTGTCCCATCAAGCTGAATAATTTGAGCAATTTGAACCTTATGATGTTCTCCAGCATTTGAGAATTGTGCTGCATGATCAATGTCACTAATTTTGGTTAGTGACCCGGAAGTAGTGACGAATCGTAAATATTTAATATTTATTTGTTTTGCAGCATGAATTGTCTTTATTCTAGATTATTTTAAAAAAAACAAAGCTTTATTCAGAATTTTGAGAGTGTGGACATTTCGATAGTTAGTTTTAGACTATAACCTAATCCTCCACACGGGGGCGTTGTGTCACACTCGCCCAGCTGCACGGTGCCTTTTTCATAATATACAATTATGAATAAAATATATTTGCAGATAAATAACTATGTATATGCATTTACATGTATATGTGACGGTAAAATGATACTTTTCCAGTTTAATTTATTCGTTATCTAACATTAACTTGTTCTAAAGAATATTGGCAAAGTAGCCTACAGGAACACCGCAGGATTGCTGGTGATTTAATAAGAATCTGAGTCATAATAGTGGGAAAGGTTTTTCATTTTCTCCATATATAGGGAATTTCACAATTCTTAATGAAAGAATTCTAGCCACTGATATTAGACATTTTGATTTAAGCATGAAGTTTAACTTATCTTCTAGGTTCATATGCATATTTTAAAAAGCATTACGACTCAAATTTCTCGTCACCAAAAATAGAATCACATGTTGAAAGTTATTTAGGAGCAATAGTAATATGTTAATTCTAATGTAAATGCCATAGGTAAATACCTATAGTGGCATTTACATTAGAATTAACATACTACTATTGCTCCTAAATAACTTTCAACATGTGATTCTATTTTTGGTGAATATATATTATATCTAATAGGCCTACTATAGACAGATATGGCATAGACTGTAAAGGTAAATACCGGTAAGCCTATAATTCACAGTTTCGCCATCTGTTGACACTTATTGGCAATTGCAGTTTTAAATTTTTGTGCATGCTGGCCAGACGAACATTCGCAGTTTCTATTCAGAATTTTTCTTAAAGTTCCTAAAAAAAAGAAAAGTGTTTCTCTAGACTCTGAGCTGTTACTCTGCACATGATGCAATTATAGGACAATGATAGCAATAGCAGTGATGCACGGTTCTAGCCAAAGTTAGCATTTTGATTTACTGCCCCTGTAATTTCCTATCAAGTGCACATTAGCCTAACATTGAACAAAATTCATGGTTTATAAATCATCTTAAAGCATGAAGAACAGTAACTGCTCTTTTTCTGACTGCAGACCAATTCACCTCACTGAACGCTGAAGTTATTTGTCCTCTGGCAGGATTGAAATGGAGAAACCTAGCTAGCCAAGTCTCTGAATGATTCAGATCTCAGTGGGAAAAAAACACCCCATGATACTTGTTCCTGCAGAAAGAAAGATGTAAGAGTAATAAAAAAAAAAGAAAAGTAAAAAAAAGTTTTTTTCACTTTCACAATAGGTATTAAATTAGCCTATGTCCACAGCATAGGCAGAAACAGGAAAAAAAAAAAAATTGTTTTTGGCTTGTGGCAACCTGGTGGTTTTGTGAATTAATTAGGCTAACAAAATAAAACTGCATAAGTAAGAATTTTATCTTTTTGAAAGAAGGGGTGGCATTTGTTTCTTCAAAAATACAATAAAATCAGTAATATTGTGTAGTATTATTAGAATTTAAAATATACAGTTTAAAATATAATTTATTCCTGTAATTTAAAGCTGAATTTTCAACATCATTACTCCAGTCTTCAGTGTCACATTATCCTTCAGTGTCACATTATCCACATTATGCTGATTTGCTGCTGCTAAAAAAAAAATATTATTATAAATGTTGAAAACAGTAGTGCTGCTTCATATTTTTGTGGAAACCGTAATACTTTCAG
This sequence comes from Pimephales promelas, assembly GCF_016745375.1. The sequence goes on along the minus strand of NW_024121876.1, from coordinate 25,281,276 downwards.
TTCATTAAAGAATCCTGAAAATAAAAAGGAAAAGCATTTATTTGAAACAGAAATTTTTTACAACATATTACATGTCTTCACGGTCACTTTTGATAGATTTAATGCACCCTCTGTGAATAAAAGTATTAATTCATGAAAAAAAAAAATCTTACTGACCACAAACCTTTGACCAATAGTCTATATTTTATCATGAGATCAGGTTGGATATTCTGATGTGACATTTGCACACACAATGGTACAAGTTTTTAAAGCAAATTTGGGTTTTTCTATATAATTCCGGTAATGAATTATGAAAAAACAGTAATGAAATGATCTGCATATCAGTATGATTGTCTTACCTATTTACCTATATATATATTCTTCTGAATAATTATGAAACAATCTTGTAAAGTAAAACCTGTGGGTATAAATAGTTCAATCGCTATCATCTCAACACCATTGTTCTCTGCAATAATTATGAAGGCATGTTCCTTTCCAGTAGTTTGATGTGCTTTTCCAATGTTTCGTTGAAATTTCATGACTGAAAAGTTTCTTCTTCAGAGTTTTCCGTTATTTAGAAACTCAAGTGAACACAAGTAAAAACACCACTTCAAATCAGAATGGCATCACTCCAAATCGCTCTCAAAATGATGGTATCACTCCAAATTAGGGCATCTCTTCAATTCCAAATCTGAGTGTGGGCTTCACACAAAATCATGACATCATGAAATCAGGGTGTCTGAAATAACCGTTGAGCTTTTTGTTATTCCTGATGCTGTCGCCGGCATTACACCATGGTCTCCTTTTTATGGTTTTTGCACAAGAAGTGCATCGTTAGGTGTTTTTGTTTCTGCTGTGTCTTCACAGGGCAGGGAATCTGCAGCCGGACGCTGGGATTCGTCGCATTCCACGTCCTGAAAAGGTGAACGTGGTAACGGAGGGATACCTGCAGTAAAAAAGGAAGATTATGCAGAAAGTTTGACATTTTAGTGTCATTTGACTTTTGTATTACGCTTGTACAGATTTGTTCATCAAAGAGCCCAATCATGAGAGAAAGTGGGAACGTAAAAATTTTGCGAGAGAATGTAAAGTTTCTCGGGGGACGCAAAGTGTTACGAGAGAATGCAAAGGTTTTGAAATGTTTTTTCTTTCCATCAAATTTTTTTTTGTACCACCGCCATGTCGTCCCTTTAGGAGCTCCACTTCAAATTAAAAAAAATATATCTTGGTGTGTTTACGCCATGTTGAAATTACTGTAATTAAGAGATTCCGATGTGTAAAAATCAAGTCCTCGTAGAAGATTATAAACTGTGACTTGACCTCTGCAGATTCTTTTTGCCGTTGATAGTGTTGCCGTGGAAGTGCAAAATCCAGAGGGCAAGAAAAGCTCCAAGAAGAACATAGCAAGTTGTCATTTAACTTTCATTTAGCTAGACTGAAAACTTACAATAAGTAAACTTACAACAGTCCAGAAGAGGTAAATAGTGAAGAGTGTCAGTGTGAGAACTATGAGTCCGATGGCCTCCATGCTGTTGCTGTAGTATAGATCCATGGCTCCCTGCACACACAGCCATCCTGACAGACTGGCTAATGGTGTGATGAGCAGGAAACAGATCGCGTCCCCACACAGTGTCCGCCTCTGGTGCTGCATGGACGGTGTAGTGAACCACTGGAGCCATGAAAAACACATGATTAGAAGGGTGTTACACGTACAGCAATTTGGACAGGTAATGTTACTTATTTATAAACAATAATATAAGTATATATTTATATTATATTTATATTTAAATAAATAAGGATAGATAGATAGATAGATAGATAGACAGATAGATAAATAGATAGATAGATAGATAGATAGATAGATAGATAGATAGATAGATAGATAGATAGATAGATAGATAGATAGATAGATAGATAGATAGATAGATAGATAGATAGATAGACAGACAGACAGAACGACAGACAGAACGACAGACAGACCGACCGACCAACAGATAGACAGACAGAACGACAGACAGACAGTCAGACAGAACGACAGACAGACCGACAGACAGACAGAACGACAGACATACCGACCAACCGACAGACAGACCGACAGACAGACAGGCCGACAGACAGACAGAACGACAGACAGACAGAAAGACAGACAGACCGACCAACCGACAGACAGACCGACAGACAGACAGAATGACAGACAGGCCAACAGACAGAAATACAGACAGAACGACAGACAGAGCGACAGATAGACAGAACGACAGACAGACAGAGCGACAGACAGAAAGAACGACAGACAGACAGAACGACAGACAGACCGACCAACCGACAGACAGGCTGACAGACAGACAGGCCGACCAACCGACAGACAGACCGACAGACAGACAGAATGACAGACAGGCCGACAGACAGAAAGACAGACAGAACGACAGACAGACAGAGCGACAGACAGAAAGAACGACAGACAGACAGAACGACAGACAGACCGACCAACCGACAGACAGACAGAACGACAGACAGACAGAACGACAGACAGACCGACCAACCGACAGACAGACCGACAGACAGACAGACAGAGCGACAGACAGAACGACAGAGAGAACGACAGACAGACAGAACAACAGACAGACAGCAAAAGACAGACAGAACGACAGACAGACAGAACGACAGAACAACAGACAGAACGACAGACAGACAGAACGACAGATAGACAGAACGACAGACAGACAGACAGAACGACAGATCAACAGACAGACAGACAGAACGATGGAGCGACAGCCAAAACGACGGAACGACAGACAGACAGAACAACAGACAGACAGACCAACAGACAGAACGATAGACAGACAGAACAACAGACAGAGCGACAGAATGACAGATCAACAGAACAACAGACAGACAGACAGATAGACAGTTAGATAGACGGATAGATAGATAGATAGATAGATAGATAGATAGATAGATAGATAGATAGATAGATAGATAGATAGATAGATAGATAGATAGATAGATGGATAGATGGATAGATGGATAGATGGATAGATGGATGGATGGATGGATAGATTAATAGATAGACAGACAGACAGACAGACAGACAGACAGACAGACAGACAGATAGATAGATAGATAGATAGATAGATAGATAGATAGATAGATAGATAGATAGATAGATAGATAGATAGATAGATAGATAGATAGATAGATAGATAGATAGATAGATAGATAGATAGATAGATAGATAGATAGATAGATAGCAGACGTACATCAGATATATCAGACAGTTATAATCTGTATTTGTATCTGTCATAATATATTGCTTGTTCTCTAGCTTGAGTGGAAGGCACAGCATTGATGGGGCAAGTGATTGTTGTGATGCACATAGTATCATCTTCCTGTCCTCCAGCCCAAACATGAGATAAGGACATTAATAAAGCGGCCTGTCCCCATCCAGCCTCTGCAGCGACAGGGATACGTTCCTCATCTAATCTCATTTTCCTGCTAAGTGGATTAGTGTTTAAAAGATGTCGAGGTAAAGCAGACCTGCCAATCTCATGTGTGCCTTAAAGTGAAGCAGAGACACGACTCAGGACTCAAGAGTGACTGACTCCATGAGAATGAAGGCTGATGATAATGTTGCTTAAAACACATTCCTTGAGACTATGTGCTATTAAATGTCCATTTGCACTTAGATCTCTTTACGCCTATAAATAAACTCTAAAGTCATTTGTGAGGGCAGATTGACAGACTCGCAGACTATCAGCTGAGGTCGGACAATATCTGCGTTTCCATAGCAACGATTAGCCAACAACATAATTCGAAAAAATAGTCGGTGCCCAAGATGCAGTTTCACCATCTGCTAAACGTACAAAATTATAGCAAATGGAACTACTATTTTTATTATTAACTACTAATAATTTCGCATTAAAAATCGAGAGGGGATAAATATGAACTATTGTGCAAACTGGGACTTCATATAACTGCCTAAAACAATCTACTATGTGTATATATGTCTATGTGATGTTTTTATGTTTTTAATATGCTTTAAGACAAATGTGCAAATCCATGAGTCAGCACTGCAGTGAACCAAAGACAAGTCTCAAAAACACGGTTTTAATTCGCTGTTCTTTCTGACGTCACAAACTACCTTGTAACCAATCACGTCAACGTGTGATCGTCAACGAGTGAATCTCTGAGCTGTGAGAGAGTGGAGGCGGGGCTAATTTGCATATTCACAGAACAACGTACAGTATAGTAATTGTGGCAAGGGTGAAAAAACTTTAAATATGAGTTTCAAGGGATACAATTATTGACTACAGGGGGACTTTAAAGTGCATAGGGCATTAAAGGAGTACTCCAGCACAAAATGAACCTTTGGTCTAATAACACATTGGTACCTAGTCAACCGTTCTCTGAGATTTGTTTTCATGATAATCGAATGTAAAGAGTTTTAGCTCTAAAAACTGTTTAGCGTATAACGCTAGTAATGGGGGCATGTAAAAAGTATACACGAAGTGGACTTTCTTTATAAAGTATCTTCTTATTAAACGGTCTGTACACTTACAAAGTTCTCAATGCTTCGTTTTGCATGTAGGGACCCTCATTATGTTACTGTGTTAATCTGGGGCTATTTTGAGCTTTGTTAGTGGTATCAACAAGCGATTTCTTTTTACTTATTAAATGCCCCCATATACTAGCATTATACGCTAAACAGTTACATTCGATTATCATGAAATCAAATCTCAGAGAACGGTCGACTAGGTACCAATGTGTTATTAGACCAAAGGTTCATTTTGCGCCGGAGTTCTCCTTTAAGTGTCTGGAGTTATTAGAAATCCTCTAAAGCAAATATAGAGTATTAAATCATTCAAAAGCACTACTGCTGATTCTTTTCCTGTACCTCAGTGAGTGGTTTAGGAAGTCTCTCCAGAGAGAACTCGAAGTGGCAGAGCTCACAGTGGCTGGTGCCGGAGGCCGTGAGCCAGTGCTCCAAACAAACACGGTGCACCATGGCCAGGGACCCGGCACACTCACAGGGGGATAACAGATCGCCCGCACTGCTGCCTTCATGACAGATACGACAGAACGGCTCCTCGCTGTTCAGACTGAAAAGAGAGACCCGGATATCCATCAGAAAACTATAATGGAAGATAACACAGGACTATTCACATGATGTAGATGGCTGTTGAAATGTGCAGCAAGGCTTCCGTGGGGTGTTTAAAAACAATTTGTTTGGTATGGAATCCTGTTTGCACCATAGTAATAAATAAATAAATAAAGATGTTAATTGTGGATAGAGTTAAAAAATAATAGATATGAAATATATTTTCAACTGTGAGATCAGTATTTGAACATGAATGTGCATGAGAATTAGAATAATGACTTTCATCTCTTTCTTTTTTAATCATAAATTATATATACATAGACACGCAAATATGCACACACACACATCTTCAAAAGTTTGGGGTGATTATGATTTTTGTCATGTTTTTGAAAGAAGTCTTTTTAAGTTGGCCAAATCAATTAATTTAGGTTGTTGAAATGTGCATATTATAAGCAAGTCTTTAAAGGTTAAGTTACCATTATTTGAATCATTTCATCATTATCATTATTTATTATTGCACTTTATTTTGGAATGGAAGTACCTTAGTAAAAAATAAGAAAGAAGTTAATTGAGATAAAAAATAATAGATATATTATATATTAAAAAATAATAGATATTTGCATATTATGAGATATAAAGTTTCAATTGAGATATACAGTATTATAAGTTAAAAGAATTAACTTTGTATTCATCAAAGAATCCTGAAAAAATTGTCTTTCCACACAAAAACAAAAACTGAAAAAATCAGAAGGATCATGTGACACTGAAGACAAGTATCTGAAGACATAATTATATATGTCACAAGTATCAAGTTCAAATCATTAAAATATAATACAGGTATTTAAAATTTGACTGTATTTTTTAATCATATAAAGGCAGCCTTGGTGAGAGACTTTCTGCAACTTTCTGACATGAGAAGAATATAAACTCATGACTGCACATATTTACGTCACCAGTGCCTAATGGGTATTGGGATAAATGGCTTAGACCCACCTGATGCCCACATGTGCAGGGATCACAGAGGACACATACGTGCTGCTATGAATGACTTCCTGCACAGGATCTGTGGAGGTCTCAGTATCCAGAGAATCCAGAGCAGCCTTGAGCCCAGCTGAAGACTCCTCACAGAGCATGACTGCTGCACACGACGCCGTTCATACCCGAGCAACCGCAAGCTGAGAGAGACGGAGACAGGAATCAATGAAGAGACACAGCCTGAAAAAAGTCCTTTTTGTGAGGGACAGCCTGAAATAGCTGCTTTTTTACTCTTGAGATATAATTTAGCGAGCTTGGATAAAACATTTTTACTCTTGAGATATAATTTGGCGAGCTTGGAGAAAACCTCTGTAAAAATTTATAAGAACTACTTTTAATTTGAACACGAATGTGAATGAGATATGATAGAATAATATATATATATATATATATATATATATATATACATACACACACACCAACTCACCTAAATGATTATTAGGAGCAGCTTTTCAATTTCTCATTAATGCAATTATCTAATCAACCAATCACATGGCAGTTGCTTCAATGCATTTAGGGGTGTGGTCCTGGTCAAGACAATCTCCTGAACTCCAAACTGAATGTCAGAATGGGAATGAAAGGTGATTTAAGCAATTTTGAGAGTGGCATAGTTGTAGGTCCCAGACGGGCCGGTCTGAGTATTTCACAATCTACTCAGTTACTGGGATTTTCACGCACAACCATTTCTAGGGTTTACAAAGAATGGTGTGAAAAGGGAAAAACATCCAGCATGCGGCCGTCCTGTGGGCGAAAATGCCTTGTTGATGCTAGAGGTCAGAGGAGAAGGGGCCGACTGATTCAAGCTAATAGAAGAGCAACTTTGACTGAAATAACCACAAATCTCCATCAACTGCAAGATGCTATCCTATCAATATAGGCCAACATTTCTAAAGAATGCTTTAAGAACCTTGTTGAATCAATGCCACATAGAATTAAGGCAGTTCTGAAGGTGAAAGGGGGTCAAACACAGTCTTAGTATATTGTGTTCCTAATAGTCATTTAGATGAGTGAGTGTGTGCGTGTGTGTTCCCCTCTTTAACTATTGTAAAAGATGATCAGTTGCATATGCATATTTGCAACAATTGCATGCACATACAGTACATGTTAGGCTATCATTCACATTCAATGCATTTTTCATCATTTTTTTAGATAATTACTAAGGCTCAGTCACATATGAATCATGGATCCATAATGATGACTTTTGCTTCATAAAAAAGTACAAAAACTGTCACTGGGGCGGTACCCATTCAAAAGGTACACTTTTGTGACGCATTTATCCTTAAACATACCTGGTATATTCCAGCCCATTCTCACTCCCAAGGCGTCACCTAACTGAAGCCTTGGGAAGCATTTGGACATGCTTCAATATCTGACGCTTTAGGCGCCCTTTAGCGTCAGTTAGATGACGCCCTAGGATCGCGTGTACCCTACCCCCACCCCACACCTAAACCTAACCGCGTCCTCTAACTGACGCTTTCCTTTAGCGTCAGTTAGATGACGCCGTAGGATCGCGTCATGTAAGTGACGCTAAAGGGCGCCTAAAACATCAAATATTGAAGCATGGTCAAAGGTGACGCCTTGGGGTGAGAATGCGTTCTTAACTTTTGCAAGGGTACACTCTTTTCCACTGAATGATGTACAGACTTCATGGATTGGTTGAAACTAAACTGTAAGGAGTGCGAAAATCCTTTGAAGATTATTATCCAAAAGTTGTTTCTGAAGGACAGCCATCCTGCCTCTCAGAAATCGGTCAACAGATGCTTACGTCAGAGAGCAAACATTAAAAGTTGAATGTTGAAGCAAGTTTTGATTGCATGCTTTTTTTTGCAAACCATTGCATTTCTCTGATGCATCCTTGTGATGCACAAATCAATGAATTCACAATGGAGGCAACATTAACTCTGTATAGACACACAAGCCACATTACATTTGACCAAATGGACATCTAAAACAACTTCAAAAGCACAATTCAATGACTTTTGCAAATGAAAAGCTAATTTAAAGTTTTCAGAAAAGTTAGGAACTTACCATCAGACAGACGCTGTTCTTCATCCAAAGTCCCCATAACATGAGCAGAATTAGGCTCTGAAGGTTTAAAGGTAGGTAGACTTTCTCCCTCTCCCTCTCTCTCTCTCTCTCTACAGTCAGATTAGCATGAGCCCAAGGTCGTTGGTGAGAATAGCTGAGGATTAGCTGGAAGGCCAGGAAAGCACAGGCAAAGAACCGACAAAGGGAAATCCTTCTCACATCACCGTTGGTTACACTCCGGGCAGCTCCTCATTCAAGAGTCCTTAATCCAGTTAGTTGTCACCAATGGCTTTTCATTTTCCTGACATTATGCTAATCGAACGGGGTCCTAAGCTTCGACTGTAAACCGTTGCAGATATAACAACAACAAACGGTGAAAGTGTTGGCAGCATTTAAACCTCATGGACCAGGTCTAATTTTAGCTCGCTGATCTATAAGAGCGGCCTGATCTCTTGCTAAATACCTTTTTATCTCGTTCGAAGACTGACGTCTAAGGTTCCACATTGTTGGTTTTGAGAGATTCCCTTTGTCCGGCCATGTTTACATTACTGTAAAGCACATAACAACACAAAAACAATCCATTGAGTATGCATTTTTGCCAAAGTATTGTTATGTTGCCAACTTACAGCTCGAGTGCATCAGTATTAGTATCTTAATTTTAAAGACATCTTTTAGTCTTGAAGGGAAATTTCACCCAAAAATGAAAATTCTGTTATCATTTACTTGGAGCAACAGGTTGTTATATGAGTTTCTTTCTTCTGCTGAACACAAAAGAAAATATTTTGAAGAATGTTGGTAACCAGACAGTTGATGGACCCCATTGACTTCAATTAGTAGGAAGATAAATACTATGGAAGTCAATGGGGTCCATCAACAGTTTGATTACCGACATTCTTTCAAATATTTTCTTTTGTGTTCAGCAGAAAAAAGAAATTCAGAATTTGGATTTTTTTGGTGAATCTCTTTAACCCGTCGGCGCTCTTCGCGTGGCACTCAAAAATTACAGATTTTTTTTTTTTATTTATTTTTTTATATTTTTAGGGGATTTTCTGGTACTGCATTACAGTATATTTATAATGTATTTATTCGTAAATGTAAATGTATTTTCATGTTTGTATTTTAATGCTTCTTTTACATCTTTGGCCAGGGGACTACAGATGAAAAATAGCCTTTTGGCTAATTCTGGCTTTTTTTAACCATGTTTGTTCATGTGTTTTATGAAATTGCACTGTCGGCTCTTAAATAAACCAATAAAGAAAGGAGGAAAGATATCTTGAATGCTTTAAAGCACAGACTTAAGTTTGATCTCTTCTTTTTTAAAGACGACATTATTGCTGAAGTGAAAAAAAGTTTTAAAAGTGAACTTCAAAAAAAGTTACAGAATTTTATGTTTATTGTTCTGAAAAATCCACAAAAATACTATTTTAAATTCATATATGAAATCTATATTTTTAAAAACACGTTTTTTTAATCAAAACCATAAATCTAAAAAAATAGTGTGCCAAATTTGAGCTTGATGTATCAAAAAATGAGATATCAGTAGCCCAAGATTTGTAAGATTTAAAAAAAAATGCTGGGTTGTTTCAACCCAGATTTGGGTCAAATATGGACAAACCAAAATGTTGGGTTAAAAATCTAATTTGGGTATGTAAATATTTGACCCAAATTTGGGTTGAAACAACCCAGCGTTTTTTAGAGTGTTTTACCACAATACAACATTTTTTTTTTACTTTAGATGAAATATAAGTCTTCCATTCATTTCAATTCAATTCATACTGCCATTCATACATCAATGTGGTCATTCTTGTCCACGAGGAGCACAAGTGTGGCTATATTTTTCAGACAATTAAACCTATTCAAATCATGTCCATGATTTTTTGTGTGTGTTCATAGCAAGTGCTGCAACCTTTACCAAGTTTCGTAATATTCTGATGAAATAATAATACAAATAAATAAATAAATAAAATATTCAATATAAATAAATGTGTGTGTATACAGTATATATATATATATATATATATATATACACACAGTATTTCTTTTTGAGTATATTTAAAAAATCAATTTGTAACCCTAATTACATACATATATACATTGTATCTAGATATTGGCATTAAAAAAACATATCAAAATGTCATTAAAGTAATAAACTACTTGAGGCCGAGTGTTACAGATAATTTAACACAGTCAAGCACTGCTAGGCATAATATGAAGCCCGAAAACAGCTCTTCCCTGTTTTTAAATCAATGTAACACACAGACTCTTGAGTGGTTTTGAGGCCTGTTTAATTGTCGTTCAAACCTCTGAGCATTGTCCCTGTCTGGAGGTCCGATCAGTTGATTACAAATGTTTCCTAAAGCCGGTCGACGCAGACACAACAGAAGCATAAAGGACAAAAAAAAGCAGATCTTTGAACACGTGAGAAACTCAGCTGCGACAATCACGAGAGATTAGGCAGTAAAGGGTTGATTTATTCATAATATCTTTCTTTATACCGCAGGTCTAGCTTAGATGAAAGTGCAGAAGGGAAACACAAGTGGCCATATGAGAGACTTTCACTCTCATTGAGTCTCGGCCCATAAATCTGCCTCTTTCTTTCCTCCCTCTGTCTGCTCGCTTTTCTTTCTGTCCTGTTGGCACTAATCCCGTCTGCTATTCATGGCCAAGCTGCTCGCCAGAAAGGCCGGCGGGGACGGACATCAATGTGGATTTCTTCATGAACCACGTGAAGGGGTGAATAATTCCTTTGACACCTCTTAGACGCTTGCAGGAGAGACCCAGACACCAGGGATTACCGCTGGAATAAAACAAGCTTTGGTGAAAGAGAACTTCCTCTTTAATGTTGTGGGATTCAGTGAGGTGTGACTGGCCGAGGCGCTATTGTAGGCCTACATTCTGGCTACTTCTAATTTGATATGGAGAGATAAAACAAGTAACAAGGAATAGACAAGCCAGCTTTGAACTCACACCATGCATAAACATCCAATGTGCTGCTCCAACATGACTATTACAAATCTTCTCTGTGCAAAATTGAATATTTATTTTTAACAGAAATTACGACAATGGTTCAAATTTGTCATTTCTTAAAGTCAACATGAAATGCTGTTTCACAACCTATTTTACTTCCACAATGTGATTGATATTGAGTGTAACAGGACATCTATTGAGAAAAATTGGAACTTTTGGAAATTGGAACTTTATTAAGTTCTGGATTTTGATATTAGACACTCAAGATCACTTTTTGTCAAGGTTTATATATTTTTAGTTTGAAATGTTTATTTGAAGAGTCAGTTTTTTTGCATTCATTTTACTACAGTCAAACCTGAACACAGAGAAAAGAAATTTTTCTACACATATCATCAAAATTCAATAAATTCTTTTACAAAAAATTAAAAGTTTTGTCTGATTTCAACCTCCTATTTGAGTCGTCTGGCTCAATTTTGCCACATATGTACATTTTGTGCTCTATTTTAGAGGGTTGCCCTGTCATTCCTGTGCATTTTTTCTGCATCGTGGATGATTTGTAGATTTTTGCCTATTACCCATTCATTTGCTATAGGTCTTATTTGACTATATTTTACAACCATTTTGTTAGTCCATGGTTTGTTTGTTTCATTTTAAGATATTGTAGGTGCTTCCAAATTGAATGTGAATGATGGCTTCTGTATGTTTTCTCTTTCTAAGGCAGCATCAGATCCATTCCTCTCTGAGTAGACAACCCCATAATGCATTGCGATGGGCTGAAAAGACTTAAGATGGCGAACAAAATTATAATTTTTTTAATTATAGATTATGAAATTAAAAGTTAGACCATTTTTATGCTATGCGCCAACTCCAAGCTCTGTTGAAATCAATTGTGAGTTGTGTCTCCAAAAATGCTATTTGTATGACTCATGGAGTTACTGGCAATCTAGTGTACCAAATCATTTAAAGTACTACCTAGTGAGTTGCCTTACTGTCTACATAGTTGGCTTTTAAGTTGTTTGGAAACAGAGCCCCTGTTTACTGATTTTTCTTTAGCGTCCACTCGTTTCAGACCTTTTAAGGGCTCATATAATCAAAGGGGGCCAGTTAGCAGATACCATGAAGATAAGTGCTATCATCTGTCTATTTTAGTTTAAGATTCAAAATAGCTGCTATCACTTTTGTAAACAAACAGTATCATCAGTGTTGGATTTTATTTCTGCTATCCTATACTGTTAAAAGCATTTACTATCATACACTACCATTCAAAGGTTTTGGGGCAGTAAGATTTAAAAAAAAAATGTATTTAATTCAGTAAGGATGCATTCATCGGATAAAAAATGTGTTGAAACCATTGAAATGTTTCTTGAGCAGCAAATCAGCATATTAGAATGATTTCTGAAGGATCATGTGACTGAGGATTGGAGTAATGATGGTGAAAATACAGCATCACCATCAGAGGAATAAATGATATATATTATAAAAAATCATAATAGAAAACAAACATATAAATTGCATACACTGAAAAAAATTGGAGTAGGATTTACTTGAAAAAAGCTTGGCAACTTTTTTCACTCAGAAAATGCTAGTAAATTTACAAAGATTTGCCAAGTTAACATCTTAGTCAGTAGCTTTAATTAGAAATATTTAAGTGAAATTTACTGGGGATATGGAATTAAGTAAACTTTACTGAAAATAAGTCATTTTAACTTGGCTAGTAAAAGGTTGATTAATATCGATTTATTTGAAATTTCCTTTGCCTTTGCATTACATTCCACTAAAACAATAATATTGAATTGTATTAGTCATTTATAGTATGTGCTTTACTTAGATCATCTAAGTAATTTATATTACATCATGTCAAACATTAAGCCTCATGTGAATGTAAAGACCTCAATACTTTTTAGACAATACAGAATGGCGGTAACAATTATTGGGTCGTTTTTGTCACTTTGAGCTAAAAATGTACTCGAAATGTCACAAAATGGCAAGTTACTAATACTGACAACAAAAATAAATGATAAAAAAGTGTAAATACAGCTGGAAACCAGTGAAAAATGAACCTCATTAATTATTCAAGGTCCAGTGCATGATGGGAACCCCAGTATCAGAAAAGTTGAGTAATTTTTACTTAATTTTATTGAGTTGATATTTACACTTTCATATACTCGCTTGATTTAAGTACTGATATGGAATTTACTTCATTTTTTTTTATTATTGCCAGAACTAACTTTTTCATGCAAATTACATTGGTTTTTTTTCAGTAGTATTTACTTCACCAAAAAAAAATTTTTTTACAGTGTACCAATTTATACGTTAAAATTATAATGCTTCAACTGTATTTTTTATTTTTTTTAACTTGATTCAAACCGATTACAAACATGACTGACAAAATCATGCACTAGGCAACAATCACACTTGAATTGATCCATTTAGCAGACACTCATCCAAAGCATCTTACAACTGAGCAACATAAGCAATTTGTCATAAGAGCCAACAAAATTCATAGCGCACAATGCCAAGTTTAAAGTATGTAGATTAGCGGATGCACGTATCCGCTATCTGTGGCGTATTTTTAAAAGTGGCCTTCAGAAGGAACCCATCCTATCACGTACGGCGGCAATCTGAAAAGAGCGTAATCTGCCGACGCTATCGAGAGTAGGAAGAGTGCCGTCTCTCCCGCGGTTTGTAAATGGACTCTAAAGACAAGCGACAGCACCATGTGACCAATGTGAAGTGGCCGGCACTGTCCCAAGCGGAGGCCTTATCTCTGAAGGAGAAAGGGATGGCTGGGAGCAGTGATGGCACCTTCGCTCTCTGGCCAGAGCTGTAACATGAAAACACCCGTCCTTGCTGGCAACAGAGCTAAAGTGGGTCTATTTCAGGTGCTGTACTTCAGGAGGCCGGTGCATAGAGACATGACAGAATGGACGCTGCTCAAGCGGCTGCTGGACGCCGTGCACCAGCACTCCACCATGATCGGACGCCTCTGGCTGACGGTCATGGTGATCTTCCGCCTGCTCATCGTGGCTGTGGCGACGGAGGACGTTTATACGGACGAGCAGGAGATGTTCGTCTGCAACACCCTTCAACCGGGGTGTCCCAACGTCTGCTACGACGCCTTCGCCCCCATCTCCCAGCCTCGATTCTGGGTCTTCCAGATCATCACGGTGTCGACGCCTTCCCTCTGCTTCATCATCTACACGTGGCACAACTTATCCAAGCATCCAGAGGGCGAGCAGGCGAGGGAAGCGTACGGTCGCAGTTGCGACTCGGACAGCTGCTCCATTAAGTCGCACAAGCACTTGGGTCACAGTCTTGCTGATGTTCTCGAAGGCATCGCCAACCAGAGCGGACCGAAAAGCTCACAGGCGCCGCGGGAGGCCGGCGCCCCATCCAAGATCCCAGGAGTCCTTTCGAAGTACTACGTCTTCCACGTGTGCTTCCGCACCGTCCTCGAGGTCGCTTTCGTCGTGGCGCAGTGGCTCCTCTTCGGTTTCCACGTTCCGGCTCACTTCGCGTGCACGGCGGCGCCTTGCACACAGAGGGTCGACTGCTACGTCTCCCGTCCCACTGAGAAAACCATCTTCCTGATCTTCATGTTTTGCGTAGGTGTTTTCTGCATCTTCCTCAACTTCTTAGAGCTCAATCATCTGGGCTGGAAAATGATCAAGAAGTCAATGCTCATCAAGGACAGCTCCTGGAGGGGTTACGGCGCTATAAACCAAGACTCGCAGTCCATAGCCTCTCTAACTTTCAGAGACGTGACCAGCACTACTTCGCTTCCAACCCTAGATTTAGTGGTGGACCACCAGCCTGACTGGACCTGTGTTGGGAACTGCTCGACGAAGAAAGACAAGGACACCTACAGGGGAACGCAATCGCTCAAGGGGAAATCGCAGCCAAACAAAGAAAGGAAATCAAAACAAAGGAGCACTGAGGTTTGGATATAAACTCAATTACGGACTATTCGAAAAGTCTTAAATTCGATTACGCAGTTTTAGTGTATGTTAAGGCAGCTGCTGCTCGGTTGTTTGGATGAGCTTAAAAAGACGCAAAAATAAACTATACAACGTACAATCAGCCATGTAATCAGTATTTCCACGTCATTTATTTATGCAATATACAGTTTGTAATAATATATTCATTTACAACATCTATAAACTATTTTGTGTATAAATTACGCCAGAGAGCAAAAAAGAAAACAACTCACAAGCCTTTCCTTTCACTCAGTGATGTAGTGATGAACATTCGAGAAGAAATTTCTTAACACTGTACAATTGGTTTAGGAGTTAGTAATAGTGTTTGGAAGTAAAGAGCTATTCTACGTCGTAAGTTTGAGATCGAGATGATCAGGGTGCCACATTGTTTTTTGATTCAAGCAATTTCATAATGTTTTCACAATCATCTTCAGAAAGTAGTCAGGTCTTTTTTTTTTGTGCAGGGTCTATTTCGGTAAGAATCTGATCATTCGGTTTACTAGAACATCCATTTACTTTTGACGTTAAAGCTGCCATGTGTTATTTTTTTCAGTATTTTGTGCTGAGGCAATTATACACTACCGTTCAAAAGTTTGGGTCGTTTCTTTAAATGATTTTTTTTTTTACATGAAAGAAGTCTCTTCTGTTCAAAGGCTGCATTTTTTTAAATGAAAAAATACATAAACCATAAAATTGTAAAATATATTATTACAATAAAAAAGCTGTTTCCTATTTAAACATATTTTAAAATGTAATTTATTCATGTGATGGCAAAGCTGAATTTTTAGCATTATTTTTTAAGTCACATTTTTCATAATTATTTGATCGAAAGAAAATGGTTAAATGAATTTTTGCAACATTATAAATGTCTTTAACGCCATTCTGAGCAATTATTGTTCCTTGCTAATTAATAATATATATATATATATATATATATATATATATATTTTTTTTTTTTTCCAAAAAAAAAAAGTTCAGCTATCCCCAAACTTTTGAACGGTCATGTAGGTTGACTTCCTGAGGATTGTAAACACTGCGACACTTTCAAAATAGTGCTCAGTTTAGTTTAAGTGGTCTGTAAAATGAACTTTTGGTCGATTTGAGAAGAACGTGTTTTTCCAAACAATGGAAGATACAGTAGGTGTTTGATAAGAATTTCTGAAACATGGGACAAGTAAAAATATTTAAACAATATCTATCAATTTAATTTTTTTTTAATTCCAAGATCGATCCTTTTTTTGTGTCAATGTTTGCGGCACTGCTTTTCAGTAACTGTGCGTCCCCGCTGCTAAATCTGCAGAAAAAGAAGTGATATTTTCCTGATAACTTGCAGTATGGATTGAATGTAATGAGATTAAACATTCCTGTCTAGTAAAATAATGATAGACAAACCTTTCAATTAAATTATCTCTGTGCTGAACAACAAAACAAACTGTGTAAAGTGAACTTGTGTAGCCTAATTAATGAACAAATGACTTTTTTAGCTGGTTCTTTTGATGAATCATTAAAACGACATTAGGTCTGTAGTTTAAAAAAATGTAAATAATAATTTAGAAATATAACAAGTTATTTCACATATATAGTATAATTGAAATTTATCCAAAACCAAATCAAGAGCTTGAAAATGTGATTTGAATCATATCAGGAACTATTTATTATCTAGGCCTATTTGAAAATTTTAAGTGGTATTTGCTAAGGGAAGCATCACTATTATTACGGCTCATATTTTTGCGGGTTTGGGTTAACCCTATAAGAATTAAATTAAGCCTTGTAACTAGTCATGAATGATCATTGATGTTTTTTTGGTGTTTTTTGTTTTTAAATGCAAAAATATAGTACTTTTGGCAACTCAGGTTCGGTGGTGTTAGTGGCACAGAAATCACATTGCAGCTTTCAGCATAAACTTTTTCTCTTTTTTCCCCTTTTTGCTCTCTGACTGCTTAATTCGGCCCGAAAAAGATACAATAGGGAATGACAAGTCAAAAAGTTCTTGGTCTGAGATGATTACAACATTTGATGGCAGTATCTGGCCAATAGAGAAACAAAAAAAGTCCATTTCATGCACGAAAAACATACTGTTCAGTAAACAAAAATAATGTTGACATTAATAGAATACAGTCTAATTTTGGTGGACAAACCCAGAGACAAATTTCGTCATTTCAAACATGTCCATGAATTCGAAAGATGTCCAATTTAGTTCATAACCACAGGACAGTTTAACTAGGGCAAGAATGTTTGATTACATCTGCAAATATGAGATCTCAAATGTCATTCAGAGTACGACATAGGTCAAACAAACCACATAGGCGAGCAAAAAGTTATCGTTACATACAGTACAAAGTTAAGATCCATTTCAATATATATTTATATATATATTTTTTTCGCACTCCATATAAGATAAGACTGATAAAATTTTGTATTTATCGGCATGGCAGAAAGAGATACAGTAGAAAGTGCAATGTACTAAAACCAAAAAACACAACACAAAAAATAAAATGTGCACATCAATGGGTGTGTTATTCTAAAGCTTTAGTGCAATACAGCCACCGTTCAAAAAAAGCACTTGAAGGCGCGAGAGAGCAAAACCCATTAAAACACCCGCGATGCTTACTATGATACCTAAGATCACAATAAGTCTGTAAACGAAGACAGGAAGAGAGTAAGAGTAAAACATTCATAAGAGTAGCAGTCAAGATAGTCACAGTTTTTAGAAAAATTGTGTTTCAAAAAACACATAAGACCACTACAGGCAGGTAAACCCCATATCAGAGCCAAAAAAACAACAACAAAAAAACGTACGGAGACAGCAAAATACAAATCCACCCCATTGGATGCAACACATTTCCAAATGAACAAGGTGAATGCTGCGTTGAAGCTGAAATAAACACGTGCATTGAAATTACACTGCAAAAATTAAATAAATCAGTATTTCCTATAATCGCAATCATTTTCCTATAAAAATAGCTAAACATCCTAAAATCTTATTTTGGAGAAACAAAACTGGGTAACACTTTACTTGAAGGGGTGTGCATAAGACACTTTCATACCCATGACATGATATATGTCTTGAATATGAAGTAATGTTTATGCATGTTTATGACAACTGTCATTAAGTGTCTGAGTGAATTCAATAATGACATTTTGAATGCTAATGAAATATGACATTGTTTAAGATGTCTTTGTTATGACATCTTGACATAAACCAATACATCATAACCTCTGACAGGTATCTTTATCATGACAACTTGACAAAATTAAGTTAAACTGTCATGTGGTTGAATTTGACATTGGCTGTCATGAGGCCATTATAACTGAATATTTTTCATGACCTCAACTACAGTGGTACAAATTTAATTTGTCATTAAAAAGTTATAATGGCTTCATGACAGCCAATGTCAAAACCAACCTGACAGTTTAATGTAATGTTAACCAATAAAGCTAGGTGGTTTCTTAAGTTTGATAATTAATCTGTTATGCCATGTTTATGACAAGTTGTGTTGTCTAGTAATGTCAAGTTGTCATAACCAAGACACTGACAGGTTATGATGCTATGGTTTATATCAAGGTGTCATAACAAAGACATCTCAAACAATGTCATATTTGCATTAAAAATGTCATAACTGAGCGAATGACACTTAATGACAGTTGTCACAAACATTAATAAAACTTCCTTCATATTCATAACACACGTGTCAAGGTGTCAAGTTAGTCTTATGCAAACCCCTTTAAGTAAAGTGTTACCATTAAGGACATGATGTGATAAATTAATTAATCATTTTATGAATGATGTCACTTCAAGACAAAAACCCATGCAGGGGCTTTTTTTGCCTTATATCTTGAATTTTACACATCGTCAGTTGTTGCCCTACATCATGTTCTTTCTGTCTTTTCATGTTATCACTGTGAAGCTGCTTTGATACAATCTGTATTGTAAAAAGCACTATATAAATAAAGGTGACTGACTGACTTTCTGCATGATATGCAAGGCCCTATTTACACCTGGCATTAAGAAGCGGCAATCGGAGCAGAAACGAAAGCTGCTGCTCTCAGTGTGTTTTCTGTTTATCATATGTAAATTGCGTGAGCTTATTTCGTCCATTAGATCGAAAGATCTAATTTACCCGCCCATAGACCCTTCCCTCAAAGAAATCAGGAGAGAAGTGTTGGAAGTGGACAAAAGAGACAGGTGTGATCGGGAATGTGTCTCCCTCGTCTACTTGTGATCCGATCAACTAAACGCATCTTAATACCAGCTGAAAACAGGGCCTAAGATGACGTTTAGGTCTGTTTTTGTTATAAAGATGTTTAGATAAATACTGATTCAATTTTTTTCGCAGTGTAAAAATCTAGCCGTTGCACCATGGCACCGGGAAAACGTAATAAGATAAATACTGAAATGTGAAAGCTTCAAAATTGTCTGTGGTAAAAAGCAAGGCTTTCATTGGTGAGAATGCACTGCAGCAGAGGATGTTGGGTGAGTGGACGGTTGAGACAGTCTAGTTTGGCTGTGTGGTCAGTGACCATGGTTGTTGGCTCGGCTCATTGAGGCAGGGGCACTAGGACCTCTACGTAGTTTATGGGGAAGAAGCCCGATTCGCCATGAATCATGCCTTCATACCAGTTCTCATCAATCTGATTGGTGAGGATGATGATGTCGCCCTCTTTGAAACCCAGCTCACCTTCGTTTTCCGGATCAAAGTCGTAGAGCGATCGACAACAGGGCTGGTCCATGTGTGATTCTATCTCTGTAATGAGGAAAACACAACCGTGTCACAGATTTAAACATTTGTTAAAAGATTAGCTCACCCATAATTTAAATTATTGTCACTGTTTACTTATTAAACATGTTGTTCCAAACCCATATGCTGTTACATTTTCCACTGGAATTATTTTATGTTCACCCAACAACGTTCAGAGTGATTTTTGTAGCACCATTGATATTGAATTATTGATTTTGTAAATATTTTGAATGATATTTTACTCTTATATTTTCTGTTTTCAGTAATTTTTTGCAGTCTTTTCATATTTTTTTAATGTCTATGCTTTTTATTATGTTTTATTTTTCATTTTAGTTTCATTTCAGTTAAAGGTGCAGTGTTTCATTTTTTGACTATTCAAAAAGGCATAAAAATACTAAAATATATTTGTAGAGATTTAGGAAACATGCTAGGTTCAAATACTTGTTTCTCTGAAAAACAATGCTACCGCCAGTTATTTGGTCTGCAGTACCCATTTCAACTACTAGCTATCAATATTACATACTGCACCTTTAAAGGGTTCGTCCACCCAAAAATGAAAATGCCATCATTAAATACTCAATAAATCTTTTTTTTTATGAAATCTGAGAGCTTTCTATCACTCCTTGTTTTCTTGGTTTTGGAATGACATGAGAGTGAGTAATTACATTTTTGTTTTTTTTTGGGTGAACTAACCCTATGTTTATTTTATTTCAAGTAATGAAAATGGTTTTCATAGATTCAGTTTACAACAATATTCTGTCAAACTTCAAAAAAGCACCATCTCACATGTTATATTTATGTGTTATATTCCAAGTCATATTATAGCTTTGTGTAAAAGATCAAAAGTTAAGTTCTAATTACATTTAATGTTCATTCGTATTCAGTCTATTCTTCATAAAAAGATATAATTCAATTATAATGCACAAAAATAATGCACAAATATAGTCCATTAACTTGTAAGTAGTGAACAAGATGCATGGACTGTTTTTATGTTTTTTGGTCACTTGCAAGAAATGTTGTTAAAAAATTATTTTTATGTCCAAAGAACAAACAAAAGTCATTTAAGTCTTGAATCACAAGAGGATGAGAAAATTGGGATTAAAATGAAATATTTAACACCTATGGGCTGTTTTCAAACAGCCGGAACAACACATTTTAAAATTGGACCAGGTTATTGAGAGGAAAGTAACAGAAAATCATGGAATAATGTAGTTTGAGTGTTAATGTGTGGGTAGATAAGATGAGTATATTCACATGAAATCTGCAACCGCAGTTATCCAACAAAAGCTCCACATATTTCTGCAGAATTCAAATTGCTATAACTGACAAAATACTACACATCTCCTGCTTTTTATAGGGCTGGGTATTGCAACCTCACATTCAGTGAAGTGTCAAGGCATGATCCTACAGGACAATACTCACGTTTGCAATTACCATTGGGGCTTTCAGGCCAAGATAAATTGGGTACTGTGGGTGCTGTGTGTGTGAACTGATCAACTGAGAGCAAAAACACATGAGATCAAACATGAGACAGAGACATACACACAATTCAGCAAATGAAACAGTTGATGAACATGACCACAAAAACAACCATGTGATCTATGAATTATGGATGGGAATTTTAGTGCTGTCTGGTTTTAATTCTGATGGTTTTACTTTGCTTACTTTCACCACCCCTTTATGTTTTGATCCTTTTTAAGTTTTAAATCGTCCCAATTTTTCAAGTCTAATCACATGCATCATGATGCAACTGAAATATAATAGTCCTATTAATAAAACATTTCTATGATAAACATTACCACCTACTTTTTCCATTTACAGTGTGGATGACCTGGATATCTGAAAAGAATATGAAGGAATTATGTAAGACAACAGGATGGTGGTGATATGAGAGCAACACACAATGAAAGCCAATCATGATCCTCTTGATTTTAAAGTACTAAGAAATAACAACAGCCAGAATAAAAAAATTAATAAAATAAAAATCAATAAATGAAACGGGTGAATACAAAAGCAAAAATTGACTATATAACACTGTAATTAAATTAAGACCATTAATGCAGACTATAAAACCAATAATAACAGAATAAAAGCAAGAGACAGACTAAAAAATCCCAAAGCAGTGAATATCAAAGGTTTAGCTGAGGAAAAAGCCACATTATGCCAAGTATTCAATATAATATAATATAATAAATAAAACATAACATATTATAATATAATACATTTACCTACTAACCATGAACTATGATTAATAATCACTAATATATACTAATATATATATATATATACACACACACACACACACACACAGTATATTATATATGTATATGCTATATCTGCATTATTTCAATAATATTATCCAAAATTAGACCACATTTAAATATGTAAATGTTTATTTTAACCTAGACAATACGTGAATGTTTTAGGATTTAACAAATAAATGTTAAAATGATAAATTATAACATATAAAATAAATATTCTGCACTTCTTCTGGGACAGATTTTCTTGCTTAGATTAAAGCACATAAGAAGCTCTCCTCTTGAGAGCTGTCAAGATGGTTTCTTGTTGATACCTGTGCTTTTGACAGATGAGGTGTGGGAAAGTCCATTGTGCTGTGTGTTCTCGAAGGTCTCCAAACTGGACATGATCGACTTTGGCTTGAACTCTTTTTTGGGCCGATTGCTTGCGGTAGATATCCTGCGAGAGCAGATACCAATATGGGTGCATAAACTCATAAAATGCTGTAAATTAGCTTTAAACATTTTTGTTTTTTAACACTGATATCAAAATTTTTTTTGTCTGGTGTCTAAAGCAAGGAATCAACAATAAGGTTTGAATAGTGGAACAAAACAGGCTTTAAAAAAAAAAAATAAAGAAAAGAAAAGAGATTCATTTTTCAATTTTCTCACACAAATGTTTTCCTTATTGACCAGTGAAAATAAACCAACAGTTCATCCTGTTACTGACATGACTAGATATTGACTAATATTGACTGGGAATATAGCTGATTTTCAACATGTGCAGTTGAAGATATACCTGTTCTGTATTTTGCTGTTGAGTTCCTCCAGGATCTCCAAGGACTGTCGATGATAATCCAGAGCTGCCTCAATCAGAGCTGATAACTGACTCACTTGCTCCACCTACAGGCGTATGAGAGACTTGACGTTTACAGAGGTTAACCCCAAAACAGAAACTTGAAAGTCCCCCTGTGGTGAAAGTCAAGCTTTTAAATGTTGTTTATATGTCTACGTTGTGTTTTCAATATGCTTTAAGACAAACTATGTGCAAATTCAGGAGTCAACACCATTGCTGAGTATTTGAAGAGTTCAGATGCAAAAGCCTCTAAATGCCATTTGAAATTTTCTTCTTTAATGATCATTTTTATCCAACTTGTATATTTAAGTTCAGTAATTTCACTTAAATAACAATTAATAGGTAATTATCATTGCCATTTAAGTGAAATTACTGAACTTAAATATACAAGTTTGATAAAAATCCTCATTAAAGAAGAAAATTTCAAATGGCATTTAGAGGCTTTTGCATCTGAACTCTTCATTTTCTCCTTAAAACTGCAGTGAATCAAACACAGTTTCATAATCGCGGTTTGAAATCGCTGGTGTTTCTGACGTCACAAACTACCTTATAACCAATCACGTCAATGTGTGATCATCAACGAATGGATCTCTGATCTATTGTGAGTGAGTGGAGGCGGGGCTAATTTACATATTCATAGAACTGCATATACTAAGATCTTTGATCACCAAAATTACATATTTAAGTTTCTTTCCTTAAACAAAATCATCTTCATGCCTTAAAATAGCTTGAATGTAAGTCTACACCCTTTAGTATTTAGTTTAAATACTACAGGGGACTTTAATTTTCAGTGCTGTGGCTGTATGGCAGTTGTTTTAAGTACATTTATGGAACATACAAAAAACTGTATGTGCAATTACACAATATGTGCAATATACATGAAAAGGCTATAGTGCAGAACATAGTTTATAAATACAATGGCACCAAAATGTATTTGGACACTTGAAACAAATTTTAAAATGTGGGATTAAAGACAAATATATATATACATACACACACTCACCTAAAGGACTATTAGTGCATCATTAATGCAATTATCAACCAATCACATGGCAGTTGCTTCAATGTATTTAGGGGTGTGGTCCTGGTCAAGACAATCTCCTGAACTCCAAACTGAATGTCAGAATTGGAAAGAAAGGTGTTCCTAATAATCCTTTAGGTGAGTGTATATATAGAAATGTGTCACTTAAATATTGTAAAACAGAAAATAAAAAATAAAACAAGGTTTCAATAAGGTTTCATCTTTTAACATGAACAAACAATGAAAAGGTTGTTTTGTATAAACTAACAAAGGTTATTAAATGTATTATATTAAAATATATATACTGCTCACTGTTAGTTCATGTTATTTATTCACTGATGTAAAAACCTCACTGTAAGTGTAACCAAAATAAAATGTTCACAACAGTAATTTCCCCTTACATCATTCTCCAAAAAGTTAAACATGCTACTTTCAGCAAGTTCTTTGGATTCCTCAAACTTCTCCACAGCCTGTTTGATCTCCTCGTCAGGAATCTTGCCCTGGCGCTTCTTCTTATAGTCAAAGTCTAGCCGTCGTCCCTCCAGTTTCTTCAAATGATGCTATCGGGGAAAATCACACAACATGCATTAAGTAATAGGCCAAGAAGGCAAAATTATTGCCCGATGCTTATTACCTGATCAATTAATTGGCCTAGTCAATATAGCTGTATTACACTAAACTATATTGAACACAAACTACATGATGTTAAACCTTAAAGACAAACTTCTTTCTGTAAATGACAGTGTCTACTAATAGGGGAAATCAGGGAAATAAAATAAGTAGTATTTGCTTGGTCTAAATAACGGCCACCATTAGGGGGTGACGTGCTCCACATAAGAAGCTTTTTCTAGGCCACTGATATGCCTGGATTCGTCATCTCAAGCGAGTTTCAAACCTCATTTCAAAAGACCTTTAGGTATAAAACCTTTTTCAAATGCAAAATCCTTTTGCACTTTTAATAATTCCTTCAAATGAAACGATAATAAACAGCAAAATGATGTCGTACCACAATCTCTTTGAGGTCTTTGTCTTGTAGAGTCTGAAGTGGGTCAATGAAGTTCTGTTTCACGTTGATATCGAGGGCGTCTTTAATATCAGCCATCTGTTTCATGGCTTCACCAATGTCCACCAGTGCAGCCCCTGAGAAGATGATGTAGACCCACTGAAGCAATGATTTACTTCCAAAAAGATAAAAAAAATAATAATAAAGCATTTAACTGTGATTTAAAAATAGGTAACACAAGAAAGTTTTTGGAAATATACACAATTACTATTGTGTATATATATATATATATATATACACAGAGAGAGAGAGAGAGAGAGAGAGAGAGAGAGAGAGAGAGAGAGAGAGAGAGAGAGAGAGAGAGAGAGAGAGAGAGAGAGAGAGAGAGAGAGAGAGAGAGAGAGTGAGACTGTCGAGCGGAAACCTTCATGTGATGAACTCTGTTAATAAATGTTGTTTCCCCCTTTAGTGAAGAAATTGTGGATCTAACCTGATTGGAATGGAGACTGAAGATAAACCAGCAAGGGAAAGTGCAAGTGCAACCCTCTTTTTGCTGTTGTTCATTCTTATGATTGTAAATTCGATAGTTACTTAGTGCTAAATGTTTTTCATTGATTTGTATTTAGGGGTTGGTTTCCCTTATTTTGAACACTACTCAAGCTAAATGACCATTCCTAAAAGTATTTTGAACACACTGAGGAAGTTATGAACACGAGTTTGTACACGAGTTACATATTGGTAACAATTTACTTGAAGGGGTGTGCATAAGACTGACATGACACCTTCATAATCATGACATGAGACAAATTATGACATTTTTTAATGGAAATATGGCATTGTTTGAGATGTCTTTGTTATGACACCTTGACATAAACCAAGACATCATAACCTGTCAGAGTCTTCTTGGTCATGACAACTTGACATTACTAAAGGTGGGCATACACTGTGCGGCGATGTCTGTGCGATTTCAGCAAGGTACCTACAGTACTTACACTCAACGAGTAATTCGCATGCAATGCAAAGCCAAAGTTCAGGATTTATGTGCTCACACTGTACGGTCTGATCGTCGAGCTGCGACTTCACTGCTGCTCACACTATACGTGTAATATCTGAGATATTGTCAAAACAAGCATCTGCTATCAATATCAAGATGATAGCATTTTCAATTTGTGCATTTAATTATTATTAGTATTATTGAATTGTCATTATTAGGGGAGGCCTATAGGCTAATTTTATTATTAAATTGATCCACTATTATAATTAATTTGCCACGCAATATTTTCTTAGCACATAACCAACGTGAGGATAATAAAATATTACATAATCTTACTCCTAATTAAAAATTGTCTAAAACATTTAGGTCGATTAGCTACAATGAATTATAGGCATATAAAATAACTGTTAACAGTCTATATTATGTCCGAACATTGCCATAATTAATAATCAATGAAAATTAAAACCAGGTTTATTTCAAAAACATTGTTTGACAAATTAATAAGGTGTTACATCGCACGTGGCTTGGAAGACGTGGGTAATATTATCCATTTTGCAACACGAACTGGAGGTAAACAACAGTAATTTGTAGCTAGTTTGAACTACAGAACTTAAAGATCCCTCTCTTTTCGTTTTTATTTTAATTTTATTTTTGCTGCAGATGAAATGGTTAAACTTCTGTTTTCGCGCAGGTGCAGTGAGGGAAAAAACACTGAGTTTAGGGCATTCAGTTCGTAGCTTTGCTTTAACTGTGTGATAGTCACGAGGAGCGACCAAAATTTCTGACATGCCAGAAATTCATCCGACCATCCGATTGTCGATCGTGAGAAGCTAATTGCCTCTCGTTTCTCCCTGTACACTGCACGACAAACGACGCACGACAAAGCTGAAAATCGGTCCGACACGAAAAAAAGAGTCGCACGAGTCAGAATTCGGCTCAAAATCGGACGAAAATCGCACAGTCTACGCCTGCCTTAAGACAACACAGCCTGCCATAAACATGATATCATAGATCATTATCAAACTTAAGAAACCACTTAGCTTGATGGGTTAACATTGGCTTTGACTTTGGCTGTCAAAAGGCCATTTTAACTGCGTCATGAATATTTTATCAACCTCAACTACAGTGGTACACTACAAATTTAATTTGTCATTAAAATGTAATAATGGCCTCATGACTGCCAATGTCAAAACCAACCACCTGACAGTTTAATGTTATGTTCACCAATAAAGCTAAGTGGTTTCTTAAGTTTGATAATTAATCAGCTATGTCATGTTTATGACAGATTGTGTTGTCTTAGTAATGTCAAGTTGTCGTGACCAAGACACTGACAGGTTATGATGTATTGGTTTATGTCAAGGTGTCATAAAGACATCTCAAACAATGGCATATTTGCATTAAAAATGTCATAATTGAGCAAATGACACTTAAAGACAGTTGTCACAAACATGCATAAAACCTCCTTCATATTCAAGAAATGCATCTTGTCATGGTTATGAAGGTGTCATGTTAGTCTTATGCACACCCCCTCAAGTAAAGTGTTACCTGTATGTTTTGTGTTTTTTCCGATATGTTTAGAATTGTTGTCTCTATTTGATATGTGTGGATTTATTGTACTGGTGGAATCTGCATATGGGAATTTTGAATTTATTATTGGACTTCATGAATATGTGAATATATGTTGTTTATATGAAACAGGATATGATACGGATCATCTAAATTAATAGACATTTATTACATTTCTTTGAAATTTTTCAGTCTGCCTTTTAATCTGCCTTAATTCTGACTAGATGAGCTACACTGTAAGTCATTGTAAAATAATTGGTATTTGCACATTTGTGTCTGCCATCAACAAAGCACCACAAGGTGTCAGACTCGTGTTTTAACGTTATAAGAAAGGACAGCCCTATTCCTGGAAACAAGTTTCACAACGCACAATGTTCAAGTTTGTGTGACTCAAGGAGAGAGAGAGAGAGAGAGAGAGATCGACTTGCATTCCATCACATTGCAGCTGGATTTCTGCAACTGTTGGTCTGTGGTTCATGTCTGTGCATGTGTGTACGTGACAGTTGGTATGTGCAGACGTTACCGAAAGTGGACTCCTCCCCCAGTTCCCGTCCATATCGCAGCATGCTGTCTCCTAATAGGCCTTCGGTTTGAGGATAACCCGTTGTCTTTACCTGCCCTCGGATTTTAGACACGGTGTTGAGCATTCCCAGTTTGGCTCTTGATGCTGTGCAGATATATATGACACACTCATGATCAAACCATTAATCATAACACTGCACTCTAAACATGAGTCATTGCAAGTGAAGTTACAGTAATTTAGCAGCAGGAGGGAATCAGTGCCTACTCACAAAATAAACAATTTCCAAATAAGAGATAAAACAGTGTAAACCACTTTTTTTTTTAAATAAATTAATATTGTGGAACAGTGATGATGTTTTTAGAGGGAGGTGATTTGTAAGTGTTCTCATTGAGTGAGATCTTCATTTTAATGAGAAAACATGTGAATATTCAACAGTATTATTGATTTGACTGCACTGTCTGACATTATTGGATGAGAACTGAAATAAACTAGATGATGACATCACTGTTTTCTGCAGAACTTCTTTATAGATGCAATAAACTATTTTAATAATCGATGACGGGAACTGGATCGATATTGAACTACATTTACATTGAACGGCAGACTGAACAGCAGAAATGAACTCTGTTTGCATCAATGATCAGTATTTTCCTGTGTTTTACTGTAAAGCTGCTTTGAAAGCATCTGTATTAAATAAAGCAAGGGCTTGACTTGACAATCAGGTCCACAAATCAGTCAGAATGGTGGAAATGGATGGATTATACTAGTTAACACTTCAACCACTCAACATTGTAGATTACATTTAAATCGAAATACACAAAAAAATTATCTGCAGCCATCATGCCACATTACTTGTTTACAGAGGATTTGATAACTCAATTTTTACTGTTCTATTTTAATCTAATCTCTTTAATTTTTGAAAAATTTTAACAGAAAGAAATAAGAATAATAACACATGTTTATTGAGCACCAAATCGGCATATTAAAATATTTTGCTGAAGGATGATGTGACGCTGAAGACTGGAGTAATAGCTGCTGCAAATTCAGCTTTGCATCACAGAAATAAATTACATTTTAAAATATATTATAACAGAAATCAGTCCTTTTAAATTATAATAATATTTCATAATTTTTATATATGCAGGAAAAAATGTTTTGAACAGTGGTGTGAATCTGCTTAGACTTTTATGTGACTTGGATTTAATAAATAGTATGACACTTTGATGATGATGGTGTAAAGTAAGTGGTGTTACACAAAAACCATGCCTAGCCTCCTCATTTCAGAAGTAATATGAATAAATAAATGCACTCAAGTGCAAATTTCTGTATATAAGTCTGATTTCTGATTCGTACCTGGGTTTGGTTGAAGGTATTCTGTGGTTTTAGTAATAAGTTCAAAAACAGACTTGTTGGTGACTTCTATTTTCTGTAAAGGTGGGAAAAGCAGTAAGAGTAAATAGAGTAAAGATTAAAGATGGTAAGAGTAAATATGCTTGTAACACGTGAAGAAGAGGCTAATTTCTGATGTTCTCACCCGCTCCATTTCCATGAAGTCTTCATCGAGTTTTGTCCCTTCTGCACCGCTTATCTTTTCACTTAATAACTAGAAAAGAGAGAGAAAGAGAGAGAGAGAGAGAGAAAAATTAGATCAGGGACAGGAAGTTTAGGCAAGCTGAAATCACATGATGTTTTCCTGTGCACAAACCGGGTAGGGCGGAAGCAAAAGAAAAAAAAAAAATCAATAGAGTCTCTCTTTGCATATTATAGAAATGATACCTGACGTCATTGGTTCAATTTGTGTGTGAGTGTGTGTTGAAACCAGCAGTTATGATAGTAGATGAAAGTATACACATTTTGTGGTGGTGCACAATATTTAGCCTCAGCCATCACACCCGGTGGCTGAACGTCTGATGAATAAGGCACACTTTTCTGGAAACACTTTTCGAAGGAGTTTCGAAGTCGCGATCTGAATTCTGCAGGATGTCCGGGAGGCGTGTGTGTTGCATTCTTTATTGGTGAACAATATAAGAAACTCCAGGGAACAAATGCCGTGATGCCAAAACCCCTCGTGGAAGACGAAAGCTGTGGTGTTTACAACTGTGACAATGAGTGCTAACCAGAATCAACTACACGCTGGATTTTCAAAAGTATACGTTCACGGCTCCATTTTTGCAGTAAGCTCAGGGCTCCAGACTAACATTTTTTACTAGGAGCGCTGTTGCCCCTGACTGAAAATTTTAGGAGCGCAAGCAAAAAATTTAGGGGCACACCTTAAATAAGCTTGCAATGCAATTATTCAAATTTCCCACAAAATAACTGTAATACTGACAAATTCTTTAATAATAAATAGACTTAACATTATGATATGCTGTTTTATTTTAACTTCACAGGGCTCCAGACCCAAAGTTGAGGGCAGCATCACCTCAAATGAGAACTCACAGTTCTATAAAAATAAAAAATAAAAAAAAATCTGGTAGCACTGGGGCTAACAATAAAACACTAAGCTTAATTTAGGGTGTAGATGAAATTAACTTTAGTTTTTATCATTTATAATGTCTTAATATTAATTAATAAAAGTAGTGAAAATATGTATATGGAGTGAAAATAGCCAATAAACATCCTACTGTTTACAATGGTATTATTATTATTATTTTAAGTGTTTAAATAAGAGTTTTCCAACATCTTAAAATTGTTCGTTTAAGGACAATCTATAAAGGATGAACAAAAAATGTGTTGGTATGGTAATCACATAAAAAATACAAAAAAATAAAACATTATATGATATTATTGAAGTGCTGGGAAAGGATGTATAGTAGGCTACTTAAACATTATCATATTTATGGTAAGAGTTAACTTGCCTAAATTCATGGTTCTTTTAGGCTGATTTGTGGACTGAAAGCCTTCTATAAGTGTTTTTCCTGGTTTCCACGTCAGCGCTGTTTGATCTGATATGGTTTATAACAGAACTCTGCGCCGAATCGGAGTGTTTCTCACTGGATCTCGTGGTGTTAATTTTATTAATTCTGTGCCAAATCAATTGATTTCTTCACTGGCTCTCCTAGTAACAGTGTTGCGTGAGCGAGATCGGCCCGCGACTGGCAAGTTCGGGGCTTTATTTTGTCAATGGTTCGGATCGCTGCTGCAGCTCCACGGTCCTAATCATACATGAGTGGCGTATTTTCGTTCCACTTTCATTTTGTTTGCATTCGTTGCTAGGTAACGACTAAAGAGTCGATAGATCGCTGATTGCTCAGACGCACATCAGTTTGTGATATTTGTTTCCGTCTCCTTCCCAAAAACGTTTACGCGCGCTATTCTTGTCACGGATTCATTGACGCGCCTCTTCCACGCTTTACCATGCAAACGTGTGGCAAATTTACTGGTTGCACATGTGCGACTGGATGTAAAATTCAGTCGCACACTCTCAATTTTTTGGTCGCAGTCTGGAGCCCTGAAGCTAGCACAACGTTCTTGAATGAATAATTTATTATATGCATGCCGGTCTGTAAGGGACATCGATGTTATATTGTCACGCCCCTAAACATGACGTGGAGCAAAACGAACTGTGATTGGTTGTGTTACACGTCCGTCAAACGTCCTCATGGGCAGTCTTTGGCCAAGAAAAGCTGCAATCGAGTCCAGACCTTATGCAGTCAGTTCAAAATACCCCATAGATCATGTATTATAGCTTGTCAAATTTGGCCCTATTTGGGTGTGAACAAAAACATACCATTTTTCTGTGTCCCTTTAAATGCAAATGAGCTCCTTCTCCGGCTCCCTTTACAGACGAGAGGCTTTACAGCTTGTGCTTCAGGTACAAAATTGGAGAACGGTGTTCAGCCTTACATGTTTGAACCAGAGTTGGACACTGATTGAGAGACTCAGGAAGAAGTTACAACATTTAGAATGCAACTGGGCGTTTATGAATGGCTAATGGATAAAATGATGTAGTTGTTATTAATTTCATCGACTAGCATATCGATTCGCAAAATATATAACATATATAACAAGTTCATATTTTTTCTTCATAATTTAAATTCAACCACAGTGTCCTCAGTGACTCAGATGCCAGGAGTCTCTAATGTTTATTGGTACATCCAAAAACACTACATTTGTAATGTGTTTTTGTTTTTTGCAGACATTGTATCTTTGTATATCTCCAGCTGCTA
Organism: Pimephales promelas; assembly: GCF_016745375.1. Next base: position 25,249,087 of record NW_024121876.1, on the reverse strand, counting down.
CAGAAAGGAAACAGAATGGCGGACTACTATGGCTCACTCAGGGCTGTATCTATGCTAAAAGAGCAGATCGCCACCAGTCATGGGCAGGGCCACTAGTTTGGAGAGACTGTTTATGATTTATGGGGATTATAAAAAAAGGAGTGGTGGTGGGTGGATTTTTTACCATTATAAACTGGTTGTGTACACACTGGGGAAAAACTATTGTCTCAGTATATGTGTATGTGTGACACATGAAATAGTGCTAAACATAACAATGCAGACTAGTTAAGCAGCACTAATAAGCACTAAGAGGATTAACATTTCTTGCATAGTAAGATGTAAATTAGGTTAATATTTTCGCCATGTAGGTCACTGAGCATAGACTGAAAAATGACCAAAAAATATAAATAATTCAGACACGATTACAACGATTTTTAATCGGCAATTATTGTTCAATAGACCTGTGCATGGATAGGATGTACAGTATGTCAGATTATTGAAGTAAAATATGAAGAGAACACATGCACACATAAATAGAGAACCCAAAAGTCTGCACATTGACTTTTGGGTTGATTTAAATTTTCCTTGCAGATATATACAAAACAAGAAAGCTTTTCTTTAACCATGTGTGCATCTTTGTCAAACCTCAAAAATCTTTGAAATCATCTCTCAAAAGTTTTGATTTGGATCTTACACTCCAATTCATCACCTGTCTTCACTATACAGAGCTTCTATAAGAATGACAAGTTGATATAAGCTTTTGAAAATGTGTATTTTTTTCACATCTATTGTTCCAATTATCTATAGCTCAGATATTCATCTGTTTCCTCATTGGTAATACAAATCACCGAGTGTGGTCGTATGAAGTGGCCTACATTTAAACTAACACACACTTGTCAGAGTTAGGATACTGACCTACTTCAGTTTGTTTACCATACCGCTGTGAACCAGTGATGAAGGCGTGAGGTCAGGAGGTCTTTGCAAAACTCTCTCTCTTTAATGAACTGGTGACTGCAAGCAGAGGTTGTTCAAACACCCACCTGAAACCCTCACACTGTTCAAAAAGTGCTTCTAATGACAAGATTGTCATAAGCAACGTGATCAGGAGAAATTGTTGGCAAGAACTTACTGAATCAATCACAGGGTTCTCACTGACTGAATCAGATCAGATGGCTCACGCACTAAATTGCAGGTTCTCAAAATGATGGATGGATGGATGGATGGATGGATGGATAGATGGAAAGATGGATAGATAGATAGATTAGATAGATAGAGGGGTTGGACAATGAAACTGAAACACTGGCCAATGTTGGAGGTTTCACATCTATATGCCTGGCGGCCAATCTTCAGAGTGAAGCACGGGTGGATCAGTGATGGTTTGAGCTCCAATATCATGACAATCCTGATTGTATTTGATGGACACGACACTGCCGAGGACTACCAAACCCTTCTGGAGGATCATGAGCACCTGATGCTCAAACCGTGTATCAGCATGCACCAACACACACAGCAAGACTTGTGACAGAAGGGTTTGATGAAGATGAAAGTGACGTTGAACATCTCCCATGGTCTGACAGTCACCAGATCTGAATATTATTGAGGTGTTTTGGAGGAGCGAGTCCACCAGCATCATATAGTGACCTGGACACTGTTCTGGAAGAGGAACGGCTCATAATCCCTCTGGTCACTGTGAAGGACTTCTATCTGTCAATTGGTGCTGTATTTGGATGCAAAATGAGGCCCTCACCATTCTAACAAATTATTGTGTAGTAAAACCAGGTGTTTCAGTTTTTTTGTCCAACCCCTGTAGATAGATAGATAGATAGATAGATAGATAGATAGATAGATAGATAGATAGATAGATAGATAGATAGATAGATAGATAGATAGATAGATAGACAGACAGACAGATAGATAGATGCTGAGTCTTACAGCAGTTCAACACCCACACACACAAGACACAATTAAGCCCTATTTCTCATTTCCTATTTCCTCTTCTTGGACAAATATACAGTTTACTGAGGAATGAACAATGCGTTCCTCTATCTGAATAAGGAAGGAAATTGCAACAAGTCCAGACAGTGATGACACCCACTCCAGCATGCTGCACTTTCTCTTACAAACACACACACAATTAAATTAAGGTCACAATGCTGCAGCAGATGTTTGTTAGAGTCAAGACAAATTAAAAGGTTTCCGTCTACGAGGGTGAAAAGCCACAGAAAGCACAGGCTAACCAACCCCTGAAAGAAAGAAAAAAAAATGACAGCTAGCAAAGCGCTCACTAATTAGCACTGACAGACAGCGGCATGACGCCTTGTGAAATGGAGGCTCAGAATAGAAAGTGTGATGATAATGTGTTTCAAACCAGTAACTGCTTTACTGTGATCTGTCCAATTAGCAGCTGTACCAAACAACAGTCATCACAACAACAAGCGTGGCTTACGTCACTTCATACTGGCGGTGCGAAAACTACCAGGAAAATGGCCAAAGGCGAACATTAGTTGTTGTTTTTTTAAATAAGCAACCAAACCAATGTATAGCTGACATTTGAGGCTGTCAACTATAAATAAAAAAACAGCTTGTTTTTTATTTATACAGGTGAAACTCAAAAAATGTTAATATCGTGCAAAATTTCATTGCTTTCAGTAATTCAACTTAAAAGGTGAAACTAAGGCCTTGTTTACACTGCAGGTCTTGATGCACAATTCTGATTTGTTGCCTACATACGATTTTTTTGACCGTCCATTTACACATTCTTTAAATTGTGACCCATATCCGAGAGTCATGTGTTTACACTTGACAACTGAAACATTGTGCATGTTTAAAGGGGTCTTCTTGCACAGATGGACGAACGAGTCAATGCATAGAAAAACAATGTAGGAACTAGATTTTCTTTAAAATATACGTATAAACACGCTACAGAAGCTTCTGCAGTCGTTTTTATGAGAGAATTTTACTTCCGCGTCTGAAAATGGGCGTGGCGGGCGTGACGCAATGAGCGGGAGAGCGGTCGATTCACACAACAGGAAAACAATGAATCGCATGACATTTCGGACGCTGAGGAAATACTCGTATGACGGATCAAGCCATAAAGTTATGAGCCTGCTATGCTAAAGAGAGCAGGGACAGGCCAGGATAATGTCAGACAGAATGGTCAGAGAAAAATTGAGCTGTGATGTGAGGAGAACCAGTGGAGAACAGGACAGGTGCCTTTTAGGTGAGAGACGTGCTTATAGTAGGCTATACACGTTCGCTAACGATATACACTGTGCTCACAATATTGTACAGATTATTATGATCCTATAACAGGCCAGCAGACATTAGTATGTTTAGGGGAGATTTATATACTATTAAATGTATAAAAACTTTACTTGAGTATATTTCTATACTAAAAGCATAGGCTATACTCAGGTACATTTTTAATACATATTTTTCACCTTGGTTATAACATAAACAGAACATTAAAGATTTGAGTATTCAAACAACCAATTTTGTTTTTCAATTATAAGTTCTATTTAGGGCATGACATGACTAGTTACCTATATAACACTATTTGATGCCATTGGTAGTATACGACGATCAATATTCTTGCTTCGGCATACCATGATGTTGAACTCCATCATATCGCCGGGATGCTATCATTTGATCTGAAGTGAACGCTACACACGACCGTGTTTTCCGAGCCGATGCAGAAGAGAAATCCCGTCTCTTCACCTGCTCAAACCGCACCAGGAACGAAAGATAGGATAGAAACGTGTGAACTCGATCTTGAAGTCCTGACAGGCTGGAGTTTTTGCAATCTCCACAAACACAATAATTTACCATGACGATGATAAATTAAAATCCAAAAACTAACGAAAGCACACTGACTGACGAGCGCTCTCACTGAACACCAGCCTACTCTGCACTGAGCCGAGGCTGCGGCTCCCTGATATGACGTCAAATGACGCGATGTTAAAAAAAAAGCCGTTTTTACAAGCAGTCCAAGAAACGCTCACTTTATCTACTAAATTAGTGCCCTTATGTTGTTTTAAAACATTTTAAATCCTGCATTAACTTTTCATATGGTATTTTCATACAAGTTTATCAATAAATTTCAATTTTATTTTTACCTGCAATATGCTCTTTAAACCGCGGAGACGTAGCCTAATGCCACAGAAAATCTGATCTGCCTGTTTACATGACATTGGCACATATCTGATTTATTTCCACAAATGAACGAGGCCTGAAACCGATCTCGAAATATCCAAATGCATGCATTTTTTTTCCTGTTTACACTTTCATAGAACGCATCCGATCTGTGTCGCATACGAGTAAAAAAATCAGAATTGGGTCACATTTCACTCACAGTGTAAACGAGGCGTGAGACATTTCAAGCCTTTATTTGTTATAATTTTGATGATTATGGCACATATACACAATTAGCATTGAATGATGTTTTGAATAGCTTTATATTAATATTTGAAGCAACTGCACGCCATATTTTTCTATACAGTTAAAAATTTGAACATCGTGCACAAGTTCATTTATTTTAGTAATTCAACTTAAAAGATGAAACTAATATATTATTTAGACTCATTACATGCATTGCAAAGTAAGATATGTTTAGCCTTTATTTGTTATAATTTTGATGATCATTGCTTACAGCTTATGAAAACCCTAAATTCAAAATTAGAATATTGCGAAAAGGTTTTCACAGCTGTAAGCAATGATCATCAAAATTATAACAAATAAAGGTTAAACATATCTTAATTTGCAATGCATGTAATGAGTCTAAATAATATATTAGTTTCATCTTTTAAGTTGAATTACTAAAATAAATTAACTTGTGCACGATGTTCAAATTTTTCTAATTTTTAACTGTATAGAAAAATATGGCGTGCAGTTGCTTCAAATATTAATAAAAAGCTATTCAAAACATCATTCAATGCAAATTGTGATAATCGTAATTATTAATAATTGCAATTAGAATTTCAAGGGAATAATCGAAAATAATATTTTTTGTCATAATCATGCAGCCCTTGGAACAAGAGTTCAAGGTATTGCCTTGGCATCCAGATCTCAATCCAATTGAGCATCTTTGGGATGTGCTGGACCAACATGTCGGCTCCACCTCACAACCTACATTTATTTATTTATTTATTTATTTATTTTTATTTATTTATTTAGACACACCAGAACTGGTTCGAAATTACTAAGTTCACAACAATCAACCCAGAAGTCAATATCTCAGAAATGTCCTTAACTTCCCCACTGAGAAAACAGAAATGATGATTTAAGGAAATATGATGTAACTACATGATGTAAGATTATCTATCAAGACATCATGTCTTGTAGTGAACATCATTTAAGAATACAAATGTTAACCCTAGCATGGCTTTAAAATTAATTAAGTGATTTAATAATAGATAACTTCATGCCCCTTTGTGCTGCACACAACATAGCCCACAACATAATCCTCCTACACACTAGTTTCTCTACAAACATACATGACTAACATTCAAACCTACAGAAGTGGAAGACTGTATCCAGCATAATGCAATATGGTGCAACAAAACCATACAAATGAATATTTAATATGAATTACTGCAAACCACCAATACTGAAGTGTGACTGTCAAAGGTAAAAATTTGGCATTTGACTTTAGCATCCAGTGATTCAAATACAGTTATTTGTTTATATAGCCTAGCAGAGGAAACAATCAGATAAGACAGATAAGACTTGCCGATACCAAGTACCAATATAAGTACTTAATAATACCATTACAGTTCTTCTAACAATGTCTTATTTTCATCAGATGTTTTTCACTTTCTGACTGTAACAAAGTAAATAGGCCTATACAACTTGTATAATCAAATTGCTAGTGTTAAAGGATTTATTTCTCACCCCTCCTCCAGACAATTTAGCATAAAATAGCTTATCTTTAAATAACCTATTTTCTATTATCTATTATCTTATCATCGCTTATATTAAAATATCTCCAAACGGCTGACATTACTCCTCCTCTGACTACCTGCTCAACTGACGAAATGGTTGGACTAATTTCAGGTTGCCAGAAGGGGATGTTGCCATTCACATATAGTGTTGTTTGCGCGTGCAAGCCTACTCATTTCTCTCTATGTGCGTGTTCACTTCTGCAATGATGGCGGGTCAGCATCGTCAACATCTTTGCAGCCGAGACTGACACAGAAAACACTAATAAACATTATTAAAATGTTTCTTAATAAACAATTAAAATGTCTCCTTGCTATATTTGACACATTCACAATGATTACTTTTGCCAGTTCTTTGTGGCAAGCTTGCGTTTGAATGCTCTAAAATCGTAACTCATCCCTATTTTGTACCAAGCAATTTATGTTTGTTCATATTATTGTTCAATAAAGTTCTTGGTAAAAAAAAATAAAGTTTAAAAAAGTAAATTAAGAATAGTTTTGGAATCGGATCAGATCGTGAGGTGCCTAAAGATTCCCACCCCTACTATACTATGACTTATTTCTCGTCTTTGTTGAATAATACAGAAGATAAAGAGCTTAAAAAATAATTGCATATTAAAATCGCAATTGCAATTAGATTTTCCAAAATCTGTAATACAGATTATGATCTGCACATCTGTAATACATTTCAGAAACTGTGCGGCATATTAAATAAACTTCTGGTCATAAATATTAGACTTTAGTAAAGCTTGAAAGCTTTCCTTCAAACCCAAGGCCTTTGGTCTGGTACGCTCATCTATCTCTATTTTATTCTGTGGTGACCTTTAGATATTTCACTGGGTGAGAAGGTCATCTGTCTGTCTGTGTGTTACACATTAACACACACTAACATCAGCGCAAACTGTTCCTGTCTGATAAACCACAATATATTTGACCTGACCCTCTGAACTGTGTGTTGCTGGTGTTGGATGGCTGCTTCACAATAGCAAGCGGATCACGAACAGATAATACTCCAAATGTTTTTTTAGGCAATACTACTGCTGTGTGTTCTTTATGAAAGGCCATTACACACATCTAAAGAGTGGAGGATGAAACAAAACAGATATGCAGAGCAGTGGGTCGCAAGGACTGGAGTTGAGAACAACACATTAGGATTTTGTACTGTCAAGTTGAGACACATTTACATAGACCTTAATAGAAAAAAAACATTTAAAGTCAAAAAACACAATTATTATAAGTAAGCTATATATAAATATTTTAAGTAAAGTGCACAACCTTCCTAGTTAATTTTTTTGAGTGAGAGCTCGACAAAGTCGTGAGAGAACGCAGGACATTGAAAGCGAATGATAATGTCAAACATTTAGTTGAGAAGTTTAAAAATGTATTCTGTATTTATTTAATATGTTGCATTTAATATTTCACTTGTACCTCAGAGGATGCTGTCTCAACAAAACATGCTAAAAATGAGTGGAAACGTCTTCGCCATCACAAGAGCTTAACTAAATTTTATTAAAATAGAAAACATTTTAAATTGTAACTATTTTACAATATTATTTATTGTACTGTATATAAACAAGTTCATGACGTTGCATAAGATCACACCACATGCTATTAAATAATAAGCATGGAAAATTTCAAATCAGTTTTTGATACTAAATAACAATAAAAGCTGGTGAGTCCTTGAAATCAGCTTCCTATCCAAGATACCCATGATCTTGTCAGTCTCTGTGGCTTCCTCGAACTCCACTCACTAGCAATCAACTAGGTCAGGCTAAATTTAGCCATAACACACAAAAAGGAAATTAGCCCCATATGGCAGTATTGCTTTTGACTTTCACTACTCACTGTGTGATTAAACTCAACCTGAAATCAAAATATATGGCTTCTTTTTTAATGCACATTAATTGTGCACAAAACACTGCATGAAAATTCCACAGAAAAGAAATGATAACTATATTAGCAACTGAGGCACAGAGAGGGACACTTCAGAAGCGGATTTTAAAAAGATTCGTACGGGATTAAGATCACAGACAACCTCCGCAATTATTACAAACGACTAGCGTTCACCAGGTAATACTTATCCCGTGTGAATAGGGCTATATGGTATGTGTTTTCATATAATTATAATGTATATAATTTGCTGACTAAGCTGCATTAGTGGCATTATGTTTGCCGCCGAGGCTGAGGGGTCGCTAACATTGACAGTACCTCAAACGGTTAAAATTGTGTGACAAAAACACATGCAAGTCTGACCCAAATGTTTAATGACACAGTCGTTACAATCTATTTGTATTAGTTTATATCCAGCTGGTCACTTTTATGCATTCGTTTTGCAGCAAAGTTGCATATTTAAAGCTAGCATCATAAGAAAGCAAGCTGTATCTTCACGCAGCCGGCAGAAACAATTAAACAAATCAGAAACGCATTCGATTTAAGTTGTTTTTTATCGTCACTGTAACACATATTTTGTTATTTTGATCAGATAATCATCTGTTCTAAAACAGAGGCAAATAAAGTGTGAAAGTATACATATAATATACATGTGTCTAATTTCAATGCTTTAATGCTTTGGCTTGTGTGTATTTATTTAAAGATGGACATCTTTAAACATGACTTTTTGTATTAACTTTACAATTTGTAACATTATAGTTATCGTCATTAAACAGGGTTTTTCTCAGAGGTGCACAAATTATAATGCATTTAAAACAAACACACCTCAACATGTTTCCCATTACCCATTATTTAAATACAGCTAACAACTGCATTATGCAGACATTTCTCTAGAAGTTATAGACTGATGATGTGAAATGTTGCTGATATTTGATTTACAATCAAAGATTTATTTCTAATTCTTTATCCATGACTCTCTGGTCATGTAAAACCCACAGAACTGTAATTTTTAGCTGACTATGACGCAAAAGGGTTACTTTCAACTTAATGTCTATTTACTGCATCTGTAGTATAATTAGTATAAGGCCACCCTTAAAAATATTCTTGTTTGCCGTAACCCGACCGACCCTGTCAATTTAGGGCCGACCCAATTTTTTTTTTTTTTTTCCTTTTAGTCCGACCGACTTGCCGGTTGTAACCTGCGTTCAGACCGACCGATTTTTTTTTTTACTCTTCAAACGACTAATTTAAATTCAATAAAATAATATTAATTATATTTTAGTTAGTATTGTGAAAGTTGCTTGTGTCTACATAGCCTACAAACGTAGGCTACGTTCTTTCTTAAATAAAAACCCGTGGCGTCATAGTCATCAGATTATGTTTACACCATTGGTTTAACGTTACGCGTGTCACTATATGGCTTGTACGTTCGCTCGTTTCAGTGTTCCCGCTTGGTACCCGGTATTAAAAGGGCAACGGGGCTGAATATCAACCATTTCTATATATAATAAAAATATTAAACAATTTGTCTGTGATGCAATTTTGCTATTCGCAGTCCAGAAGAGAGAGCGATCTCTCACCCGGAGCCACAGCGCGCACAGCACGACAGCCCTGCTTAATGAGTGACAATGAGGACAAAACGTGGTTACACTTTAGATCTGGGATATAATTCTAATTGTATTTTAGATTTCCGCTTTCAAAGATTATAAAAAGAAGACATTTGAGATGAAACCATAACAGACGCATTCTGTCTAGCGCAACTTCCTTCCCTTCACAGCGTTGCGCTGTCATTTCTTCCTAAAACCCAAACGTACCGTCAGAATCAGCACGATCGGTGATTGTTGTAAAATGCAGTCTGTACTGTTGCTAAACTGCGTACGGGTTCAATCATTAAAAGAGCTATTAAAGGCACAAAAGTCTGCGCAAGATACGTTGTTCACGACGAGCGACGCGCGCTCCGAAATGCACTAAAACGAGACAAGAAAAGTAGGCTATCGCCTCATTTTGGGCTTCATGTGCGCATCTAAACCATCAAATATACATAAAATATAAAATGACCTGCTCTGAGATTCATTTAAACACAGTTTATGTCTTAATTGGACGTAAATAGTTGGGAGAAAACGATGGTGCATCAGTCATCTATTACAGTAGAGTTCTGCATTCGGCCTTAAAGGGGCAGTAGTCTAATAAACGTGACGACTGAGCCAATGCGAATCAAACAACAAAAGGCAGATAAAAATCACTCACAGCTCTTGAATGAATAACTTAAACTTTAATAAGCATTAATCTAACTATGATAAACTATGCAGTGTCATTTTACATTTGATTACTAGCTAAATTAAATTTCTTTTCAGAGAGAGCGACAGACTTAACTGAAAAGTAGCTAATTTTAGACCTTCCTGAAATTAAAGCACTGTGTATATAGGCTAATTTGTATCTTTGTTTAATTGTATTATTTGTTTGACCATGTGTTTGTACTTGTTTTTGCTTATCTCATGTATATATGCATAGCAAATAGATATTTTACACATTTTGTGACTTGCCTAAAATGTAACTGGTCGTATTTTGCATTAACACCTAGCGGTGGATGCACAGTTTGAAGACCCAGTCAGTGACGTCACAATATGCATTTTTTTTTTTTAAATTCGCGATCACCATCTCCAAAATTGTACCTTTTTTTTTTTACACTGAATCTTGGAAAAAAAAATATAGACCTACCTACCGACCCTTTTTTTAAAAAAAATTGCTGTTACTGCAAACCAAAATATTTTTAAGGATGGCCTAATTTTGAGTTGTTCATCAAACAAAAGACATGTGGGTTTACAGTAGCGCATTAATAATCTGTACAAAGTTACTAAGCAGGCCACAGATGCGATCCGTAAACCTAAAACAGAAAATAACCAGCAATATACCTTTAATTCCTTGTTGACGTTTGCCAGTGAAAGAAAGAATTGAGCTTTGAACTTTTCAAACTATTACATACAATAGAAACAACAGGCTTCTGGAAGTCTACTGGTGGTGATAATGATCACTGAACACAGCTGTGCCTGTGATAATAACAGTCACTAAAGACAGCAGGAAACCGTGACTCCATTACGGATCCAGTAGTGTTTTATTATCACTGCGCATTATGAGAAATAATCAGCAAGTGTGAAATCAACTTGACGTCGGTGTGGTGTGACTCTCATCTAGAGGAGAATGTCATCCTGACTCACTGCCACACGTAATCCATTATACGTTCATAATGTGACAACAAGATATTCAATTAAAAAAAACATTAGGATAAGGTTGCTACATTTAGATGGAAGACAGATATTTTCCTTTAGATTTATGTGCACTGATGAATTGCTCACAGACTTACTGAATAATGAATACAAACTGAACAATTCGTGTTAGATCTATAGAATTGAGGGTATGAATGTTGAGCGTATGAATGCAGTGATCTCGATTTCTGTACTTAACAATGCTTTCATCATAACTAACAGTGCAAACATGATGTATAGGCTAAAATAAAAGATTAACTGTGCAGTGTAGACAGCGTCATTGATTATAAAGCCTTGTTCACACTACATGATTTTAAAACGTCGGGCTGAACTGTGCAGTTCACACAACATGACTTGCTCTCAGTGAAATCAGGAGTGTTCAAGTTGTTTAGCTGTTCACACAACATGATTGATCCACAACAGGAGGTAACTCACTACACGAGTTGACAACGCACTACATAGAGATACAACACAATCGGATGATAGCTGTTTCAGTACTACGGTCTAAATCCTGAAAATAATCAAATAAATAACGAGTTGACAACAACTCTGTCACCCAACGATTCTATCTTGTCTACAAACCACGTTTTGTCATGAAAAACCATCCAATAAAACGAACCAGAAATGACGCGAAACAGCACGTGCGCCAACACCCAGTGAAGAAGAGAACAATGCGCGGATATGGACGTCAGACATAAACTAGTGCTGCCCACTGTATGTGTGATGATTTGCTTTGAGAAAAAAAAAAGAAAAACTAAGATTTACCGGTGACCTCAACCCATGCATTGCTATAATTGGCTGTAGCTCATGACATCACTGAGGTTGAGTCGCGCGACATGTCTGGATATCTGGCAGGCTAGATATTTTTCTGGGCTCGGCGAGGCGTCTGCAAGCGTTTTCGCTGCGTTGTTGGCTTTCATACTAACAGATTGGCAAGCGTTCATCGTCCGCTAATCCCCCGCGATTTGCATGCGATAACACCCTGGCCTGGCGGCAAGCTCAACGATTTGCAAATCGGGCATAAATCTGGCTTAAAATCCTGTAGTGTGAACTAGGCTTAAGGGAAATTTTGCCTAGAGTCACTGATACTTGCGCCGATTGAAAGCAATTATTGGGAAAATTATTTGACCACTTCTATATATCATTTAAATCACAATTAAATTAAAATAAAAGATTATTTTAATGCTACTAAATGCAGGGCCTAAAATCCATATCACGGTATTTTTTCAAAATTAATGCGGTTAATAATGACTGGGTTAACCACATTTTCTAATGATTGAGAGAGGAAATACTGCAGTAGATTGTCCTAGAACGCCCTATTTAACTGTCATGAGTGAATATTGTAGAAAAAAATCCACACTACAGGTTTGCAAGGCTGTTTCCAAAGTGGTGCCAGTGGGAGATGCTTTAGCGGAAGAAATAAATTGCAGAAATAGCGGTTTCCCCGATAACGGCTGTACAACATTCCTAAAGACAGTACCCTTCAAAGATGCATTCATATAAAAACAACCACGCCACCTTTCCATATACTCACCATCGGTATGAACCGGTATACCACCCAGCACTACATGCTACTAAGAGAAACATTGTGAAGTCAGTGGCTTGATTTACTGACACATAAACAGAAATACATGAGACAAAGAATGTATGACTACATGAACGAGGAATTTTGAGTTCTGAAACTTACAGAATGTGTTTATAAAACAATGACCTCTTGTCCTCTTCAAAGATCAATGAAATTTTGATTTCTCAATTCATAACCCCTTTAAATGAACACAAATGTATAGGGGTGGTGATGGCGTGAGAGAGACCTGGGTTCGAATCCACTGTGAGACACCAATGTGTCCAAGCCCATAGTTGCTTGCTCTTGCGTGCGACCTCTGACATATGATGTTTTATTAACAAAGTTCGGGAGAAGCACGTTCAGATAATTAACACAGGTGGAGAGCACTCAGCAATCATGATTAAATGATGTTTCATTAACAAGTTCGGGAGAAGCACGTTCAGATAATTAACATGGGTGGAGAGCACTCAGCAATCATGATTAAAGCACGTATATACACTCACCGGCCACTTTATTAGGTACACCTGTCCAACTGCTCGCTAACACTTAATTTCTAAGCAGCCAATCACATGGCGGCAACTCAGTGCATTTAGGCATGTAGACATGGTCAAGACAATCTCCTGCAGTTCAAACCGAGCATCAGTATGGGGAAGAAAGGTGATTTGAGTGACTTTGAACGTGGCATGATTGTTGGTGCCAGAAGGGCTGGTCTGAGTATTTCAGAAACTGCTAATCTACTGGGATTTTCACGCACAACCATCTCTAGGGTTTACAGAGAATGGTCCGAAAAAGAAAAAACATCCAGTGAGCGGCAGTTCTGTGGGCGGAAATGCCTTGTTGGTGCCAGAGGTCAGAGGAGAATGGCCAGACTGGTTCGAGCTGATAGAAGGGCAACAGTGACTCAAATAACCACCCGTTACAACCAAGGTGGGCAGAAGAGCATCTCTGAACGCACAGTACGTCGAGCTTTGAGGCAGATGGCTACAGCAGCAGAAGACCACACCGGGGTGCCACTTCCTTTCAGCTAAGAACAGGAAACTGAGGCTACAATTTGCACAAGCTCATCGAAATTGGACAATAGAAGATTGGAAAAACGTTGCCTGGTCTGATGAGTCTCGATTTCTGCTGCGACATTCGGATGGTAGGGTCAGAATTTGGCGTCTACAACATGAAAGCATGGATCCATCCTGCCTTGTATCAACGGTTCAGGCTGCTGTGGTGGTGGTGTCATGGTGTGGGAATATTTTCTTGGCACTCTTTGGGCCCCTTGGTACCAATTGAGCATCGTTGCAACGCCACAGCCTACTGAGTATTGTTGCTGACCATGTCCATCCCTTTATGACCACAATGTACCCAAACTTCTTATGGCTACTTTCAGCAGAATAATACGCCATGTCATAAAAGCTGGAATCATCTCAGACTGGTTTCTTGAACATGACAATGAGTTCGCTGTACTCAAATGGCCTCCACAGTCACCAGATCTCAATCCAATAGAGCATCTTTGGGATGTGGTGGAACGGGAGATTCGCATCATGGATGTGCAGCCGACAAATCTGCGGCAACTGTGTGATGCCATCATGTCAATATGGACCAAACTGCCTGAGGAATGCTTCCAGCACCTTGTTGAATCTATGCTACGAAGAATTGAGGCAGTTCTGAAGGCAAAAGGGGGTCCAACCCGTTACTAGCATGGGGTACCTAATAAAGTGGCCGGTGAGTGTATAGACTCAGTAATCTCACCTCATTTCTCTGACAGTTTAGCAGCATCCCTCCTCCACCCCTTCTCCACTCTTCTAGTCCTAAACCACCTTACATACGGGGGGAGTACTCTGGGTTCGGGCCGAATTCCGAGCTCGGAGCCCTCCCCCCGGACAGCACGCCAAATACGCATTATACCTTATTTCCTTTAATTGTATGCAAGTGTGAACTCGTGAAATATAGCAATTGTAAGTCTCTTACTCTCTTTGGATAAAAGCTTCAGCTAAATGAATAAATGTACATGTACTTCAACGGACTCATAAAGCTCTGTATGTCAAACATTTGAGAAAAGACAGTCAAAGACTCGATGTTCTCTCAGAAGTGTAGTTTCCTGCAGGGTACTGGAGTAAAAAAAATACAGTTGTTTGTGAAATAGTTTCCCAGCATGAGCGCTCTGACCTTTTCCTCCCCAGAGAATAAAGACAATACTGAGGCATGATCAATGGAGCAGCTTTAAGCGATGAGCTCCTTTCCTTTACGGGCAAAAACATAAAAGAAAACAATCAAATATATACAACAACTGTGTTTTCTGTTTGTTTGCATTTGATGGGTGGGAATGATTTCCTATTCTACCTTTTCAAGAACTGATTTCATTGCAGTTTCAATAAAAGGTCACAAAAACATGAACGCTCCACACAGACTCCTAAATGCCATCTGTTCCAGAATAACATGACAACTAGCACTAACAGGAATGCCCACAACTACCCGAATACTCAGAACTGACCGTGATAACTGAATATATAGATACACAATTCTGGAGAAATTGAGAATGACAGGGTAAAATTGACAAATAAATGGGCTAAATATATAGACTTCATATATCCTGTGATGAAAAAGCTGAATTTAAATATCATTACTCCAGTCTTCAGTGTCATAAACATTCTAAAATATAATTATTCTAATATAATTCTTTGATTAATAGAAAGTTCAAAAGAAAATCATTCATTTTAAAACGAAATCCTTTATAACATCATTACTGTCTTTATTGTCACAAAAAGTTTCACTGGATAACATTTTTAAGCTTTTATTTTGTTACAACTGCATTATTTACTCAAGAACAACATTTGCTACAGGGTACTGGGAGACACCTGGGAATGAGTAACACACCACAAAGCAAAATACAGTATTTTAATCGCTCCACAACACCTCATACATAAACCTGTGGATTCTGCATAATTACAGGAACACTGTAATAATGGTTTTGAACATAAGCAGTGTTTCAATGGCTGTGGTGATGGTGCTTTGGAGATAACTTCAGAGACAAAACTTCTCGGAGAGGGATTTGCAATTATGCTGACTGTTTGTGGTAAAATACAGCATGCTACGCTATCAGCACAATAAAACACTTTAAGACAAACTGCATCTGTACATTTGAGAATTATGTCTCCTTTTAAATGCACCATCCAAAAAAATTAAACTCACAAGTAGAACAGCAGACATTTTTGTCCATCCTATGCACAAACATCCCAAAAAAAGCCTTGTTTTTAAGGTTTTGAATTGATTACAGTATCATTTTATGTGGCAACTATACAGTATAGCGCTACAGGTAAATGCTGAAAAACGCATGATGCAAAAACCTTTGATGCCAAAGACCTCCGTCCATCTGAAATAAACTAACAATTACACGACTGGCCAGATGATTACTTGAGTTTTGATCGATCTGTTGAGTACTTGAGTAGATGAAATAAACCAATTGGCCATCCATAGGGGTGAGTGATATGACCAAAATCGTATTTCATGATATGAAAAAATTCATTTCACGATAACGATATAGGCCTACATCACAATATAGTTATTTATTTATTTTTTCTTAAAAAATTGAACAAAAGCAAACTACAAACAAGAGAACAAATACAACAGAACAAAGATACAAATATAACTTTAAAAAGTTAGGTTTTTTTAGGTACAGAAAGATTATTTAACATATTTAAAAAAATACTACAGAAATTGAATAATCAAATGTATTCTATATATATGTATATAATAAATCTATGTATATAAAAAATGTATAAATCATTTTAAAGTGTCAATAACTTTAGGTAGTACAGTGCTGGATTGGATACATTTACATACCGCAATATAAATTATATTAGGGGTAAAAAACTTTTGGAATCTCACGATTGGAATAAAAATGAATTTTGATTTTAGATTTGATTCTACACTTGTTTTCGATTTTTATTCAATGTATTGTCCTTGCATTAGAAAACCTCTGTCCCAATTGCTTGATTTTAAATGCAACTCATTTCAGTGTAATTATTATTTTTACATTATCCCATGTTTATTGTTTTCCTTCATCAATCAATTCACAATATCTAAATAATTTATATTGAACTATTTCATTTATAATAAATTACATTTCCTGACTTTTTTAGGATATTGATAATGGTATATTGTTTATATTTGTTCCATTGGTACAGTTTTACCATGTCTGTTTATTATGTTGCACTTTTAAGGAGCTGTTTACATATATCTGGCAAACCTTCACCAGGAGATTTAATGAAGACAGGGAAGAGTTCAGAAGAGAGTAGGAGGAAAGCAGCAGTACAGCAAACTGAACAGTTAGTTGAGTTATTTAATAAGGTAGTTTAAATTGTACTACACCTGTTTGTAAAGGCATTATTATTTCATATTATTATCTGAAAGTCTGCTCTGCAGTATTTCAAAGGGAAGTAACTTCGGTTACAGCAGGGTGCTTGATGAGAAACACTTTTTTTTCTACATGTCCAGGATGGAGACAACAAAATCTTAATTTGTATGTTTATCAAATGCTTTACTGCAATATGTACAGTGGTGGCCAAA
This sequence comes from Pimephales promelas, assembly GCF_016745375.1. The sequence continues at coordinate 25,231,898 of NW_024121876.1, read as the reverse complement.
ATGATTAGAACAGTATTTTTTTTTTTAAATAAGTCTCTACTGCTCACCAAGGCTTCATTTATTTGATCCAAGAGATAAAACAGTACTATTGTGAAATATTTGTTCAATTTAAAATACCTGTTTTCTATTTGAATATATTTTAAAATGTAATTTATTCCTGTGATGTAAAGCTGGATTTTCAGCATCATTACTCCAGTCTTCAGTGTCACATGATCCTTCAGAAATCATTCTAATATGCTCACAGTAATCTAATGCTTAGAAAATCCATCAAACATTGTACACCATTCATGCAACTTTTAAAATACTACACTACTACCAATTATGATTTAGAAGCACTAATCATAATATACAAATTGCAATTCAGTTACAAAGTTTAAAGAGTTCTCAAACTGTCTTATGCTCATAGAGCAGAAAACTACTCTTCAGTCCAAAACAGACTGTGGGCCATATAAGTGGTTTACATTCCATTCAAGAACTCTGGGTAACGTCTGCTCTCAACCATCTGTAAAACTATTACTCTGCCAACAGACTGTGGGAGCACTCGCTAATGTGAGTAATAAACATAGATCAGCCTCGTAACAATGATGTTCCTCTACAGGAGTGGGTGCTCGGATCGATAGGACATAATCAATAATGAATGTGGCAGTAATTGAGCTGAAGACTTGTGTACTTCTGCCAGTTGGTCTCATTTCTGCTGTTTTCACATAAATCACAGATTCTCTGCCAGCCAGAGGACTGTGTGTTCGCTGCATAGCGTGCGTCCTGGATTTCACAGTTGGTTTATGATACTAATTTGTGCTGGAGAAAACGAATGCTTTAACACCACGTTCAGTAATTTGCAGTTTAGTTTTCTGCTGCCACACACACACACACAAAAAAGACACCCATCAAATTTGAGGATCTGTAATAAACGGCAAAGGACATCTTGGCTGATAATTCAAATATTGTATTCACGTCTTTCTATGCATTTATACTTTTGGTATGGAGAAAAAAATAACTGCTGAGTGACCTCCAGAAATTTTACATAAGGCTGCAATCAAAAATGAAACAAAATTCTTTGATAAAAGCTCTGGATAAAAGCATCTGCTAAATGCATGTAAAAGCATAAATAGGCAGCCATTCGATTTCCATTTCCATTCATGCGTGAGAACATTGAACCAACTACTCAGTGAGTTGCAAGATTGACGAGAATGTCAGGAAGGCCAGTATAGTCGTCTAGTTTCAGGTTCCCATGACCCTGAAATTGGTATTTAAAATTGTAAAATGAACCTTGAACAACAGTGGGATGAACTGTTTTCATAAAATTATTCAGAAAGTATCATAGAGCCAACCAAGAAATATAGAAGCCAAATGTAAGAGTGGTTAAAATTGAGGTTTCAAGCTTTTTTTATCCAAACCAGAAAGATGATTTTCAACTATGTTATGAAAGATATACGGAAGGATTTAACTTTATGCAAAATGCCTGTAAACTTAAACATGGCCATAAATGCCATTCCCCTTGCTATGCAATGCATCTGTATGTCATTTGCATATTAATGTGTTTTTGATTCAGATCTATATTGAAGTAGAACTTCTTTCCCCATTCACTTGTTGTGTTTCCAAAATGCCCGATATGCCATGTCCTGGTGTCCTCTACAGAGGTCATGTATGAAATCGATGCCCTGTTTCATAACAGAAAGTCATATTCTGATTTGAAAGCCCATAACATTTCCCTTAAATGATGATTTCTGACAAAAAATTTGAAAATTAGTCAGATTTCTGTACATGTGGTCATTTTTAAAGACCTCCAAACATTTGGTATCTTTGCAAAGCCCCTAATGTGCTCTTTACAGGACACCCAGACTTAAAAACTGGCATGTAGGCTATGTTGCCAGAGAAATTCGCTAAAATAAAATGTCCTCTACAGAGGCCAGACGTCTATTCCTAGGTCTCGTATAGGGATATGGGAACAATTTAAACTTTGATTCTTTGTGATCTTTCCTTCTTTTTTCCATGATCTCATCTCATATCTGCATGTGTAAATGTGAAGGGTTTTCTGAATGTAGATAAATACATTTTAAATAAAACCATTTTAGTAAAACCTTTGCACCTAATGTATGCATTCAACAGCAGTGAGCCTTTTCGGTTTACATAAAGCTCATGAAATCACACATGCCTATCCCTGATTCATGTTGACAACTGGTTACTAAGTTACTCTGATCCTGGTGTATTGCTTAACTGGGAAAATTCCTCCTAAAACTCATTCACTCTTCAAGGTTGAGTTCAGCTTTCCTGTGAAACAATCAATCTCTTGAAAAGAGCCATAGACAAAATATGCATTTAATTCATTCAGTGATATGATGAATATGGAGAGGATAGAGCCAAAATAAAACAAAATGACAAGCTCTTGCCTACCCTGCTCTTATTAGCTATACATACGTTTAAACAATCTCAACTTATGACAGTGGACTTTGTATTAAAACATAGACTGAACTGCCAACCAAGGCTGTTTGCATGCTGTCTATCAGCATGCAGGGAGCAGAACTAACCAAAATATTATTAAAATATGATTTTCTTCAACACCACTTATGTTCATAATTAAAGTGCTTGCTTGCATCTCCAACAGATTGGTACTACTGAGCAACATCTCAGCTGAATATCTCAATTTCCCTTCATGCGTTTGGATTCTCTTGCATTTCCACCATCACAAAACCTATAGGTGGTTAAAATGTGCTGCTTTCATATTCATAAATCTTTTGTTATAGTGCGCTGGTGGTCATTAAAGATCGAAACACAGGGCTTCATTACAATGGCCTTGTACACAAGCAGCAATCATCCCATTAAAATGACATTAAAAACTGAGCTACACTCTATACAAACAGCTTTCTACAGCACACAATGGAAAATATCCATTTAAAAATGCCAAAAGACAAGTGTCATAATATTTTTTTTAAACTACTGCAAACCTGCTGGTGGGCACAGCGTGGGGTTCCAAAACAATACAATGAGAAACAACAGCCACATTTGGAGATTAGCGTTGGTGAACCGATGCATGTCACAAAAAAAAAAATGTTTTGTTAAGTTTATGACTGGAATGATTATTATCTAGCTTGTGCGATAATGTGGCTTATCATAACAAAGCACAACGGCCAACAAGGATCATCATAATATCAACATTGACTAGAGAGCTCAAAAAGATTAAACAATATCCTGATATAAAATATAGGCTACTGGGATGGGAATATTAAAACGTACAAACAATATATCTCTGATTAGTTGCAAAAAAAATATATAAAACTACTACTATAAAGTACTTTCCCAATGTCATATTCATGTCATTTTCACGTTGCTGTAGGCCAATGTATTTAGAGTTACCTTGTCTTTATTTGAAACAAATATGACTCCCAGTGGGCACAAACTTGCCAGATTACAGAGTGCCCAGTTGGTTACAGCCTTTACTTCCCTTTTTATTCATTATTTTGAAACAATTTATGTATTAATGCATGTATTACTTTTAAAAAAAAAACTTTTGCTGATAATTTACTCACCCCCATGTCATCCAAGATGTCCACGTCTTTCTTTCTTCAGTTGAAAACAAATTAAGGTTTTTAATGAAACCTTTCCAGGATTTTCTCCATATAATGGACTTCATTAAGGGTCAATAAGGGTCTTATCTAGGACCCTTTGAGTCATGACTCGAAAAAAGATTTGTTCATTTTGATAAACGAGTTGAATAGGAGAGTCACGAACGCACATGACAGAACAGAGCAAGGCGAACATTTGAGCTTATAAAACTTAAACTTTTTTATTTATTTTTGGCCGATCGTTTCGCTTGATAGGACCCTTATTCATCGTCTGGTGTCGTTTAAAGCCCTTTGAAGCTGCACTGAAACTCTCATTTGGACCTTGAACCGTTTGGTTCCCAATGAAGTCCATTATATGGAGAAAATCCTGGAATGTTTTCATCAAAAACCTTAATTTCTTTTCGACAGAAGAAAGAAAGACGTGGACATCTTGGATGAAATGGGGGTGAGTAAATTATCAGCAAAAGTTTTTTTTTTTAAAGTGAACTACTCCTTTAAGTTTTCAGGCTGACCCCATAGTGATTACAACAGCAACACTTTAAAACAAAGCACCTTAGAAACTGCATAGCAACACCCTGGCATCATGGCAAGGAGTTTGTGACCGACAAGAATTCTTCCGAACATGTAAAAGAAAAGAAACATCATAATGCAACATAAATCTGACTCCCTGATCTCAATGGTCATTGGCTGATCTTTTGGATGACACACTATATACATGCATATATATGCATGCAATGTAAACTGATTGCAGATTGTGAAGTGTTATGCAAAAAGCTTAGGTTATGGTTTCAGAATGATGACTGCAGTTGTAAATTACAGGAATTACAGTAAAGTATCAAACCACTAATTTGAGAGGTACAGCTGAAGTAACATTGAAGCCTAATGATGCAGAACCACCTACTACCTGAGTTATTATGGCAAAACATTAATCAAGTTAAGAGGGATTTGACAGCTCTCCCAAACAAACACATCCTCCACTGAATGTCTTTATATAAAAAAGAGGATACTAAACTCAGAATGGCTAAACAAAGGTTACTCGCAGTCTCACACAGAAGTGAAAGTGTAAAACAATTAGCTTACAGTCTGAATGTGCCTGCTGATGGGGGTTTATCCAGCTGTTAAAATGGGATGTCTTTTTGAGAGGCAAAACAGCCAGGCTTTATCTATAACATTAAGTGATGATGACAAATTGTGTGTTTGTTTCTCCTTTGTTATGTCATAAAAAACACTTCCAGAGTAAACAGCATTGGCGTAATGTAATTATTAAGAGATTGCAATGAAACAGAAGTAGTTACAGATCTTTTCCACCATATCAGCCTGAAAGTAGCGGATTATCGAAAAAGATAAATTGTAGGGGGCTATTAATTTATTAAATTGTTTAATTTCAAGCCAACTTTAACTATTGTTTCTAATAAAACTGATTAATCAATATATGTATTATTGGCATCCGTCTACACTTTGGGCCACAATTTTCAAGCACAATAAACGTGAACTCAAGTGTTTTGTGTACACAGCTGGTTCTTATTCATCTCATTCTAACTCTTTTTAGAAATATGAAGTTTGTGTAATGGCACTTCACTAAATCTGTTTGTTTATCTAATGTGTTGTTCATTTTCATCTGTATTTTTTTACAGCTTGTTGATCCAACTGTGACTAGTGACAACTAAACTATTAGGCCTACTAGTAGTTAAACTAGTAACGTTCAAAAACTTGCTATATAAATCACAATAAAAATGTAGTAATAACAACTGGAACATACTCGTGACAAGTCCACAAGTATTAATGGAACTGATACTGATAAGTAAGTGGTATTACTGGAAAAGGTAACAATAACAACAACTGGAATACATCTCACCACAGAATGGAACAGGTGATATCAAACACTACATCATTTTTTTTTTTCACAGTAACAATAGCTAGGTAGGTATTAACAATAAGATAGTAGCTTGTAGGACATAATTAGAACAAGTACTGAATAAGTCCTAGTGACTATTAAATAGATAGGCTACTAATAAATATTGGAATAAGTAGGCTAATCGTATCTAAAATAAAATAAACACTAGCCAGTTTTAAGGCATAAATGTTCAAACAGTTTGCTATTGACCCCCTGGTTACATGTGACATCACAACAATACCACTCAAAATGACATCATCATCATCAGTCGTGATAACATCTCCATACCAGTTCCTGGACATCCCCTATAGATAATGATGATGATTATGATAATCATAACAATACATTCAACACGAATTAATGAACACAACTACCATTTTTAAACAGCCCGCACTGCGAGAGAATTATGCACACACACAAAAAAACGTATAGTTACACCACAATGAGCGAAGATATCAATAAAAGCGTTGATACAAATGTGACAAAGTTGACAGAAATAGTCAGATATGAAGTAAGCGACATTTCTGCCGTTCTGGTGGGCCTCTTAAAGCACACAAACCAACCAGACCACTTCAGATAACAATACACGAGTGCTTTCTCCGCGGTCATCAGTCAAAACCCTCATAACTTGGGTATTAGACTATAACATATACAGTGTAATAACTCGGGCGTCTCCTTACCTGACTCGCTTTGTGCAGCTGCTTCTTAAACCCCGCCACCGACATCCTTAAATAAAACGAAACACGAAGAGAGATGACAAGAAAATCTTCAGGGGGGGAAAGATGGTGAACCAATCCCCCAAAAAATCACAAAAAGGAATATATTTTGAACGCTTTCGGTTTATTTCACCGCCGCTGGAAGATGGACCTGCATTTCGCGGTGGATTTTTTTCCTCACTAACAAGTGCTGGTCAGTTATGTTTGTATCGAGGATTGTGATTGGCGAAGAGGTGTATACGTCACGGCAGCATCTCGGAGAACCCCTTTACTAACAAAAACACTACATCAGGGTTTGACAGAAATAGGAGGAACCTTCAGCCACTCGAAAATCCGTCCAGGAAATATGCGGCGACTCTACAAACCATTCTTTGTAGGCACTGATACAGAATCTAGACTATTATGTAAATATCAGCAATTGTGTAAGGAGCACAGAGAGTGTGTGTGGGAAACTGAGTAGTGACTCCCAGTCCCAACGCTGGTCTTTGAATACCAGCACTGCACATTTTAGATGTCTCTCACCCCAATCAAACACATCATAACCTCAACTCATCAGCCTAAGATAAGAGAGCTATAAAAAACTGCAGTGGGGTTACTCCAGGACCACACTGATAGAGTACCGGTACCCGCAGAGCATTAACAGCAATCCGCTGCCCTCTGGTGGCACTTCATGAACCCTTCCGAGAGAACACTTTTTTTATTATTGCTTGAAGTTCATTACTTCATTACTTTTTTTCAAAACAATACAAGATAACGTTACACTTTAGAGCCATGGGAGCAATTATCACGCGCACATAATATATATTATGTATATACCTACTTTACATTGGCCACTGGTTTCCCATGCTCTTCAGATATCGGTATTGGTATAGCTATAGGGCATTGAACATAGTCAGTCATTAAAAAGAATCCACTTTATTGGTTCAAAATGATATGCATTGTGAAAAGACCCATGAATTTATGTTTTTTTTTTTGTGTGTGTTTGTTTGTTTTTTAAGAAAGTATATCCATTTAAGTGGCATTTAAATGCCACTTAAATGGATATACTTTCTTCAAAAAAAAAAAAAACATACATTCATGGGTCTTTTCACAATGCAGATCATTTTCAACCAACAGAGTGGATTCTTTTTAATGACTGACTAATATATTTTCAATACTGATATCTGAAGAGCATGGGAAACCAGTGGCCAATGTAAAGTAAATTATATAGGCTATATATATATATATATATATATATATATATATATATATATAATGTAAATGCGTGATAATTGCTCCCATGGCTCTAAAGTGTATCTTGTATTGTTTTGTTTAAGCAATAATAAAAAAGTGTTCTCTCGGAAGGGTTCATGAAGTGCCACCAGAGGGCAGCGGATCGCTGTTAATGCTCTGCGGGTACCGGTATTCTATAAATCAGTGGCTCCCGCTGTGGTCCTGGAGTAACCCCACTGCAGTTTTTTATAGCTCTCTTATCTTAGGCTGATGAGTTGAGGTTATGATGTGTTTGATTGGGGTGAGAGACATCTAAAATGTGCAGTGCTGGTATTCAAAGACCAGCGTTGGGGCTGGGAGTCACTACTCATTTTCACACACACTCTCTCTGTGTGTGTAACTATGTGTAATTAGACCAAAGGTTCATTTTGCGCCGGAGTTGTCCTTTAAATGACAAAAACTAAAAAGTAGGTCGCTTTTGCCATGCAATTATAAAACCTGGATGAGGATTTTAGCATGGGATTTAGGCACCAAAAAAGCAGCGTACAAGAATAGGGTTGTGCTGTCCCAGGATTTCCCAGGGTTGCATGTTCAGGAGTAGCATGACTACGTCAGACTTCCTACTTCCGCTAATCTACGAAGCAAAGTGAAGAGTCTGGTCACTAAACCTAATAGGAGCATTGCTGTTTTCACCAAAATCCACTGAAAATGAAGAAACTTTTTTAAAATAACTGTGAATTCCTTGATTGAGTTTATCTACACTACTACTTGTAATTATTTTGAAATAAACATAATTAAATAGTTGTAATCAATGACTTGGGCCTAATAGTTTTGCTATGCTTGTCGGTTAGACAACAACTCCGTTGATTCCATAACATGATGTGTTAGTCGCACGATAACACAAATCAAAAATGAATCGTGTTTTATTAACAAATTAAAATAAGCATGCAGGAGAGATCATGAGCAAAAAACTATCAAACACAAACCACATTATTAGCATAAGGGATAACTGATCACGAGCAACAGAACCACAGGGATAATACAGGGATTGAACAAAGGAAACCAAACTAGACACTAATGGGGAACAAACAAGGACATGGAAAACAGGAACAGAACAAAACCAAATTACAGTCTTGACAGTATTGTCTTATATCTTTGTATTTCCCAGAACATGTTTAGCCCTATGAGATTTTTTACAAGAATGCGTGTGGAGAAAATACTAAACCCATTGAAAAAAAAAAAGAGTATAATGACTCTCTATTTGCTCTGCTTGTTTCAAAATCTTTACAACAAATGTGTGTTGCTATGTGTATTTATTTATTAAATAAGTATAGCTTTAAGGATTCCTTACTTAAACCATTGTCACACAAAGTGGTTTCATTAAATGTAATTCTTTTGGTAAATACTTCTAATTTCCTAGTCCTTTATGGAAGGTGGTGCCATGAATAGTGAGAACAAAATCATATTATCTCAAATATATGTTATGTTTGTTTAGCGATCACACCTTAAAATGATCCACTTTTATACAGTCCAAACAAACAATTTAATGTGAATTAGAAAACCTGTCCTGTTATGTTTTATTATGACCAACCTAAAATGCTTTGTCAACTCGTATCATTTTGTCCTTAACTAAGACAGTAAGATCTGTGACATCACTTCACACTCTGTTCTTTTTTCTTTTGTCATAGTGTAAAGCTTCCCAAACGATTGTGAAAGACTGGTATAAGGAACTTTGCTCAAGACAATTTCATAACTACATTTTGGAATATATGATGCTACAAATGTATTTCTTTGATTTTTTTAAGTAATAATATTTTTTTAAGTAATAATAAGTAATAATAATAATTTAGGCTAATTAAATGTAGAAAACACTGCCAATGGAGGCAAACCCGTTCAATTGCCTCTTGCATCTCTGACTCAGACACTTACTGTTACACAACAGAATGTTCCACAACATTAACAAGTTCTGGAAAATATTGGTCTCCACCATACGTCATATCCCACATGCTATTGACTGCGAAACTAGATTGACCAATGTATGGAATGAATAAGTGATAGTTTGGTAACTGTTTCAGCACTTTATAATCACCAGTGGCCATGCAGAGATCATGTGATATGCATATGATCCACTATGTTACCATCTTATAGCTTTGCTTTGGAACAATAAAAGTTATGGTGCATATAATGGCACATAAAAGTGCCAAAGTGCCAATAAAGACATTTATAAAGTCACAAAAGATTTCTCTTTAATAATAAATGCTCTTCTTCTGAACTTCTGAATGGTTTCAACACAAATATAAAGCAGCACAACTGTACTAATAATAAACATGGATGGATCTGAAGGATCGTGTGACAATGAAGACTGTAATGATGCTGAAATATATAAAATGTTCTTCACTTGAAAACAAAAATGTTGTTAAGAATTAATCACTTAAAGGTTCTTGTTCTTCATGACATCACTGGAAAAAACCTTTATTTCCAAGTATATTTTTCAAGCATTAAATCAGAGGGTTTTCTTTCTCTATTGCGCAAAAAAGCCCTATAATCCAATGAACATGACTGATGTTGAGTCAGCGAGATACTCAGATAGTCCTGACATCCTGTGTAGCATCAAGCTATTGAATTCAAACCTCTTATTATATACCACTAACACGTACAAGGACATACTGAAGTGTCTAGACATTGTTCCTTCCCCTGTATGTTTAAAAGGACTGCAATTTTGGGTCATTTTAATACCCAGCACTTTCAAAACATGTCATTAATGCTTCTCAAATATAGGCACTAGCGAAAAGGAAAACTCTAATTATTGTATAGAAACTGCTGAAGTCCCTTTTGGACACCTCTTGTTGCATGTTTATCATATGGGATATCAGTAAATAGGTTTTGATTTGAACTTTAAGTTGGGGGGCACGATAACTTTACATAAAAAGTATTGTGAATAATTTTACTGTTTTAATAAAATATATGAGGTTAAATAGGCTAATATATATATATATATATATATATATGAAGAGTTCAGATGCAAAAGCCTCTAAGTGCCATTTTAAATTTTCTTCTAGAATGATCATTTTTATCAAGCTTGTATATTTAAGTTCAGTGATTTCACTTAAATTGCAATGATAGTTACCTATTAATTGTCATTTAAGTGAAATTACTGAACTTGAATATATAAGCTTGATAAAAATGATCATTTTAGAAGAAAATTTCAAATGGCATTTAGAGGCTTTTGCATCTGAACTCTTCATATATATATATATATACATGTATGAATTGTTTTTACTCTGTAAACCAGTTATAGGAAAAAAGCAGAGTTTTTGAAAGTATAGATTATAATAATGTTGTAGATTATAGGCTATATATATATATATATATATATATATATATATATATATATATTGTTATATAAGTATGTTTTTCACATTTGTCTTGCCTGGCTTTAGTTCGGGGTGGATCCTTTTGGACACGTACGTGTTGCGTCATGTAATGACTCTGCAGTACGTCTTACAAATACTCCTGCGCCACCGCACTCGACTTCATAATCGTTTCAGCCAGCCACGAGGATAGACTGAAGGTTACCTGCTTCAACAGTGCTTGAACGGCAACCGAATTTCTATCTTTTCGTTTTTCCATCAACCAAATACTTTGATTCCAGTAATTTTGTTTTCGGTCAAAATAGAACATTTGTTTAAGACGCTTGCTTTAAAAAGGAAACCTACGCGAACCAGCGTCGTTGATCATCTTTACGTATAATACCATTTAAAAGCAGTACAAACTACTAAAAGGTAAGCCTTCCATCAGAATCAACACATTTATTCACATTATTAATTCTAATTGTTTATTTTTGTTTTGATGCATGAATACCTCGCTTGCATGGAGATTGCTGCATCCATCACAAGCGAGCGTTATGCGAGGGCTCCATCTTTTTAGTTTTTTTGTTGTTGTTGTTTTTTTTTTTTATTTGTTTAGTCATGCTTTGATAAAACAATTTAATCAAATAAAAACTGGATTGACTACAACGGCCTAATTGTCGTTCGTTTGAATGGATGTAACGTTTAGCTTATGTTTGTAGGCCACAGTCTTCTCAAATGGCCGCCCCGTGATTCCTAATGTATTTTTATCTAACGTTTAACGTTATCGTGCCGGTTTGCGTTTGTTGTCGTATGTGTAAAGATAGGATTTGGAGCATTTTGTTATATTCGCTGAAAATATATTGAATAACATCGAGCAATTTATTTGAAAAATCGTCACGCTACTTTCCCCATGAAAGTAACAGTAACGTTAACGTTAGATGGGGACTGGAGCCGTCGAGCTGTGTGTGGAAATTATTTATGACGTTAATAATATATTACACGTCTTTTGACGTCCTTTAAAAGACTTGATTAAGTCTTTTCTAACTTTTGGATTTTTTGTTGAAAAATAACGTTAGTTTCACAGTTCGTTTTTTGCGTGCTTAACAGCTGTTTTCTATAACGTTAGTTGCGTCACAATATTTTGTTTTCACGGCTAAGTTTTAATTTTTGAGGAATTAGGCACTGCTCTTTTGATTCAATGAAAGTGGATCGGGACTGGTGTTATCACCATCCAAAACGCTCAAAAAATCGTTGGAAGCCGTTTCAACAGGTTTGGTTTAATGTTCCCAGGTCACAAAGGGGTTTTCCTAATCGTTTATTTAGTAAACAGACTTTGAGACCATCTAGTATTTTGTTGAATTTTGTATGAGGAGTTACCCTAGGTCAAATTTCAGATGTTTTTCAACGGTTTCATAATTATAGGTGAGTTAATTAGAGATAAGACTATAGTTTGGCCAGATCTCTTGAGTACTGTAGGTGAGACAACAGGCCAAACCTTGAGTAGAATAAGGCTATCGGTGCCATGCAGTCATGTGCTTTTCCTCGTAGCAAATACATTAGAGGGCTGAAGATTAACGCCACCGTGTCTGGAACAGACAATAGACGCTTATTAGTGGGTTTGTGGTGAGCAGTGATGTGTGGTAATGCAGAAGTTGGAGTGATTACAATGTGTTCCTTAATAACAGGGATTTTTTTTTTTTTTTTAATGGAGGGGCTTTTTATCTTAAACTGTCCTCTCTTACAGAAACATGACCCCTCAGGTGCGACAGAACTTCGAGGAGGCCTGCGAGGCGGCCATCAACCGTCAGATCAACATGGAGCTGTATGCTTCCTACGTCTACCTTTCTATGGTGAGAGTCCAAAGCCATTACAAATGGATGGTGGGAAGGAGCATTGAGTTCATTTTCTAAATGAACTTTGCTTGAATGTTTGGTCAATGATTTATTTCCTTTATTGATAATTGTCTGTTCTGATTATTTTATTCCTCTCATGCAGTCATACTACTTCGACCGAGATGATAAGGCTCTGGGCAACTTTGCAAAGTTTTTCCGCCATCAGTCCCAAGAAGAGCGTGAACATGCTGAGAAACTGATGAAGTTTCAGAACCAGAGGGGAGGGAGGATCTTTCTGCAGGACGTGAAGGTACGTCTGGGTTCACGTGATAGCATTACAGTTTGGCAGGACATAGAGATAGAGAGGGAGTGGTTTTTATCTTTAACTGACACTTGACTAAACTTCAACTGACAGTAGGCATGTTCATTAAGCTGCGTTTTGCCATCGTGAGAGATTTAAAAAGCATAGTGGGCAACCACAAATGCTCTTAGGACCAGGCGCTGTGATGTTATATCATGTGATCGGTACAGATTTTGCAATAGCACACTTAATTGAATGAGTTCCAAGAGGGCAGGGCTGATTTACCAGTTTCATTGGTAATGCAAAAACGGTTGGTTCACATGAAATGATTTTAGGAAGTTCACTTGGCATATGACTAGTTGCCATCAGTTTGCCTATTGTTTAATCTATATTTGTCGGGCTGCAACAAACAATTATTTTGATAATCTGTTAATTTATTTCTTTGATTAATCAGATGATAAAAGCTTACCTAAATCATTTAGATGGTAATTAATAAAAAAGAAAATTTTTTACATCCTGCCCAGTGTTTTCCTCCAAGCAATGTTCAATTTAAAGGTAGGGATGCACAGTATATTGGCTAACTTATCCACCGATATTTGTTCATTTAATATTATCATTACTGGGCCGTTAGGAAAACTTGGCCAATATATTAAAGCCGTTAAATAATGGCTTATATCCTTCAGCTGAGACATTTCGGATGCGCACTGTTCGCCATGATGGATTTGATTTGCTGTTTTAAATGATTTAAATCACTTCAAAAAGAAAAATGCAAGTGCGTGCCCTGCAAGCCTGTCATATAGGCTACATACAATTATGAGAACATTATAAATGTGTGCTTGAAACGTTCCTTTTAATAGTTTTGTTTTTGTAATCAGACTCTCAAATTATATAATTTAATTTATCAGCTAATATATCAAGTTATTGGCTTTCATATCAGTGCATCCCTAATTTGAAGGCAATGAAAACAAAATATATGTAAAGTTCAATTAAACATTCTGTGAGCTTGCAGGCACGTTTTGTTTGTGACGTTTTGCATCGCTCGCTGACTTGTGAAATGAATTTACTCGTGACTTCCTAACGAGGATACAACTGTAAAATGTTTGGCATGCTAACTATGCTCTGAGACATGCATCTCGATGCATTCGTCAAAGAAACATTTTCTCAATTTGAAAGCGTCACGCAAGACTTGCAATGTAAACTTTCCCTCAAATTTGACTTAAACTTGTTAGATGCAAATATATAATGCCTAAAACATCCTTTAATACATTACAACAGGTTTGACTAAAAAAATTAAACGAGACCATGTATTTCTCTGGGTTATTTAAAATATGCCTTGCTTTTTTTTTAAATGCATGAATTAACATGAAAAAATATTTTGTATTGTGATGCTATTGCTGACTTGCTACATTTATATGTACTGTAATATAAGATTTTTGCTCATGCCACTTTTAATCTTTGTGTTTATGTATGACAGAAACCGGAAAAAGATGAGTGGGGAAGTGGCGTTGAAGCCCTGGAATGTGCCCTGCAGCTGGAGAAGAGTGTCAATCACTCCCTCCTGGAGCTGCATAAACTGTCCTCCCAGCACAACGACCCACACGTGAGTGACACCTCAGAAACCAATGCATTGACTTTCAATCAACTAAACTTGATCCAAACACACTCTTTTTGTTTCTTGCAGATGTGCGATTTCATTGAGACACACTACTTGGACGAGCAGGTGAAGTCCATCAAAGAACTGGGCGACTGGGTGACCAACCTGCGCCGCATGGGCGCCCCCCAAAACGGCATGGCAGAGTACATGTTCGACAAGCTCACCCTTGGCAAGGAGAGCAGCTAAACGCTCTGTCCAATTCCTTTGCTGATGAAATTTGCTCTATGCCCTACATGCCATCAAATTTTATTTTGTTGTTTGACTGACTGGTCAACTTTTGTGTCCAGTTATTTAAGCAGAAAAACCTAAGCTTTTTTTGCCCCATAATGCTTTGCTGTTAAAAGTTGCACATCTCATAAGCCATTGTGTTCTATCTGTCTCCTACCTGCATGTGCTGTGTGATTTGTCAATGAAATTATCCTCCGTCCATATCAATAAAAAAGAAACCTCTGGGATCTCAACTTGACTTTTGACTCTTAAGTGTTTCCAGGCTTTGATTTGAGGTGGTTGTTGAAGTTTTTCAACAAATTATTTTCGTTGGATATTTGAATTTATATTGAGTTTGGTCTGAGAGCAGGAGTTGTGGAAAGTAGTGTGATCGTAATAAAAACAAAAAAATGAATGGCAGTTTAATGTTTGTGCTGTACAGGTGGTTGTTTTGGGCTCCATATACATTACTGCTCAAAAGGCTGCATGTATTTGATTAATAAGTTTAATTATTATTTTTACTATTTAATAATTTTTACGTTTGAATAGATTTTAAAATGTAACTTCCTGTTCTGCGAAGCTGATTTTTAGCATCATTATTCTTCAGTGGCACATGATCCTTTAGTTACTTTACATCCTTGCAGAAAAAGTCTTCACATGTCGCAATGTGACTCATAATTTGCAAACTTTTGTATCCGGGTTTTATTTTCTATGGCTAATCCAGTGATTAAGATTTGATGGTGATAAATATGATCAAAGTCATCACAGTCTTAGGTTAGCTATGAGTAGACTTGCGTTGATGCCAGTGAAACTAAACACCCATCTGATCCAATGTTTTAGTCTATTTCACAGACCGGACCTATAAGACCCCATTGACTTCCATAGTAGGAAAAAAATCCATACTACGGTAGTCAATGGGGATTGAGATCTGTTTGATTAAAACATTCTTCCAAATATCTTCCTTTGTGTACAGCTGAACAAATAAACAGAGGTTTGGAACAACTTGAGGGTGAGTAAACGATGATGGAATTTTCATTTTTGGGTGAACTATCCCTTTAAGCCTTGTAGCAGTGGTGAAAGTGTTAATATTTCAGCCAGATCTGACATCTAATTCCTGTAGTCACTACAAAAAAAGAACAAAAGTGGTTGAGAAGGAAATAAAAACTGACTACTTCTCTTGTCATAAGAAGCAGATGTTATTTAACCTGAGTAGGCCTACAGATTATCAGTATACACTTCCTCTTTTATCAACTGTCATTGATATAAAAAAGTGAACAATGCATTTATAGCATGTAGAAAAAACAATGAGCGGTTTCTGCAAACCAAAACGGACACAACTTATCTATTTGGAAGTGTTTCAGTTCACTGTGTAGGCTACTTCTTTTGTTCCAAAACGATTCATTTTAAACCTTGTTACCTTAATTGTCAATTTTTGTCTCGAACTGGTCAGTGTTTTTGTTCATTAATTAATTCGTAATTAAAAGCTCATCACATGATACATCCCATTTCGTGGCCAAGAACCCTTTGAACACAAAGTACAAGACTAAAAATGACTGAATAATGAATTCATAATCTAGATTGTCAACAAAACAGATATGAGGAAGTCAGCATTAGAATGTAGTGAAACAAGAACAAGACATTGATGCACCTGTATTGTGTCTATGTACTTGTCAACAACATGAACTTGCTAAAAAAAACTGCATGTCATGGTGAGCCCTGCTTTGTTACACTGATTATGCAATCTATTTTTACTCTCATTCTTACAGACAGGTTAGTGTCCACGTGCAGCAGGGAATACCAGATTAATGTTAGGTTGGTTCAAGTACATACAGTACAAACTATACAATTCTGTTTTTGGATTTACCAATTTTATCAATTCACTATACTATTCTTTTTTTTATTAAAACTTTAAAATGAATAAAAATATATATAATTGGTCAAAACAGTAGAAACACACACACACACACACACACACACACACACACACACACACACACACACACACACACACACATATATATATATATATATATATATATAAACTTTCTATTCATCAAAGAATCCTGATTTTTTTTATAATAATAAAACAATAAAATATTAAGATTCATAACTGTTTCAACATTGATAATAATAAGAATTGTTTCTTGAGCAGCAAAGCAAATAATATCATTTAAGAAGGATTTCTGAAGGATCATGTGACACTAAAGGGTGGAGTAATGATGCTAAAATCAAATTTGAATCACAGGAATGAATTACATTTTCAAATACATTCAAATAGAAAATAGTTATTTTAAATTGTAATAATTTCTGCACAATATTGCTGCTATTGTTGAACAAATAAATGCAGTCTTAGTGAGCATGAGAGACTTCTTTCAAAAACATTAAAAAAAATGACTGACCCCAAATTTTAGTAGTGTAAATAATGAATAAATCTGACACATTTTAGAAAATGTTTTGAAAATGTGTTTTTGGTTACAATGATGTTTCTTGTTAGGATTTCTTTTTTAAAGACCTTTCTTTTTTTGTACAATATTCTTTGTCATGGATTTTCATTTCTATTTTGGTAACTGAAAAACATGTCAGCTGTTGTACGCTTGAGTTTAAGAGTCTGAATTTGTAGTTTAGCTAATAATTTATGTATTATCTGATAAAACAATCTTATAGGGTCATTATCATAACCTACTTTTCCGTGTGTGGGTCAACTTTATCAGTCAGTTACAGGTGTAATGAAGACTTCAATACTTCTGCTTTCAGATTTAATTAATCACACACACACACACACACGTGTGCAGACATCTGGAATTTCCTTCTCTCGAATGACCTGTTGCAGAAGTGACAGAAGTGAAACTGAAATTATTTGCATGAATTTTAAACTTATAAGCACTTTATACCACAAAACTAATTCATTTCTGCTGCTCCTTTGCATGCATTTAATTAGTTTATTTTGTACATCTAACTAAAAAGGTTGCAAAATGTGCAGTGTCAAATATTATTTACGAATTACATTCAATTTGCTTTCTGCCATATTAGACTTCTTTTGCATGTTTTAATAATAATAAGAAGAAGAATAACATTTTTATGGTTTCATTTGACATTTTTTGGTTTCATTTAGCATTGTTCATGAAGATTATAAAGTTTGGCGAGTTGCATCTCAGAATGTATTGCATAAAGTATCGGGTTGTCTTGACGCAATGTCTTAAAATGTATACAGTCCTGTTTCGGACTTTCCCAGAATTTGAAATTTTCCTGGCACATCACATCTGTGAAAACCCATGCCCAGCCCAATCCGAGGCTTAGGCTACATAATAGAGCAGGCTGGATGAAGACATGATGCGACCAGGCGCAGTGGTACCGCTTCCCAGGAGAAGCCTTTCAAGGTCACTTATTTTTCCTTTAACACTTCCATTTAACTCAAGTCAAATTTTAGGTATATTTGAACCATTTTCACCATGTCTCGTAGGTTCGAGGGACATGTGGCGAGCCTACCGGGATATGAAGGAGGCCAACTGGAAGAACTCAGACAAGTATTTCCATGCACGTGGGAACTATGATGCTGCACACAGGGGCCCGGGAGGCAGATGGGCAGCCAAAATCATCAGGCACGTATAAAATCATACTAACCGTGGCAGAAATCTATTCCTGATAAGCACTCAGATTGAGCAAGAATTGTGTCTCCCTCACTCTACAATGAAATGGATTTTAATATCATATTGTGTTAATGATGTGTGCAGTGATGCAAGAGAGTCTACTCCATTACGGGGTCTGAGTAACAGCGGCAAATCTGATTCTGCAGCCGACCAGGAGGCCAATCGCTGGGGCCGTAACGGTGGAGACCCCAACCGCTACAGGCCCAAAGGCCTTCCCAAGAAGTACTGAAAACAGAAAAGCTCTGAAATCATCAGTGCCTCCAGGACATTTTGTTGTTGCTCTAAAATTGCTTGATACAATTTTGCATGACAAATCTAAAACTAACACTCTCTTGATTATCATTAATTAAATCTGTATTCATGACTACAAAAATGTAATCTTGATTGTCACACTGATTTGAACATCATCTGTAACATGCATGTTATAGCATCTGATTAAAGAATGCAACTCATTCATGTATGTCTATTTTAATTGTTTTTTTTTTTTGCATTTAACAGTAGGCTAATGCATATTTTATAAAAACAAAGACCCCAGAAATGGTTGGCACGCACACACACTTGTTCCACCATAAAACAGGCAACAATTCTCATTCAGAAAGCATACTTTGTCAATTTTTTTGTCAAACACAAAAAGTTAAAGGGGAAAAAATAATTCCTGAAGCAATAATTACTAAAACAACAAAAACAAAACAGCAACATATAAGCCTATAAAAGCTTTACAAAATACGGTAACACTTTATTTCGATAGTCCACTTCAGACGTTCTGCTATAAGTCACTTTTCAACTACATGTCAACTAACTGTCATTAGAGTAGTAGACTGTCAGCTTAATATCTGCTAACACTTTATTTTTTTGGGCCCCCAACAGACATTCAACTGACTATAAGTAACTTGGCGACTACAAGTAAACTTATTCTCCTAAGCCAAAACCCAACTAACAGTCTACTGACAGTCTACTAATATACTAATACTCTAAGTTACTTGACGTGTAGTTGAAAAGTTTCTTATAATTAGGCTAGTAGAACGTCTAAAGTGACTATCAAAATAAAGTGTAACCCGAAATACATCAACAACATGTATAGTAAAATGATGTAGCCTATGTGCTGTATTGGAGTCCAAAATGTGCCAGTTTTTTGTTGTTGTGTAGAATTGTTCTCCTCGTGCTGACTTTCCTCTGGGTTTACCACACATTCCAAAGACATACAGGACAGGTGCAAGTTATTATTACATATAGGCCTAACCTAAGTTTGCCTGTAGGTGTGAGTGTGAATATGAATGTGTGTGTCTGACTCACACATCCAACACTCCACCCTGAACAGTTCGCATTTAATTAAATGACACCTTTAACCCTCTGGGCTCCTTCGTAAATGGGTTACACTTAGCTTCCTCCCGGTCAAAAACGGACATTTTTGACCGGGAGGAAGCTAAGTGTACCTTTTTTTTACGACCCTTTAACAAATCAGAATCATCTCCTTGATTTTTGTGTGTGTTCATATAGGTAATACAACAAAAGTCACCAAGTTTCAGCCCGATCCGATCAAGCAAAAAAATTAAAGATTTCAAAACGTAACAGTTTTCGGTCATTTTTGACCGAAGAAGCCCAGAGTCACAGCACAGTCACAGTCACAGCATGTGACTTAATGAGGAAACGTTTGTCGGCTGAAACAAACTTATGATCAATACATTGAGAAATACTTGCAACATTTACAATATTTATATAAATACAACCACAATAGTGTTTATTTAGTGAAAACATACTTTCACTAACGATTACTTTCAGCAACTTTACTGTTTAGTTAGTTTAAACATTCTGAATCACAGGTGTATTATTGATATTTGTCGTGCTAAGCATGTCGTGCATTGATGGACATGGACCCCTCCAGGGTGTTTTTATTGTCTACGACCCGAGACGCTGGGAAGTGAGAAAGACTCCAGCCTCCCCACGACCCAGTAGGATGGGTGGATGAACAACTAGTCTCGGAGGGTTCTAGTCCTCTCTCTTTCATGCAACTTTTCTTTCCCCACAAATGTGTCTATTCACGTCAGTGGTTGTTTATGTTGTAGCGCCTCCAGCTGGTCACTCAAGCACAATGTCTTTACACTACTTTTTCATAACTAACAGTACAATTTTGTTTTATTTTAAACCAGCCCTTCACGATTATTATAAAATAACTTAAATGTGTTCATTTGGTAACATATTCCCAAGTTTTAACACATTAATGATAAAAGTGTTTTAGTTATTTTTTTATATATATTCCCATCTTGCAATCATTCTGTGTTGTTTGATGCTCTTGTGTCTGATGTACCATTAAACTAAAACATTCAAACTTTCAATAAAAATAAAAGTCAAAATGAATTTGCCAATATATCTAAAAGTGAAATCATGTATGCACACACAATGGTTTGCTAGTATTGGCTACATCTGACTGCAAGCATCTGGAATTTCCATGTCTTGGGATGATTCAGTACTTACACTGCAAGAACAAGCTGATTTAATATTTGGGAGAGCAAACAGCAAAATTCCATTCAAAAGCAAAACTGAAATTACTTTCACAAACTGTGACCAACCATGGAATATTTTCATCTTTGTATTCCCATCCTGATGAATGGCACTAGCAACATCAATATCATGGGTGTGATTCCCAGGAATGCATGGCCTGATCATATACATAGCATAACTTGAATGCAATAGTTACTTTGGATAAAAGTGTCAGCCAAATGCATGAAAAAAAAGAAAAGAAAAGAAAGAAAGAAATATTAAGATAAGCTATCCAGTTAATGGTTTGGACTAGAATAGATAGCCAAGTAAATAATCATGACAACAGACTTCCCAGAAGTTGTGCAACACAGGAATCTGCCAAAACATTGAGATGGTCCTCACTGCGGAACATGAAATCCATGGGGAGGAGTCGGATCCAGATCCAACTCCTCCCACCTTACATACACCTAAACCTAACCAACTCCGCCCCCTGATCCCTAAACCCACCCCTAATCCCTAAACCCAACCCTAATCTTACCCATCTCCACCCCTTGGATCGTGATCCGACTCCTCCCCGTGGATCTTATGTTCTGCATTGAGGTGCTACTGAAAACATTTGACACAGAACAGCCGGGAAACTCCATGTCTAAGCACAAGCCCATTAGTAAATGACACCTTACTGCACAAAAAGAAAAGATTAGAAACTGCCTCAAACACAAGAGATGCCGTGCTTGAGAGGTTTTAGTTTACAATTTATGTGCAAAGATCCAACACATCTATATGGAATGTGAGGTTGATATTTTTTGCTGAGGGAAATATTTAACAGACTAAGGATTATACTTTTTTTTAAGTCTCAGGCTTGCAGTCATGAATCTATTTGTAATCAATATTTAGCATAATGTGTGCATTTAAAAAAAAAAAAAAAAAACTACTGATCTCATGCCTTCAACCAATGGGGTGAAATGACTGGAGGAAAAAGTTATTTGAGATCGGATCGCATCAGATTCAAAAGCAGTGAAAATGTAACTAGATAGTGTATTTGTGTGTAATAGTGAAGTACAGATTCTAATCACTCATCCTACTCCACATTATAAACATTGAAAAAGAACTTAACTTCTGAAATTAACAAGGAAGCAAAAATCATTTTGTAATAAACTTTTATTTTGGTCCCGAGGAGACAGATTAGTCAAAGAGTCCAAATCCCATGTCATCTTCGGATTCTTCAGACTCCTCTTTCTTCTCTTCTTTCTTCTTCTCCTCCGCTGCAGGAAAAAGAAAAGAGATAAAGACGTCAACATTACAGGAAATAAATTAAAGCAACCAACACTCCGTCCTGAATGGTTCACATTTATTTGACTATAAATTACACCTTTCAAACAGTCACAGCATGTTAGAGAGAGAGAGAGAGAGAGAGAGACAGAGGCCCAGGGTAAAATAAGGCACTGACCAGGGGCGGCAGCAGATGCTCCAGCGGATGGGGCGGCAGAGCTGGAAGCAGCAACAGCACCACCGGACGGCACGCTGGCCAGCTTACTGAAACCTGACAGATAGTGAAAAACACACACACGCATTGAGACGTGCTAAAACTAATCCTGTACCCCTGTTTCTTATCCAGGACACTGCATGGTTTCCATGTACTCTTTTGAATAATTTGTGATTACTGGATAAGGCTTTTTAGAAAAATATATACACTCAAAAAAACAATTCCTATGAAACTATTTTAAAGCTGGAATTTCTCTTAAATCATTAATATCCTCAAGGTCGACCAAAGTGCTGTAACAGAGAAACAAGACAAAAAGACTACATAATACCCCAAAGAAAACTACATTAAAAAGCCGATGAAAGTATTAAATGTTTCACAAAAAAATGAAAAATTCTCCATTTTGAGGAGAATTGGGTTGTAGCTCGTTATCTAGGTTACTGTGACTGTTGATAGGCATCGTTTGTGTTTTAACAACGTTTAAATGACGACCAGGCTTAATTTGGCTTTTACATAAGGGACAATCTATGGCAAGAAATGCATTAAATGATTTTAATGCACAACATGTAGGCAAAGAACCACCTGATGCGAAGAAGAGTGCATTTAAATGGTTTAACGCAGTTAGCCATGAATATTTCACTTACACAAATATTAATAAAAAAGGTTGCAGACCAGTGTTCCAGTGCTCCAATCAGTGTGCTTCAATGAAGTCAGCGAATTCATATAGTACATAGATTAAACTGGCTGGAAATGTCTATGCATTAAAGTCAAGTCACCTTCATTTCTATAACGCATTTGACAATATAGATTGTTTCGAATCAGCTTTACAGTGATAATAGGATATTAAAGTGACAGAGTTTTTGGCTTTACAGCAGCTCTAGAATAAAGTTATCCAGATAAAGTTAGTTTTGATTGAATCATGATTAGTTAAATTAACGAAAGAAAGAAAACTCTTAACGCACTCGGACCTGCTCATTGGCTCGAGCACGCAAACCTTGAAATAGCTTCAAATTGACCACAACAAACTACTTTTCTGGCCTTCGTTTTCATGTGTCAATGCGAACCAGAATTATATTAAATAATGCACACCTTCCAGTCAAACCATGGTATAATCACATAAACAAGGACCAACACAAACACAAGCTCAACCGTACTTAATGTGCGAGAACACTTACCACAAGTACGGTTGCGCTTCTGTTTGCGTTCGCTGGTCCATTTTTATTTTTCGATTATATCATGGTCTGTCTGAATACTCAACTCTGTTTGGCGTCAAGAGTTTTGGATGAATAGACATTAAAAAAAAGAAAACATCTTTGCGTTTCGAAGGTGAACAAAAAACTTAATATTTGACTATTTGATATTGAAATCATTTTTTTAAATAAACTAACCCTTTAACTAATTTTCTCAAGCTTAGAAATCCCTGATATTTTTCAGGTTTTCCATGACCATGGAAAACTTTAGCCTGGACTTAATTAAACATGAGTCCACTACATCTGTAACCACGATGCTACCAGTTTAAAACAACCAAACTTACCTTGGACAATCACTTCCTCGACATTTTTGCCATTGAGCTCGGACACAACCTACAATTACACAGAAGTCAATATTACAGAGAAGCTGGATGTATGTGGTCCTTTACAAACACAACATGTGATCCCATCTCAGTGTTTATGCTAAGTGTTATGAATAGATTTACCTTGCCCAAACGAGTATCATCGGCTTCAATGCCGACGCTCTCCAGGATCTTCTTGATGTCACCTGTGCTGGGACTCTCTTTGCCTCCAAGGGCAGCGAGCAGGTAAGCAGCTACGTAACGCATCCTAAGTCAAATAAAGTTCAACAAATCAATGCATTAACAAGTAGGAAACATTAACAGTTTTCACCAGTAATGTTGAAATGGCAGTAATAGTGGTCGAAAATGGTCAAAAATATTTGACAGCTGAATACCCCAATAATAATTTTTACATTTAACAAATGTAATTATATCAGAAAAATCTTCTGAATATAAATTAGTTATTTTACATAATAGTTATTCAAATCTTACGTTGAAATAAAATGTGCACAAAAACCTTAACAATATTGGTGATATTATCCTACTAAAGAATTGCACGTTAAAATAATAAAAGGATATATTTAGTGCTTAGTGTAACTTACTTGAAATGAAATAATGGCTCAAACGCCATCTTTTACTACATTATTACATTTCTATTACTACATTTTGACATTTCTTTTACTACTCTTTTGCCACATGGCTGGGTGAATTAACCGTGCTGCTAACGATAGCGTAGTATTAATAGATCAATCTGAGCTTCAGTATTACTTAAGTCTCGCAAATTAAGGACTGAGGGTCTTCATTTATTTAAATACGTTCTTTATTCGCTCGTTTGACCTTTATGTTTCTTTGTAAAATCTGTGTTTTTATTCACTCACTTTGCGGAGAGAGGAAGACTCGCGTGTTCACAAGCGGGCTCTAGCAGGCAGAAAGGAAGCGGAAAGGGTGGCGAAAACCGGAAAAACGACACGACCGATGACGTCAGCTGTGAGGAGCGAATCGAAAGGACGAAAAGCACGTCAATCACGAGGTTGAGGGCGGGGTCTCTTCTCATTTCCCACATCAATATTTCCCATTTAAATATATTACGGCTATTAAAACCGTGTTGCAATAAAATTGTCTGGTTTTTTTTGTGCTCCATCACTGAACTATAATAGTTCAGTCACTGTGCTCAGTAGATGTGACAGGAAAATTTGACAGAAATTGCTGTTTTATATCATTGTTTACATTTGAAATAAATCATTTACAAAATGTATGGAACTTTTATAACTTTCAGAGAAATGGCAAAAAGCACAGACTAATGATTGCATGTCCTCTGGTCATTGTTTGTGGAGTTAGAGTGTGAGAAGAAAGTTAGGCTATCATGTTGTTTTCCTTCTAAAAAAATCTACTGGACATGTCTAATCTGGATAAATTCCAATATATTTCGTTATTATATAAATTAAATTCTCAAAAGCTAAAATGTACCACAATCGTCTAAACATGCCAGCAGAGGTCATTGTTTTTCATCATCCTACTCGTCGTAAGTGTAGGCCTATAGCCTAACTGAGTCATAAAATAACTTAATAATTATACTTATTTTACATAGGACTATAATAGTTAAAATGTCAAAATGTTTTCTCTGGGAAATTATTATTATTATTTGTTTTACCTTTATGAGAATAATATTTTCGAACTTTATAAAAACAGTAGGTAGGCTAAATAATGCTCAAGGAATAGGCTACCATTTAAATAAATGGTCTGAATCTTAGATTACACAGCTGTCTGTAATTGTGTTTATCACGCACACATCTAGAATATCAATAGGCTACCTTCATATGCAACAGAGCAGTTAATGCATTCTGCCTAAAATCTCATTATTTTGTTTTCCAGAAGAAAGAAAATCATACAGGCTTGGAAAGACATGAGGGTGAATAATTAATAACAGAATTTCATTTTATTTGAACTACTGTTTTAATTGCTCATGCAAGTCCGTTAACCACAAAAAGGTTTCTGATAGATAGAAAGAGTGACTGTCTGATTTAGCACTGATATCAATGTAAGGTGTGTATTTGTGAAAATGAAATAATAATATTATTTAACCTAGATGACTTTATTTCTTTGAAAGGCAAAATGATCTTCGACAGGATGACCTGACCTCTTTTCAAATATGAGAATATGAGCCAACCTTGAACAAATGAAAGAAAAATCGTTTTAGAATATTTGTTCTATTTTAGCAGAAACAAGTTTTTGCACGGATGATACACCAGTAGGTGTATGGAGCAAGGAGTGTGTCTTTATTACTTTACTTACCAAATAATCCACAGTGAAATGCACCGAATACTATGAGGCGCCACGTAGGATTTAAATCAAACTTTGCATATCAATACATAACACACGTGCACACCTATAAATTACTCACATATACATGATGTATACTATTGGATGTTCAAAATACATATATGAAATACACGTGAACACTAATATGAAATCCAAACCAATACATTATTTTAGTAATGAATGCATATAGTGTTCAGGGGCAAGGGTATGTAGACAGGGCAAAAATATTATATGTGGATACCAGCACATGTGGGCATATAGGGAAATGAGAAAGTTGATAGATTGGCAAAAATGCATCAAAAAAGAGCTTTTGACATAGAAATTAAATTGTCAAAATCAGAAGGTAAGAATCTAGTGTGGAAAAAGGTAATGGAAATATGGCAATATCAATGGGATCAGGAAAAGGAAGACATACAGTATTCAAAATAAAGTAGGTATTGTAAGAGAGAAGTCAAATAGAAGGAAAGAGCAAGTTATGATAACAAGACTTAGAATTGAACATAGTAAGTTAAATGGAACTCTTTGTATTTTAGGAAAACATCCCACAGGACTATGTGATGAATGTCAAGAGGAGGAAACAGTCAGCCACATTTTTATGTCATGGAGGAAATTTAACCAAGAAAGGCAAGAGTTTGAATTTGGTGAAATTGAAAATTGGTGTAGGACAAAATAATGTTAAAAATATTTTAGAATATGGGAAGCATGATCAAGGAAAGAAATATTTATTTTATTTTGTAAAGAGGACTGGACTGGAAGGACGAATATGAGTATGAAATGACAAGATAATAACCAGTAGATGGCAGTAATGCAACTTTTTGGATGCCAATTGCCGTAAAACACCACGACGCGTCATCAATCCGGAAGTCGGCCATTTTGGAGGCACAGAACATAAACAATGCCATTGAACTGAACGGGCTCGGATATTTGGCTGATTATTTCTGCTGAAAAAATGGTCGATTTTTGGTCTGTACTAATCGATTGCATCGGAAATTTTTTTTCGAGTTCTACAGACTGTTAAAAGTTAAAGAGAAGAGTGCAAAAAATGGATGAAAGAAGGCGTTTGTGGTGAGAGAGAGGCACAGCATCAGCTACATGTGTAAATGAAGCTTTGACTATAGCTAAAATGTTAACAACCAACAACCAATGACAACCAAACCACATCTGGGTGCAGCTTGAAACGGATTTCATGTGCTTTTCTGGGCTGACAATCTGCCTATGTCGGGATAAGAAATAGAAGGAAGAATTGCATTACGGGCTAGAGAAGCTAGCTCGTTCGGACCTTTACAACATATTAACTTTAGTTTGTCAAAATATTGCGCTCTCTCCTGCTTGGTAAGTCCTTCTCTATATGACTTCCCACCCATTTACCACTGTTTTTTCTGTGTTTTTTTTTAAGTGTAACAATGTGTTCAGAACATAAACAGTGCAATCCATGCTGTTGTTTACATCCGAGTGCCTCCATAATGGCCGCTCATCCGGGTTACCGCCCAGAATGTGACGTCGGTGAAAACCCTCATTTGTCGATTTTTATTTCCTCGACGTCACGCTTGTGGGGCACACTACTGTGTTTTTGCTCGACTGTGCTTTGTGTTTGTTTGGGATTATTTTATTTGACAGATAAAAAAAAACAGAATGTTTTGTGTCTAAAATGTAAGTCGGTAACTGTTACAAGTCTTATGTATTCAATTGTTGCATAAAAGCATTATCACACTTGACTTTGATACTCTACTACTCGGTAGGGCATTGTGATGTTTATCCGAATGTTGCTGATGTTTTAGTGGGATGTAAGAGATATGAGACTAGAGGAAAACTGACTTCATACATCCACAAAAACAACGGAGAAAAGTGACAAGTTCTGATAAAAACTCCTGCAGCATTTGCTTGTAGATATTTTATCCAAATACCATAGGGCCAGATGTATTGAATCAGACTGCAGACACAAATAATAAGAAATTGAAATGCTTCAATGCTTCTTGTAAAAAGAAAAGCAGAGAGAACCTTGAAGGCTAATGTCTGTGGCACCCTTTTAGGCTTTCACCTTCTCATCTTCCCTCCCAGGTCTTTTCACTCTCTGTCTTCTTTGAACACCCTTATTTACTTTCTCTCTTTCCTGCCTTGTACACTAGCAGCCTGTGTTCCTGTAAGTCTTATCAATGGCTGGTTTTAGGTTTCTGAACATAATCTCTCAATGGGATGCATTGTGGAGACTGCCTGTGGATTCAGGATAAATGTGAGTACGCTGGCTTTGCCAGAGTTTTATTTGTCACATCATTCAACAGGCTTGTTTTAGCCGTAATGCACAGAATAAAAACCTCAAAGCCCAGAGTTGCTCGTTCATAGCTCAGGAGACTTAATGGAGTTCTCAGTTGGGTTCCCAGTAAGTATCAACTTGGTCTCGGATGTTTCTCCTATATTTATTTAGGATTAATAAGAATAAATACTCAGATGTTTGTGGAGCTGTAAATTAATATATGACTGGGAATAGCATCTCAGATCAGTTGGTTTTTAAGGAATTAGAGTAGAAATTATGTATAATTAGGCTATATATTAAGATCATTGACATATGATTCCAGTCTCTCGGCAAATCTTAGCACTTGTGAGATTCATAGGGTCTTTTTTTAAAAGGAAAAGGCTGGTTTCCTTGCGATCTCCATTTAATTTCCTGTCTGATGAAAAAGTGTTATCTTTTGTGGTTTTTCTTTTCTTTGTATTGGTTTAAAACTATTTTGATATACACCAAGTGCCTCTAAAAAAGCTGCCTTTTGATAAGTTTTCGATTTGTACTTTTGAAAGTGTCATTTTAAAAGCCACAAATCCTCAGTTGTCAATCATATCTTATAAATGAAATGCTGTCCGCATTTCGTGAACCGTGTTGCTGCTGCCGTTTTTCTGTTTGCTTGTAAACTGGAGACATTTTTAGGAGAGGAAATCGAAAACTTATGCACAAAATGTATTGAACCTGCATTTGGTAACCCAAGTTATGATATGGTTTAGATGGTAGTGAACTCATTCTGGTTTATCTTAATTGGCACTTTTTTCATGATTCTTTGAAGCAATAAAATCACAAATCACATGGTCTTTAGAGAGTGAGTGAGGTGAGTTAAATTAAAATATTAAAGTTTTAGTTAATTCCTCTAACTAACTCAACAAGACAATGGTTCTCCTAATGCAAAGATCTTGGCTTTGATTCCCATTAATATACATTGTTTAAATGTATTGCTTGAATTTGAATGCATGTTTCAGTCTCTTTGAATATAAGCATCTGCCAACAGATTTATAACATGTAATTGGGTTTATGACTAAACACAAGCCAGTATTCGATCCGTACTGAGTGCCAAAGTTTAATATTAAAATAATATGTTATTTATAGCAGAATATTTTATGTTATTGGAACTGTTAATAAGATTTGTTATTTGTTATATAAAATAAAGCAATGACACAAATCATGGTTTTAAACATTCAGACTTGTTATAGATTCACTTGTATTATTTTAGTTTAGTTTTAGGATTCTGTTCAATTTCATTGTATTTTGGTTTCGTCCCTGTTCCTGTTTTCCCTGCTTTCCCGCCTTCCCGGTCATTATTAATTTCCATAATTCCTCCTTAGTTACACTTCTGTTTCAGTTCCAGTTCTGTTCCACTCTGTGTTTTTAAGCCCCTGGTTTTTCTCAGTCGATTGCCTGCATTGTTCCTAGTGTTCATTAAAAGTTTTGTGAATCTTCTTCCTGCCTCACACATCCTCTCAGTAGATATTGCTATACACTAAGGTGAAAAAAAACAACATTTCCTGAAGGTTCTGAAGGTTTTCGTTTCATATTTCAGACTTTATAGAATAAGACAACAAATTTGACTTTATTTTTTCTCAAGTTTCCACTAGGTGTATTTTTCATGCTGTTTCTGGAGAGTATACCAATAATTCATGTGGATTTTAGATTCATAACTCAGATTCATCTCTCTCTCTCTCTCTCTCTCTCTCTCTCTCTCTCTCTCTCTCTCTCTCTCTCTCTCTCTCTCACACACACACACACACACACACACACACACACACACACACACACACACACACACACACACACACACAGACACACAGACAAACAGAGGTATTATTGTATTATTCATAAAAAGCACAAAGCTTAAGGTTGGGTCAGGCAGGTATCAATGAGCAGAAAGTATAAAGTACACACACACCTCTGCTTTTATCAAGCTTTCACACATCACACCACCTCTAGAGGGCATCTGAATACAGAATAGAGAGTTGAGCATGTCCTGTCATTGTTTCTGATATTATTATTTTGATTGTTACTGTGTTGGGTTTACACTAATGGATACTACAGGCCAGAGTGAACGTGAGCGGCTTTGATGGCATCTGTGCTGCTGTCACAGTGCGTCTTTGAACCTGCATCCTGCCGCTCTAAATTCTCTATTCCCTGACTTTGTTGCACATGGTTTTGAAGTCCAGAAAACATTGTGATGTTTATTAAGCAGTTGCCATGGCCACAGAAACTCACTCCATATCCTTGAGCATTTTATAGCTTCATGCAGCACTAGAAAATAAAAACAAATAAATAAATAATTCCCAGTATTTTTGTCCTGTAAAAATATCTGTAAACATCATGAACAACATCATGTGTTTTAATATATATTTTTAAGGTATTATTTTATACCTTATAACTTAAGAACAAAATTATAAGGTAAAACAAAAAAATCAAACTAAAGCTACAGGTTGACTCTGCAAAGAAAAACTCGCGCTCACAGGAAAAAGCATAGATTGACTACAATATAATCTGATATTAATATTTTGTAGTTTCTCTCTTGTTTTTGCATGTGTTCATATATTTTTGTCCAGGCTGTCTTACAAACGAATATGTCCGCTTAATTAGGCATGTTTCATTGCATTATTATCACAAATATAACATTTGACTCAAAGCACAACCATGCAATATGCTTACAAACACGTAAACAAATTTGAATTATGGGTGAGGTCACTGGACATCACTTTTAGCCACTACTGTAAATGGATAAAATCTTAAAATACAGATTAACAGTATACAGAGAAAACTTAGTAAACACTAGTAACACACGAGATGACGCATGTGCATGATTGGTTTAATAATAATGGTCATTGTGATGTTTCTAGGAACTCTTAAGAGAGAGTCTGTAAAGCAGCCTGAAGTCCGGCTCATCTCCATCTTCTCTCCGGTCGTGTCGAACATCCCTGCAGCTGAGTACATACTGAATAACCTGAATAGAAATGTGCTAGAATTCAATACCAGCCACTCCTGATTCAGTTTCCATCAAGTTTTTGACACTCAAAATATGTACAAATGTAATTCCATAACATCTGCTCTGTGACATTGATCACTTTCTCTTCATTTTAAATGGCTGAAAAACAAATAAGGTGAGTTTTATTTATAGAGAAATGGCCAGTACTCACTGTAGAGTACAAATAGTTGGCAACCAGAACTACACAAGTGACCTGTGAACACAATAAGGTGAACTCTTTTTAGATGGCATAGTTTCTATTGTACACTTGTGTAATGTTGTTTCAGCTTGCCTGCTAAACTCATCAATGGAGGCATTGCTGGATTGATTGGTGTCACTTGCGTGTTTCCGATTGATCTGGCAAAAACACGCCTCCAAAACCAGCAAAACGGATCTCGCATCTACACTAGCATGTATGTTTTATGTTCCTTTTATCGTCTGAGCAAACAAATGCCTATACTGAATAGGTGTTTCATTCACAGGTCTGATTGTCTGATAAAAACCATCCGATCAGAAGGATTCTGTGGGATGTACAGAGGTGATCAAGTCATACTTTTTAACAATGTATAATTTGGTTTACATCATTTGGAAGTGTTCATGCTGTGGAAAACTTTCCTTCTCAATTTTATTTCTAGGAGCTGCGGTTAATCTGACTTTGGTAACTCCAGAAAAGGCCATTAAACTGGCTGCCAATGATTTCTTCAGACACCAGCTCTCTAAAGATGGGTGAGAATAAAAACACTTTTTTACATTTGGGGGGAAAACAACAAACAGAACTTCATTTCTAATTAAATTAGAATTCTGCAATTTAAGAAACTGAGATACATTCAGGAATTTGCAGCTGCATTTAATTTAAATGCATTCAGAGTTCTATTTCTATTTTTTTTTAATTATTAATCATATTTATGTAATTATAGTACTATATTTGGAATATATATATATTTTTAGCTGTTTTACTTTTTGACCCTGTCCATTTCTAAAGGGTAGATAAATAATAAATAAATAAATATTGGGTTGAGATCTGGTGACTGCGGGGGCCATTTTAGTAGAAAACCAATTTGAAATGATTCGAGCTTTGTGACATGGTGCATTATCCTGCTGGAAGTAACCATCAGAGGATGGGTACATGGTGGCCATAAAGGGATGGACATGGTCAGAAACAATGCTCAGGTTGGCCATGGCATTTAAACGATGCCCAATTGGCACTAAGGGGCCTAAAGTGTGCCAAGAAAACATCCCCCACACCATTAAACCACCACCACCAGCCTGCACAGTGGTAACAAGGCATGATGGATCCATGTTCTCATTCTGTTTACGCCAAATTCTGACTTTACAATCTGAATGTCTCAACAGAAATCGAGACTCATCAGACCAGGCAACATTTTTCCAGTCTTCAACTAATACTATCTAAAATAAAACGGCCATCTTCCACAACATATCTAGGTTTTTATAGGACTTTTTTCTGCTAAGTTTAATCAGAAATGACAAAGAATTCATCAAAGAATGAAAATAGCGAAAATATCAATACAAAATACATTGTTTGGCCAATAGAAATTGTAATTATAAAATGCATGTGACAACTTGAAACAACCTGACATTTATGAAATTACCCTTTTGTACAATCAAAGTTCAACCTTTCAGACTAGACCTTCATAGTTCTAGTGATTCGTATTCATTTAAAATAATTAATTTGCTCATTTGCATGACTCATTTACTGGGAATGTGCTCAGTAGTGGGACGTAATGGAAGTCTCATAACTTATTTAACAGTTGCACTGATTTAGAAAGAGGAATGCTCATTTTTTTAATTTATTCTTTTTTTTTTTGCTGTGGGCATAATGTAGGCTGGGTGAAGTCTTATTTTTTAAGGGAATGAATCCACTGCACCGCTGGATTTGCAGAATTTGAAAAAAAAAACAGAGCTGAGCTGATCTGATAAAAGGCTTCTATATGCTTCTGCATTATAGATAGAAATAGCGGTACAACTCACATCTTGAATACCTGGAGCTGGGTGAGCATCTCTGTGGTGACTAATAGCTAGACTGCTAAATTATTTATTAATACAGTTCAGACTGCAATGAACAGATAAATTATTCAAATAAGTGTGTGTGAGTGATTGTTTGGGTGTGTGATGTCATCACACAAGGTAAGGGTCTGAGCCCAGAGCTTCTTGTTTACAGAGGAAAGGGGCTTATCGTCATCTTAAAATAATGCTCCTTCCTTCTCTCTCCCTCTTTATCTTTTTGTTTTTCTGGCTCTCTCTCCCAGACAGAAGTTGACATTGGTTGGAG
The DNA here is from genome assembly GCF_016745375.1 of Pimephales promelas. The sequence continues at coordinate 25,198,142 of NW_024121876.1, read as the reverse complement.
AAATGTTGGCTGGCTGCGGGGCGGGTACCTGCCAAGTTAGTCACTCTCTCTGCTGCACTCATACGACCCACATTTCTCACAGAAAGAAAGAAAGAGAGATGTGAAGTTACACTTAAAATGAATTATATTAAACCCTAAACATTCCTTCAATCTTTTATCTAACTTCTGTCTCTATGCGGTCTGTGTTTTGACAGGTGATTGTAACCACTCCAATGGAGATGTTAAAGATCCAGTTGCAGGATGCCGGCAGAATAGGTAAAGATATACAACTTTCTGCCATCGTTGATACGTCTCTTGTCCACTGATAGTGTCTTTTACATGAAGGTTTTTACGTGTACATGCCATTTCTGCAACATGTGTAATGTGTGCAACATTCGAAATGCACAGGTTACTACATTTGGCAAAATGTGGCGTGCACAACAGAGCGATAATGTTGCATCCCACAAACCAATTCACTTAAAATGACCTTGACCACAATATCAACTGTAGATTATAACAGGACACCACTTGCCGAATTAAACATGAAATGTGTCAGCATTGTAGCATAGAACAACATAAAAACCTTGCTACATACACTTTTTATTATATTATTTATATATGCTATTTATTTGATCAAAAACACAGTAAAACATATGATATAATATGAAAATTTTGTAAATCACTGTTTTTTTTATATTTTAATATCATGTGATGTCAAAGCTGAATTTTCAGCATTACTCCAGTCTTCAGTGTCGCATGATTCTTCAGAAATCATTCTAATATGCTGATTTGCTGCTCAAGAAACATTTCTTATTATTAATGTTGAAAGCGATAGAGCTGCATGATTTTATGGGAACCGTCATGCATTTTTTTTCAGGAATATTTGAAAAATAGAACGTTGAAATGAACAGCATTTATTTCAAAAAAGATATCTTTTGTAGTATTATAGATGTTTCTTTAATGTCACTTGATGTCGATTTAATGTCGATTTGATGCTAAATAAATAGATAAAAAGTATCAATACCTTGAAAAAATCTTACTGACCAAACTTTTGAACAGTAGTGTATAATTTGTGTGATTAATATGCAATTCTGAATATAGCCAATGTGTCTAACAGAGGCCCAGAGGAATCTAATTGGCCGGGATGGAGGAGGAGGGGCTAAAGCGAATGTTGTTCAGCGGAAGTCTCCCACAGCTCTCCAACTCTCTAGAGATCTGCTGAAGGACAAGGGCATCACTGGTCTCTATACGGGACTGGGGGCCACTCTATTACGGTAGTCTGACAGGGTCGCTCAAACTGTGGGACGCTTTTAGTCATAATGTGCTCTCTCTCCATCCTTTGTCTCACAGTGACGAACTCTCTCTCTTTCTCTCCCTCAGGGATGTGCCCTTTTCCATCATCTACTTCCCACTGTTTGCTAACCTGAACAGCCTAGGCAGGAGGAACACTGACAGTTCAGCTCCATTTTACATCTCCTTCCTCTCTGGCTGTCTTGCAGGGTGTACTGCAGCTGTTGCGGTCAATCCTGTGGATGGTGAGATGATCTATCTATCTATCTATCTATCTATCTATCTATCTATCTATCTATCTATCTATCTATCTATCTATCTATCTATCTATCTATCTATCTATCTATCTATCTATCTATCTATCTATCTATCTATCTATCTATCTATCTATCTATCTATCTATCTATCTATCTATCTATCTATCTAATTTAAAATGTATCAAATTTAAAATGTATCAAATTTAGGTTTGTCAGCCAATATATTATATTGAACAATTGTATTTGATATTAAATCCACAAGGGGCACATTTTACCCCGGTATTTATCCCGGTCTTAGACCCAAACAGTTCAAAAGTAATCTTAGAATGAAAAACAAATCAGAAAAGATTGGTATGTGTGTAATAATGTGTGACACTATTATGACAAAACCATTAATTTTAAAACAAACAAACAATTAAGTCATATGTCAGTAAGCCAATATCAAAGTGATTGCGTCTCAGATTTCATTTCAGCACTTAATTCAGTCAGGCAGTGACTATTTTTTAAAAGCCTTAGTATCTCATATAGCAAATATAGTATTAAAAAGTTTCCCTTTCCCCCCTAAAAACCCTAATAATGTCAGCAAACATTACATCATGTCATAAATATCTTGCAATACCAGTATAGCTATGTTTACATTATTAAAGCTACACTGTGTGATTTTTACCCCCATCTAGCGGTGAAAAGGTATATGACCATCCAGTGAATAGTTTCTGTTCCTCTCAATTCCGATTTCGTTTTAACTCCTACGGTGGCCAATGTAGTCCAAGATTAACATGGCTTCCAGTTCGACCTCGTCCGTGAGTGTTAACTCAAACGTAAACGCGAAAGGCAAAGCTTGAATTAACGGGTATGTCCCTGTTTGGCTAATGTACTTTCAAGATGGAGGGGCAACATGGCGACCGACATTAGAACCTCTTATCCATATGTGTTTTCAATGGCATATTATACACTCACGAGAATACTTTATTACTTGAACGAAGTAAATGTACATTAATGAGCACGTATATTTTTGAAAGAACTAAGTGTTTTTAGCTAAGAATAAACTAAAAGAGTTACACAGTGTAGCTTTAATATTAACTGGCTTTTTATTAATGCATTACAGTGAGTGACAGCCGTCTATGGTCTCACAGTGGCTTACCTCATTTTAGTTTAGTGTTAAGTGATTAATTTACACCAAAACAAAAGATAACGCATGCCTTCATTTCAGAAAACATTGTTTTTGTCTTACATTTTTAAAATGAACCCAGAGAAGCACAGTGCAGAGTTGTTGTTTTTTTTGTCCGTTTATTTTCGTGAATTGGAATGTGTGCAAAGGATTGTGGGTGATTGAAGGACGTGAAGAAGACACTCTAAGCATCCTTCAAAACGAGCTGAATGAAGGACGTGAAAGGAAGGTTGCCTTCCATTGATCCTTTAAATTGAGACAGCCTTCAGCGGCGCTTTATGGTGGGGCAGCCTTCCGTTTCAGAAGCACCCTATATGTCACACACACAAATTGGCATTGAGCTTTTGACATGTGCACACTACACAAATATACAGTTTCCCATTGTTGGCACATACTAACAATCCTCAAATCATTTTTTTTCTATTTTATTGATCTATTTTTACACAAATTGGCATTGAGCTTTTGACATGTGCACACTACACAAATATACAGTTTCCCATTGTTTGCACATACTAACAATCCTCAAATCATTTTTTTTCTATTTTATTGATCTATTTTAATTATTATTGATCTATTACCTAATTAGGAGATGATGAGCACAAAAAGCATTTTGCCCTGCTGCTTATATTAATTAAGCAGTAAAAATGCCCCTTCCCGCACCACAAACAAGGCGTCTTATGGATGAAAGTCCTAAGGACAGTAACACTTTAGAATAATGGTCCGTCATTAATAAGTAACTATGCAGGAAGTAATGTGGGACTAATGAGTAGTACATTAACACTTCAGCTATGTATTAGCTAATATAAAAACAAGCTTAACTAATCAGTAAGTAATATTAAAGTTAGGAGATCCTTATTAGTTAACTAATAATTACTGAATGAGATTTGCCTCATTAATAACTATTAACTAACTGACAAATTATAAAGAACATTATGTGTGTCTGAGATGTAATAAGTAATGATTTTTACTCTGAATATAGTCATAAAAATGCATCACTAATTACTCAAGTGTTACCTAGTCACTATCCAGGAACTACTAGTGATCTGGATACATCTTTTTTACTAAAATAAAGGTCCAAAACACTAGTAGACCTTGAAGAGTGGCATTTTTTTGACCATGTTCTGAGTAAAAAAAAAAAGGACAATCTTCAAGTAGTTCTTCTAATTATTAATTACCTAATATGGGACTATCTCCTACATTTGATATTACTTACTGATTAGTTGCTTGTTTCTATATTAGTTAGAAGCAGCTGAAGTGATAGTGTACTACTCATTAGTCCTGCATTACTTCCTGCGTAGTTACTTATTAATGACAGACCATTATTCTAAAGTGTTACCGGAAGGACTGATGGGAAAACTTTGTTCCGCAACACTTCACATGTGATGAGTAGAAGGAGAATATTAGATTAACACATCATTTACACGCTAAACAATGTTGGGTTGTTTGAACCCAAATTTGGGTAAAATATGGACAAACCCAAATGTTGGGTTTAAAAATGTAATTAAAAACTTTCATACATTTTTTAATTACAATTTTAACCCAACATTTGGGTTTGTCCATATTTGACCCAAATTTTGTTTGAAACAACCCAGCATTTTTTTTTTAGAGTGTATTACACTATATTCAACAACAACACGTCATTCGTCCCTATGCCATTTCTACATCATTGCACATGCGCAGAATGTTTCAGTTTGGGTTTTCAATCAGATCAAGTGTTTACATGTCCAATCAAATGTAATAAAAAATGTTTAAACCACCCCTTCGCAATTGGAATGAAATTTCAATCGTATTTGGCCAATTTATTACGATAGACGTGGTTACATGTGACCCCTATGGGTCATTTAAAAATTTTTAGTAGTATTTATTACAATCAGATTATTAGGATCATTAAAAGCAGCTAGTCTCTTGTGTGAATGCAAACTAATCATTTGTATGCATGTGTGTTTGTGCTGCAGTGCTAAAAACCAGGCTTCAGTCTTTGGCCCGTGGATGTCATGATGAGACTTACAGCGGAATGAAAGACTGTATCCGGTAACATACAAGTTTAGTTTCCTCCATCACACAAAAAGTCTTCCATCTTTTTTTTAACTCTCTGAACATCTCTTAATCTTCCCCTACAGTAAGATTCTCCGTCACGAGGGTCCCTCAGCGTTCCTGAAGGGGGCGTACTGTCGCGCACTGGTCATCGCTCCGCTGTTTGGCATCGTACAGGTGGTTTATTTCCTAGGAGTCGGGGAATTTGTTCTCGGTCTCCTGCATGGACAAAAACACTGAATGTTTACAGTGGATGGAGCCGCTACTTGTATTCAAACCATAGCAATAATAATGATAAATTGATCAATTATAAATAATGAATTATAAACGATACATACTGAAATTTTTGTATTCATTTTAATAGAAATTAGTATGCTAGAAACACATTGATTTAAATGTAATGTTTTGTAATAATAGTAGAAAGACGGAAATGGTATTTTCCTGTAAAATGTACTCCAGTAATTTTTGTTTTATTTACAACTTTTAAAAAACAAAAAAAACAAAAAAAAACAACAGCATTTTTTGACAGTGTAGGTTTGACATCAGCATTGAAAACCAGGTTCAATAATCAGTCTATCAGTACAGATTGACAATAGCTCTGCTCCAAAAGATAGTGAGCTGCCTGTCTAGATAGTATTTTAGCCTAGTAGTCACTTTTTATTGACTTTTTTTTAGTAATCATCATAACTTTTAACTTAAAAGTTTGAACTTATAATTTAAAACCTCCAAAATTCATCATGTGATTTAATTTTTGAGCAATTTTCTAGTCAAAATTATTTTGTGAAATATACATTGTGTAAGATAAAAATGTTTAGTTCAGTACATTTGCTTACAGTAAACTCTTTTTAAATGTAATTTTTTTTTTCACTTCTGTAAAAATCTGTCGAGTGTCTTTAAAAAGAGATTCGAGGTCTGTATTCCAAGGCATTCATTAATTACAACCATTTAATTCAAAACTCCTGATATTTTTAAATAGTATTACTTTTATTCAACAGGGATGCATTAAACTGATCAAAGGTAACAGTAAATACATTATTTATGCTCCAAAAAATATATATATTTCAAATCAATGCTGTTCTTTTGAACTTTCTATTCATGGAAGAATCCTGAAAAAAATGTTTTCACAAAAACATGAAGCAACTGTTTTCAACATTGATTATAACTGTGCCTTGAGCATCAAATCATATTAGAATTATTTCTGAAGGATCACGTGACACTGAAGACTGAGTAATGATGCTGAAAATTCAGCTTTGACATGACCGGAATCATTCATCAAATCAAAATGTATTAAAATTGTAATAATATTACTGTTTTTCTGCATTTTTGACCAAATAAATGCAGCATTAGTGAGACTTCTTTCAAAAACATTCAAATTACAGACCGCCATTTTAATAATATACTTCTTCATCCACAGAATATTTTCCATTTACCTTCTGATTATTGCAGATTTTTATGTTGAAAAATGAGTAATTTATGGACAACTCAAACATTTTAATTCAACAAGAGAGAATGATTCTCTGTAGTATGAAATCTGTAATTACAAAGCATTTTACTTTTAAGCTTGTTTTTATGATTAAGATCAAGCACAGCGGTTTCCTTCGTGGAGCGTTTTATCGAATTGTGTTTACCTTGGTCTTATCAGAATCAAAAGAGACAAACAGCTTTCTTTGAGCTTGTTTCTGTGCATAAAGGTTGGTTGAGTGCCACACACACACACACACACCTAAAACAGATTATCTTCAAAACAGATTTTAATTGCACTCTATATGAAATTGCTGCTTAGGGTTAGAGGTTAAGAATAGACCCTGAGCATAATATTGGAGCAATATTAATACAGTTCAGCCTTGCAAGCACTGCACAATGAGAGAACACAATGAGGGGATTGTGGGAAGACATTCTGTTAACCACTCAAGCAAATCAAGGTGGCAGGAGAAATGCATTGATTGCTAGGTATGTGATTGTATCTGCAGGGGCTTTAGATCCCATTTAGTATTCGGAGCACAGAGCCTTTTCCCATGGCTTTTAATAGCTTTCACGCCATACTGTCCAAAGGGACATTTTGAACTATACACCGGTCGCTATTTTCATCTGTGCGCTGTAGTGGCCGTCTCTCTATTTCATTCTAATCTCTGCCATCTCCTCTCTGCTCTAATCATAGCTCTCTGGCCTCATCTCGGGAAAAATTTTCTATCTCCCTGGAGGCCGCTGTGATTGATTTTTGTGTGTTTTGTGCGCCGGAAGTATATTTCGTCTCAATAGTATACGACAGAAGTGGCGGAATCGCAAACATATTCTGGGAGATCCGTTTCATCTTGATATCATAGACTTGAAATGGCCGTGCTTGAGGCGCTGATTGCGAACTCGCAGGAAGGACATGCGATGCATGGACAGCTCTAATAACTATGTTCGTGTCTTTGTCTGTGCCTTGGGGAATATCTGTCTGCCGTCTACATTGTCCTCTGATTTCTGCTCGTAATGAAGCCAGACCTTTTTATGTGCAGCCAGTGAAGTCACTTTGTAACTGAGATGCAATAGAGACGAAGGGAACAGTGGGAGTAAATCTTCACAAAGGGGCTTCAGAAACGCATTTCTTTACTTGAGTGCCACAATTTTTAGAATGGTGTTGCAAAAGATGTTGAAGACGAGCACAATGGTCAAAAAGCGCGGCCACATTTCAATTGGAAACGACCCGTTCGGGAATTTGACCCAAATTTTACATTGGGTTCAGTTGGTAATGTCAATTTGACCAATAGAAAGCAGCTTGTTTAGAAAGTGACTTCTGTTTGAGTTGTGCTTCATACATCGTCACGTCTTTGACAAGGGAAAAAGAAATGTGATTGCATCTTAAATATATATATTTAAAGGGTTAGTCACCCAAAAATGAAAATTCTATCAGTAATGACTCACCCTCATGTTGTTCCAACCTCTTAAGGCTTTCGTTCATCTTCGGAACACACACTCTAAAACAATGCTGGGTTGTTTGAACCCAAATTTGGGTAAAATATGGACAAACCCAAATGTTGGGTTAAAAATGTAATTTCAAATTTTAACCCAACTTCAACTTTCACTTTCAACTGTGCAATTTTTTTAATTGCATTTTTAACCCAACATTTGGGTTTGTCCATATTTGACCCAAATTTGGGTTGAAACAACCCAGCATTTTTTAACCCTCTGGGCTTCTTCGTAAATGGGTTACACTTAGCTTCCTCCCGGTCAAAAACGGACGAAGCCTTAAAATTTTACGCTACTTCTTCCCAGGATAACCATTCAAATATATTTTTGTTCTATAATATTTTCTGATTATTATTTAGAATTTTTAGAATTTTTTATGATACTTTGCATTAATTATATAATTTTTATGAGCTATTTTTTCCATTAGAATTAATATACATATTTTTATTTTATATTGTTTTTTTTTTTTTTCAATAAATACAACATTTCATATCAAAATAGAGTGTCAGCTAATAAAAAAAAATAATTCAAGTAGAAGAGCGCCACCTAGTGGCTTTAAAAAATAGTCACATGTGTGCAATGTTCTGTACAGCCTGTAGGCTGCCTATAGCTTCCTATTCAAATACATAGAAAGGCTTTTTGATTCTTTTTGTTGGTTTAGACATGATTTCTCATGTCTGTGTGCGTGTGTGTGCGCATTTGAGCAAGATTTTTTTCTCATTTATTGATTTTATTTTTCATATTCTACAAATTTGCTGGTGCAGTCTTGCCAGTTTATCTGTGTATGTGTGTGTGTGTGTTTGTGTGTGTGTGTGTGTGGGGGGGTGGTCTTATTTGCACTCTTGATGTTCTAGAGTGTCACCCCTTCATTGCTGTACACTTTTTTTCTGCACAGTTGCTGATCTGTAGCTTGTACCACCAAAAGTTTTTCTGAGTTTTCCTATTTTTTCGTATTTCCCATTCATTTCCTATGTCGGTCATTTTTGACCGGGAGGAAGCTGTGTGACTTTTTTTTTTTACGACCCTTTAACAAATCTGAATCATCTCCTTGATTTTTTTGTGTGTTCATATAGGTAATACAACAAAAGTCACCAAGTTTCAGCCCGATCCGATCAAGCAAAAAAATTAAACATTTCAAAACGTAACAGTTTTCGGTCATTTTTGACCGAAGAAGCCCAGAGGGTTAAGGTGCAAATTAAGACATTTTTGATATAATCTGAGCGCTGTCTCACTCCTCCGTATGCCTCTATGTAATTTAAACTTGCCGGCCCAGAAAGTTAGTAAATACTAACCTTTTAAGGTATGTTATTTTCCTCAACACTGTATAATCCGCTGCGGACTAACAAAGACACTAAAATAAGCACAAAAAAAAACATACATTTATGTAAACCAAATCTAGGGGCAAGAATGACGTCAGTAGCCTAATCAACCACCCAGAAGAGCATCATCATTTGTTGCTTGCAATGTGAAATTGCATGTTTAGCATTACATAACTTTATGGATCCTATTAAGTCGGGTCACCTTTATTTATTTATATAGCGATTTGTGTAAACACAAAAATAAGGATCAGTGATGCAAATAGAATTCAATTCTGCTGTAAAGCAGCTTTAAAAAAGACAATAGTGCCATTATTCAACTAAAGTCAGTCAGGGCAGGGATATGCAGCTCATATGCATTTAAGGTGGTATAGTCCCCGAAACAGCTCATTTTTAAGCAGGCCCCAAAATGACATTTTCAAATGGTTATAATAAATTAACTATGAGGTATTTTGAGCTGAAACTTCACAAATACATTCTGGGGACACCCGAGACCAATATTACATCTTGTAAAAAGGGGCATAATAGGTGCCCTTTAAAGTTGATAAAACTATGAAAAATAAAATTATAAAACAAAATGAGTTTTGAAATCAGCTTTGGAGAAAACAGTGATGTCATCATCCAGCTGAGTTCAGTTCTCACCCAATAGTGTCAGTGCAGTGAAATCTATAATATTTCTAAATATTAAGCGTCCCCAACTAAGCAAGCCAAAGGTGTCAGTGGCAAGGAAGTCAAACCCCACCAGATGACAAAAATTCTATTAATTTCACCTGAATCCGTAAAAGCAATCTTTCGGCAACAATGTTCTGTTGTTTAACTATGTGATGTGCAGCATGGACTGTGTGCGCAAGGTGAACCGATCAGGAGATCAAGGCTGTAAAATTAGCCAGACCCTTGTGCTAGATTACCTATAAAAACAGTGTGAGATGAAAGGCACGCTTGTTGACTTGAGTTCAGAAGCAACCAGCGAGGCAACTTAATGAATATTCACCTCAAAGGGAGCGAGATAGGAGCTCTGTTCCAAAACCTAGTGAGCTGCCTTGCTGTTTACTGTCTACAGACGGCTGCCTTCTAAGGGGCTGTTCGCGTGTTTTTACTTTGATGAGATGTGATGTGAGCATTAGAATAGAAAACGCAAGGTCTCCAGCTGCATTTTATACCTTTACGGGCAGTTCACACAGAACATGTTTTTGCATTTAATGCAGGACAGTTGAATAGAAAATGCAGTCTCGAGACTTTAAACTTATTTTAACTTGATCGCCACAATTTTTAGAACACATATTGTGCGTGAGACACTGCACAAGACTCAAAACGTGAGCATATTGGTCAAAGAAGTCCATCTAGCACTTGTTTGCATAGAAAAACAATGGGAAAGCTACACAGTGGGATGCAAAAGTGTGATCTGTGTGAATGGTCCCATATTTTACCTTGAGCACCACATTTTTGAAATGCAGCGTCAAGCACGAGACGCTTTAAATAACGTGAGACCCGAGTACAATTTTTGATATGTTTTAGCGTACCTCAAGGGCATCCAAGATGTAGGTGTCTTTGTTTCTACAGTATTTTCAATTTTTATATTTTTAGGTCAAACCGTTCTTGTCTGTCAGTCATATAATGGAGGTCAATGGGGTCCACCTCAAAGAGCATGCACAGAGAAGTCCAAATTAAACATGATTTAATGACTCGTGAATGTAAGTACACATTGATGGCCTAAGACACGAAACGAGCGGTTTGTGTGAGAAAACTGACAGTATTTATATCGTTTTTACCTCTTGTAATCACAGTCACGTCCAAGTACTCTGAAGGCGCTTCTGTCTGCACAAGCGCCAGAAGTGATCTCTCTCGCGACTGTACGCCACTCATTGTTTACACAGATTTCAGAAGTGTTACCCTTCACTGTGAAGATCTAAACATATTTAGATATACAGGAAATTGCAATGGAAGACGATTTCGATATATCAACAGACAACGTTGATTTTTTTTTTTTCCGCAACCGCGCAAGACATCACTTCCGGAGCTTTCCTGCGCTTGCGCAGACCGAAGTGCCCGCGCCTTCAGATCACTTGGACGTCACACAAACCGCTCGTTTCGTGTCTTAGACCATCAATGTGTACTTACATCTACGAGTCATTAAATCATGTTTCATTTGGACTTCTCTGTGCATGCTCTTTGAGGTGGACCCCATATACCTCCATTATATGACTGACAGACAAGAACGGTTTGACCTAAAAATATCAAAATTCAAAATACTGTGGAAACAAAGACGCATACATCTTGGATGCCCTTGAAGCTAAAACATATATAAAAAATTAATTTCAAAGTGAACTATCCCTTTAAAGGCTGCACCTACAGGAACTTTTCACTTATAGAGATTCCTTAACATGCTGCCCAATGCATGCAGCTCACTAGCATTGAATCAAAGCCATGGAGGGTGGATAAAATGTGATTTATTCAGAGTTTGATATGCTAAAGTGATGAAAGGATTATGGGTAAATGTCAAGGATGTTGACACAAATTTGACTTGAGTTTAACTGATTTTACAATAGAAATGTGGAGTCAAGTGGGTTGAGAAAGCAAGTTTGAGTTAAAATGAAAATGCTAAAGCAACAGTCTTTTTGTTTATGGATACGTGTGTTGTGTGCAAAAGAGAACAATACGGACAGACTGATGTAGGAGTGATAGTGTGATATCAATGCGCCAGTGGCTATGACAAGAAGCCAGCATATCAGGTTCTATCTCATTTAGGTGTCCAGCTTCTCTAACTCAAGGTTAAGCCCCCAGCAGATGCACACACACACCCCAGAGGCCAATGAGATGCCAAATGATGCCTGATGCCTTCATTTGTTTTCCCTTTTCAACATTCTTTATGCAAAAACAATACTTTGTAGCCAAACAGATAGTGTTTTAAATTTATTAATATGCTGAATTAATATTTATTTGTTTTTGTTGTTGTTGATTTTTTGTCATTTCTACTTTTAGTTAACGATAATAATCCCGCCTTGAAAATACAGAAATTCATAGAATGCAATGCACAATTTACTCTAACTGATCTCCACGGAGTAACAGTGTTTACAGTACAGACTCAACATCATGGAAATGATGGTTCTCAGGTTGCAGTGGGAGTTTCTGAAATACATATGAATGCTTTTCCTTGGTCGGGGGGTAAATACATTATTCACAAGGACATAGAGATACTCAAGGCCGCTCAACGTTCTCTTATTGAGTCTTTTTGCACAGAATCCACATAAATTATTAGATTTAGATTCCCCTGATCTAGACAGACTGTGTCTGAAAGCAGAAAAAACACCGCCTTGGCAGGTAGAAATGCTTTAAGGTATGTCTGAGTCCAGTTTACTAAGGCATTATGCATTCACCGGCCAGTTTCTGAAAGCAGAGTAGGATATTCCACAATTCTGTACTTACAGTTTAGAATAGAAAGGGAATCTGATGATAAAGCGGCTAAAAGAAGTCAATTAGTTTATACAGTAAATGCAATGTGCAAATTATAAAAAAAATTCTATAAAACATCAACTATCTGAAATACTCTTTAAACAAAAAGATTTAAAACAAGTCTTTGTGATATACTTATTATATATTTATAATTTAGTGAGACATCCCCACAAAATATTCTGTAATTGTGTAAGGGTTATAAAACTAAAACCATAAACATTTTTTTAATTTGAAATACAAATAAAAATTTGATTTAAACAAAATTGCACTAAAATAAAATAGAATAGAAAATCTTAAACTGATTTTATTTCAGCTAGTTCCTATAAGGCAGCAAAATATAAAATAACTGAAATAAAAATGAATGAAAACTATATAAAAAATATAAAAATCGAATCAAATTGACAACAAATTTAGGTTACTAAATCCTAAACTGAGAAAATGCATAAATAAAAACTAATTCTAAATATTAATAAAAACTATAATAGTATCTCAATGATACATGTTTAATAATCAATATGTGCTTTGTCTAAAGCTCTCTTGAATTTGTTCTAGATCATTCTGTTTTGGAAGCCTGTCTGAAACACATTTCTTTAAACGGTACCTTTATATAAAAACACGGTCTGTTTATTCTCTGACTGACTGCAGCATGGCTGCTGTTCCCTCACTGTTTAGAATTATAATGCAACTCTAGTGAAGGTCCTCTAGGGGGCGTCAGTATCACTGGGTTTCATTGGAGAATCTGAACCTGCAGCCGTGAGCTGAGAGTCAATTAGTTTGTTGTGCCGTTTTACCAGCTGGGAAAACAGATTGTCTCAGGTGACACACACTGTAGTGTGCTTTCAAGATGAGACTGAGTGATTTCATAAAAAGAGACATCTCCCAGTGTTTAGGAGGCACAGTGAGTATGATGGCACTCGGCTGCAGGTAATGTTGTCATCAGCACATCAGAAGGTATAATTAGCATAAGCAGCTGTCAATCATCCATCTAGTACAGATGCTAAATAGCTTGCGGGAATGGCAAAACACTGGCTAATCACACACAGCGAAGACCAAATTGATAGGCTTTCAAGTTAAAGAAATCTCGCTTTATTTTGGCATTGTAAAACTGACTCTGTCAAACCATGTACAACATTCTCAAAGCACTACAAAGTGCAGATAAACTCTTATATTGGAATAAGAGTCATTTATATTAGTGATAGCACAATTTATATTAGTAGTTGCTTATGAACTATATTATTTGGCCAATTCAGAATGGTTAATTCAGATTATTAATATTCACAAATGCACATTTGAATTGAACATTGTCATTTATATAATATTGATGATGTTGCCATTGAATAAAAGCAACAAAAATATATATATATTGACTGTGTTTTTAATATGCCTGTTCAGAGGGTTATAAACTAAAGCATGACTCGAGACGAGAGACATATTTCTTGTAGTATAAGGGTCATAGAGCAATACAAATTTTTCATTATGTCATTATGAAATGAAAGCTGCAATTGTATTTTCTTCCGTAAAGTGTGGTGCAGGAATGACGTCGCTTTGTAAGCCAATCAGCAGTTAGCATCTTGACAAAAGGCCTTTTCCATAGATTATCACTAAAAAAAGCTCTCTGATTAAGTTTATGATGCTTACAAATTTTTGTCCAATCAAGATCATTTTCACAATTTTTTATGAATATAAAGCCAAAATGCAGTCGCAAGAAGGAAAAAAAACTCGGCTATAAACAATCCAATCACAATCGCTAAGCTTCCGACAACTCTTTTAGTTTTTTTTATCTAAAACATTTTCCAAGAAACTTTGTGTTAGAATAGTTTTTAAGAGCACAATTATGAGCATAACGAGGCTGTAAAAGCCGAGCTGAGCTTAGCTTATCTTTTCGGATGATGACGTTCTCTCAATCCCATTTAGCCATCTGTAAGCAACCGCCTATTTAAGACACTTAATAGCTTGAATAATCACGTGTGGGGTAATACCAATGTGTTTTATGTTCTAGAATAAAACGTGAAAGTGTCTTGAGCTTGTTCACCATTTAACCAAAATCCCATTTAAAAAACCCATCGACTTCAGGATGATGGAACCGGAAGAGCGTTTTGGCCAAAGTGACTTCACACCTGCACCACTCTATTGCAACAAATATACGAGTGAAAGAAAGAAAGAAAAAATGTTGGGTGGGACTTGATTTTGTCCATTGGAAATTGATTGGATGGTTGTGGTTTTCTATTTGTGGATCTCATATGAGTGATATTGTCAGAGAAGAGATGACTTACAGGTCCTTTTGTAAGATTAAGAGGTAAATGTTGCCATAGTGAAACAAGATTCATTCTTGAGTCAGCTAAATAAAACTGACAGATATGAAAAGAGTCCACACTGAGATCAAGACTCAAACTTCGCATGCACAAAAATCCTGAAAAGGGTCATAAAATATGGTTAAACAGTAAGCTTGAATTATAAAAAAGTGAGAGCATGGATGAACACAAAACAGCGAGTGGCCCAACTGAAAAGTATAACATGGTGAAGAACTATAAGCCTGGTAATGTAAGTTACTTTGGATAGTAACCAAATGCACAAATGTCATGTCAAAGTTAAAAATATATATTCAGGTCAAAGGTATATGTGTATTTACAACATTCAAGAACACACTTCATCAAATGTCAAGAAGTTCATTAACTTCTATAGATAAGCTGAAAGTATGAAGCATTCATTTGAGAGATTGAGGGGGCAAGTGTACAAGGTTAGATGATTAAATGCTAAAAATCATATTAGAAAACCAATAAGCAGCAAAATAATGACGAGACATCACTTAAATGATATTACAAAACACCCCCAAGTAAATTTCTATGCCATAACCGTCACAAAATAATTTACTCTTCAGCTGTGCATGTGGTTAAATCGCAAGATATCAGATAAAATTGGGAGGGTCATATATTTCTTTATTCAATATCCAATCATTGTAAATTATTGGAAACATTTTCAATCGTGCTTGATGTATGAATTGATCTGATTGGCTGATGGGAACCGTTTATTCAGCTGCTGTCCCATTTTATCTTGATGACTTTTAAGAGATATTTATGATTTATCTAAATCAGATTTATATTAAACTACGTTCATTTAGCTATGTGCAAAACATTTACTGCCAAGCCACATTAGAAAATAAATATAACCCATTTAATCACAATTCAATCACATTTTACTGTACAGGTTCCCTGTTTTCTTTTATAGATATAATAGATTTCCCCATTTTATCAGAACACGGTTACTTTTGGCATTTAAATGGCTCGGGCTTAACCAGTTTTTGTGGCATTTTCAACATATAATCATAAAATAAGCCAGAGAGCAGTCTTCAGAGGTATTTAAACGCTGCTCAAGGCGATTGACACGTCCCAATTTACTCGACTTCATCCACACAAACTGAGATTTTAGAGCTCGTGCCATCAGCTGGCGGTCACACGGACGCGCAACTCACCACTCCTTGCCCTCATCTCTCTTCCTTCAAACATTCTCTCTGCCATCTCCAGAATCAGCCGAATGAGGGGACTGGGAAAGAAAAACAAGTGAGTGAAAGAAAGAAATAAGCTGGGAAGGAGAGAGAGAGAGAGTGAACGCGCGAGCGCGGTGCTCCATGGTCACTCGCCCATTGGAAGCTCGAGAGCACATTTTGGATTCGACTTTTTCTTGGAGGGGACTTGGGCAAGAAACAAGCGTTTGTTGGCGTGCCAAAGGCGAACAGCCATGCACCTGAATCGGGAGGACGAGGAGGGAAAAGGTGAGATACTTTGGTGGATTCCGCTCGTTTGTTTTCAGTCAGAATGCCCGCCCTTGAACGGCAGACGATGTGGCGGCACCCGGTACCGCTCGTGTACGGGTCAGTACCGTGCCATTCCGAATGAATTTCGCTTTAATTTGCCCTTAACTGCAAACTGTCAGTTGCCGAACGTGCAAACAGGTGCAACCAGGTTTCTCTATATACATTTGTTCGCGTTTGGACACATATAGCACCTGTTGTTGTGTTGTACCGTGAAGGTAAATACATTTACCTTGGCGCCTTTGAGGGAGTTGTCATCCATGCACGCGCAAGGTCATCATCTCTCATCACCACATAGAGGATATCTGCGCGTGCGTTTATTGTTCCGAGTGTGCGTGTGCTCGTCTTGTTCATTGTATCATGCCAAACATGTATCACAAGAATTTTGCTCACTTTTTCGTATAATATAGAGAAGGTGAGGATGGGTCATTAGGAGGACGAAGGGACACTGACATGCTTTGGCCTCTGCCCCCTCCTGTTGCGCGCCACGAGATTTGTCAGGTGGGAAAATTACGATGGTCAATTCTTATTTGTGTACAGACTGAGTTTTGTGTGGAGAGAGACTACTGTGGCAGGAAAAATAAGCGTGTTGCAAGACGTCAAATAAGAAGGCAATCATTTGTGATGCGAGATGCCAGTTGAGATATAAATAAATAAAAAGCCTAGGATTAACCCTTGAATGTCAGGAACATATTTTAATTTATGGCTATACACCAATTCAGTAATGACGTCAATTTGTAGACCAACCCGGAAGGCTAAATGGGCTCGAGTAGGCTACCCTTGGGAATTTCTTGTGGATTTTTCGAACAGTTCCGGTATAGTCTTTCCCATTGTCAGGCTCCAAGATATTCAGGGTCAGTGTTCAGGACATTTAGATGATGCAAGAGTTTTTTTGTAATATTTATCTCAGACACTGGTCCCCTGTTAACATGTAAAAAACATAAACAAATATCAGACACATACACAATAATTGTATTTGTACTTCATTTCAGGTCAAGTTCAGCTCACATGAAAGGTTTGGATCCACTACAATAGTGGAAACTGCAGGAATTTTTAATGTTTGTCAGGAACTGCTTGTGATGGAATTGGGAATATTTGAGGGGCAATTTTTAATTCTGGTTGCTGTTTCATGAGTAGTTTGTTCTATTACTTGCTTTTACTGTTTAATTTGGCTGAAAAGCCTTGTGACTTACAACATGGCTTTTGTTAGACTTATTTAGTAGACTTATTTGACAATATAGCAATTGACTTAAACTTACTGTGAGAAATGTTTTCTGCATTAAAAATGTTTTTTTTTTTTTTTTATTAAACCATGGTGACTGATTGTTCCCTCCTCAACACCATAGTTTAGTTATTTTTTCCCTCAACATGGTACCTGTGTTCATTGCTGGGTAACCCATTCGGCGACATATAGGCAAACCAATTGGAGGGACAGATTAACAAGCCAATTTCATAAAATCGTATTGATTTACTTCTTGTCTGACGATAGCTGTTACTGTATAGAGGTATACAAAGTGTTTGCCTTTACAGTAAATCATGTGTGTCCCACCTTTTCTGTTGGCTGTTTAGAATCAAAGCTACTAAGCCATGCCAGATTTGTGAATGAATCTCTCTTTTGAGTCGATTCTTTTCAATTAAAGGGATAATTCAATCAAAAATGAAAATTCTGTCATTAATTACTCACCCTCATGCATTCCAACACCTTAAGACTGTAGTAGGCCATGGCTTGACGGCAGGGAAAAAATAAACCAAACAATTTTTAAACTTTTTTTTTTCAATAATAAAAGGTTGTGTGCCGATTCAATTAAAAATCCATATCATAGGCTATATTTTAAAATATTATATAATTCATTGAAGCCTGTTTGTCATGTATAATACACCGACCAATCGTCATCTGGCACAACACCTTCAAATATCATTGGATAATGCGAAGTGGAGTGGTTATTTTCCGGTCATTTATAGATAAATCGTTTGAAAATTACATGGACAGACGAAGTTACATTTATGAAGTGATCTTAATCTGCGTCATTGAACTAATGGATGTTAATTGACTACAAAGCTTAACACAAGAATTAACCTTATTGGTTCTCGCAAGTAAAGCAAACATGTTTGAGCTTCTGTTTACCACAACTGTGTGAGTTGATGAATGTGTATACGTGAATAAAAGCCTAAATTCAATCCGTTCATCATATAAAGCGATCGTGTCTCTTCTAAATATTTGGACTAAACCGCTCAATTCGCATTGGATTAGTTTTACGATCTCTTTATTAACTTTTTGAAGCATCAAAGTAGTAGTTGCGTAGCTGTCTATGGAGGGACAGAAAGCTCTCAGATTTCGTCAAAAGATCTTCATTTGTGTTCTGAAGATGAACGAAAGTTTAACAGGTTTGGAACAAATTAATAACAGAATTTTTATTTGTGGGTGAACTATTCCTTTAACTGTTTAATATGTGAGCAATGAGCATAGTGAAGTCTGATTTGTAAATGGATCGTACGTTTGACATGGTTCTTTCAGTGACCCCGTGTCCACATTTTATGGTTTTTGTCATTTTGTCCCACCCAAATCTTAAAGTCTGCACGATAGTCTGTTCTTTCCTATTATATATCCAAGAACAGCTTCTCGAACAAGAAAAAATGTAGGGCGGGACATGATTTTGTCCATGGAGAATTAATTGGATGGTTTTGGTTTGCTATTGGTTGATCTGATCTCATGTGAGTGAATGATTCAGACTTGCTACATGCACAACAGAAGGTATTTTGTATTCAAACCTGTTTGCCTGTAACAGCAGCGGTAGCTGTATTTCAGCAGTGCGTTTGTCTTGACATTCAACTTATGTTTCTTGAGCAAGGGTCATTAATCAGAAACATACAACCTGGATCTGCAATGACTTTGCTTTTGCAACTTTTCTTTTGAAAAACAAAACAACAAACTAACAAAAAACATAAATAATATTTATAATTATCTGGCTTTAGCTACTTTTCACAACATATTATTATGTATGTTCTGAAATATACTGTATAATATAACAGAATATATATTAATATGTAAATTTAATTAATGTTTAAAAATTAATTATGATCATATTTTTTGTTTTGATTGTCAATCATGGCCACATTGTGGGGTGGGGGTGGGGGGTGGGAAGTCGTAGATAATATCATGTTCCCACAGTTTTATCATAGTAAAAACAACTGTAGTAAGTAACAGCTATAAGCATTACTGTGGCAATATTTTGTAAGGCATGTTAATTTTATTAGAAGTTTTATTAGCGTTGTGGATGTAATCAGCTTTAGCTCGTCTTTATGTGAATTCAGCTGGGAATCTCCTGCTGAATGTATTGCCAGAGATTTCATGCTGTACTAGACAAAAGCAGATTTTGTAAGCACGGATTTGAGAATATCCAGTCGAAGAAACGCTTTTCGAGGAAAGAAATTTTGGGGGGGTGAAAAATGTAACTAATATGTATCACCATACTTCCTCAGCTTGATTACATTAGGAATTGCAAACATTTTTAGTGTTATGTTTTAAAGTTCCCCATGTTTTTAAGAATTAAGATGTTGTATAAAATCACAAGTGGTTCTCACTGTAGAGCCAAATGATGTCAAGCTTTACCGATTGGCTCTGCAGTGAGCAGCCTCTCTGAAATCAGGCAAATTATATATTGACAAACCACTCTAAAAACATTTAAATAAAAATAAAACACTTGAGAGGACCTATTATGCTTTTTTACATTTTCAACTTTCTTTAGTATATAATTATGTTGTTTGAGCATGAAAAATGTCTGCAAAGTTACAAAGCAAAGTCATTCCAAAGGGAGTTATTGGATATATCAGTAAGCACTGTCTCTGAACTCACTGAAACGCTTCCATTGTAGTCTTGAGTTTTCTTGGGGAATCGTACATATCATATTACCTTGTTTAAATAATTGCCCAAGGCATATCCATATTGCGTTAGTAGTGTTTTGAAACTCTCGAAACAAGCTTGAAAAATGGTTGGCCAATCACAACACACTCCATCTGACCAATCAAAGCAGCAGACTGCATTTTTTCAGAAGGAGGTGCTTCCAAGACCACTGCTGACTAATGGGAACAGAGGTGCTGCAACAATGTAAAAATATGTGAAAAATAATGGTAAAACTTACGAAATCTCTGTGTAAACAATAAGTGACGTACACGCGCAAGCGATCACTTCCGGCGGAACGTTGAACATGATTCAGTTGGACATTGGACAACTGATTCAGATCATTTGGACATGACTGTGGTTACACGACGAAAAAATGATATAAATACGGTTCGTTTTCTCACACAAACCGCTCGTTTCGTGTCTTAGGCCATCAATGTGTACTTATATTTACGATGGGGCTGGGTATTGACACAATTTCCCAATTCGATTCGATTTTGATTCACAAGCTTGCAATTCGATTCGATTTCGATTCAATATTGATTATTTTGGATATCAGTTACAATAAATTGCAAATGTTCTCAAGGAAATCAAATCTCTTAACTAATGCTGTAAAGTATGGGAGTCTAGTTGTAGCCTACTAGGCTTCATTAGCCAAATATGAAGGTAATAATTAACTGTTTTGTAGCTATATATTTGTAGCTTGAGATTTAAGAATCGACATCGGTTCGTAAGATTAAGAATCGATTAATATCGAGAAATCGATATTTATTACCCAGCCCTAATTTACGAGTCATTAAATCATGTTTAATTATGACTTCTCTTTGACGTGGACCCCCTAAACCTGCATTACATGACTGACAGACAACAATGGTTTGACCCGAAAAATGTCAAAATACTGTGGAAACAAAGACACCTACATCTTGGATGCCCTTGAGGTAACCTAAAACATATCAAAACATATCCCTTTAATAGGTTATCTTTAAAGTGAAAAAATAAATAAAAACACGTTATGAAAAGCCAAAATCCCAAAAATCTCAAAATTGACCAGTGCATAAAAGCCCCATTTTTGCATTTAGTGTCTTGCCTTAAAAGAGAAAGTAGACACTTCTAAAAAGAAGACATGCTGGTATTTGACATGGAAAACGCTGACTAGGGGAACGGGATGTCGGTTTCACGACCACGATGACGGTTTTAAGGACCGCTGAAGATCAAACTGACAGCTCAAGGATTCCCATTGGTTTCAGAGACCGGCCCAGTGGTGGGTTTGCAGTGCTGCTACATGATGAATGATAAGAATGTATATAAGACACTGACAAGGGTTAATCTTTGACAGAGGCAAGATTTCAATCACATCAGATAATTTCACACCCCTTAAGCCATCCCGTCTGTCTCTGCATCCTCACACGTGACTAATTCACCACAGAAAGTGATGTTTTTAGAACCCCTTTCAAGAACACTCAACCCAAGTACACATTGTTTGAAGTTTGTTGGCGATAACAACAGTTGTTTCAGACGCTGATAGCAGAAGAGCTTTGACATATTGCGGTGTCTGTATGCGGGGTCGTTTCCTGGATAGGATCTTAATGTCATTGACATTCCTGGCATGTTCTGATGTTGTAGCAGCGGTATGATAAGACAAACACAGTGAGAAGGTCAACTGGCGGGCCGCAAAGCGGATGCTGGAGGGGTTGGCGAAGGACACCTCTGGATGGAGCAGGGAGAACGTGGAGAAATGCAACGGATGTACAGGTGCATTTGGAGGCTCGCCAATCGCTTCCCCTTAGATTGGAGCGACATTGTGAGTTTGCAATGCTTTTAGCTCGCGTCAATGATCACTGATGGCCAGTGTGGGATCAGATGACGCGCCTGCATTTAGAGCATGATGCATCCTGTATGAATTTCAGAATTTTTCAATTTCTTGAGAATATAGGAGTTTAATGAAAGTTGCCAATGTGAGAGCTCTGTTAACCCTTCTTTGATCACCAGACCCAGCTTCTGTTTCCGGCCTATTTGAGAGATAGATTAACTGATTTTTTTTTCCCGGTTCAAGTGCAATCGACAGCATTACCTCAAAAAAAATAATAATAATAATAATAATGTTGAATTGTTTTCATTAAAAAAATTAAGCAGCAAAATACAGGTTACAATGGGGGACTTAAAATGGAAGTAAATTAGGACAATTTTTGGAGGATTCAAAGACCTTTACAGAAGACAAACAATAGTGTAATTTGTTTTTCGCTCAGCTCAGTTCAAGTTATTGTCTTTTCATCCAATAGTGTTGGTACAGTTCGCTTACAAATATTTTCTGATTATTAATTGTCCTTTAATCATCCCTTAAAAGCAAAATTAAGCGCACAAAAATGGTTCTGGGGGTAGTATTTGAACTGTAATGCTGTTCTCATCATTTTACTGTTGTTTTACGGACCAATAAAGTGGTGAAATTGATTAAAACACAGAAAACACACTAAATTCATGTTAACACTCATATTGTTGCTAATCTATTGAAACAGTGTCTATCTTAATATTTATGGATTGGCCCTGTATTTTTATTTTTATTTGTTAAAGAAAAAGAAGGAAGCTTTTATTTATTAGTATTACTCTTAGTTTTGAAAAGATCCTACATAACAATTGAATTCATCATCTTAAACTTTAAAAAAAAAAAAAACTTTTGCTGATAATTTACTCACCCCCATATCATCCAGGATGTCCATGTCTTTCTTTTCTTCAGTCAAAAAGAAATTAAGGTGTTTGAGGAAAACATTTCAACATTTTTCTCCATATAATGGACTTCACTGGGCACCAAACGGTTCAAGGTCCAGTCATAGACAGTATAAGAAGTGGACAGAGCTATCTCACTGGAACTCCATTGAGAAGCCCGTTTTTGGCGATTTTTTTTTTTTTAGCACTTCCGTCCCTGATGCGCAGACTCAAACAGAGCTTGACGACGTAGATGTGACGAGAGCAACCCGTCTGTCTTATAGTGGGTCTTAATGAGAAGTCTGAATCATTCCCTTCCAAAACTTGCAGAGGCGGACAGTGCGAATAGGAGCTGTCCATGAGCTAGGAGCAGGAGAAACTTTTGCTAGGTATTCTGATTAATTATTATGTAATTTTGCCTCCACGTTTCCCCGATTGCGCGCGAGCTTCTTCTCCTGTCCGTACGGTAATCTCTCTACTGTGCGACAGAGAGTCGTGTGGGTATGACGCAATCGTTAGCCTACTTTCACTAAAACTGCTTCTACGGGGCCATAACATAAGCTACAGGGTAATGGAGCATTTTATACATTGTCGTGTTTCTTTAGAAATAAATAAAGGACAAATGGGGTCTTCAAACACCTCAGATGTAAAGTTATTCCCTGTCAAAGTGACGCCAAAATGAATGGGAATCAATGGGAATGCTAACGCAAGTGAAGTTCTGCTACAAGATGTCAGCTCTCGCGAGGCTAAAGGGTTAGTTCACCCAAAAATGAAAATTAAGTCATTAATTACTCACCCCCATGCTGTACCAACCCCGTAAGACCTTCGTTCGTCTTCGGAACACAAATGAAGATATTTTTGATTAAATTTGAGAGCTGTATAACTACCACATTGGCTCCTAAGGGACTGCCTCTTGACGGCCCAGAAAGTCAATGAAGAAAATGTTTAAATATCCCAAGTGACTACCGTGGCTCAACTATATGTTTATCAAGCGACGCGAATACTTTTTGTGCGAAAAAACAAACAAAAATAACGAGTTTATTCAACTATTTCTTTTCTTCCTTGTAGGCCAGAAACGAGACTTCCTTAGATTTCCACGACGCATGCGCGAGATTTGCGATCTGCTTACACTACTTCAGATCGCAACTTTAAGGATTGAGGAAGTGGCATGTCTCTATATAAATAGTCTCTGGGAAAGTGGATGTCAATTGAACACATGCCATATAAAACACTGGCGCCCGGGATTTTTTAAAAACCGTGTAAACAGAGTTTACATTTACTTCACGAACTAGCTCCATGGACAGGGAAAACAGCGATAAGATATAAGCATACAGAAAGCTAATGTTATGTCACCATTGTCTGTGCCGTTCTGTTTTCTCAGCCTTGATGAAATATAGCACTGTAAGTTGTGAGATTTCATCTCTTAGCCCTCTTTTTTTCTCTTTCAGTCGCATAACGTATATGTCTTCATTCCATTTCTACTATCACGAAACCCACAACACAACAAAAACACAGTCGTCCTCCATCCTTCAGTTGTTGAATGCCGGGCTTAAATTACATCGGCCGGTTTACATCCATTCAGAGTTCCTGCTGGCAGTTTGAATGCTACTAGGAAAATTGCCCTAGGGGAAAATGTGGTTCTCTGGGGGCCGCACTGGCTAGTCACTGCCCGGTGCGAAAGCCCCTTTGCAAGGTGACTGACAGACCTCCAAAGTATATCATAAAGCCCTTATCACAAAACCTTCTTCCAGCCCTCAGCGCCCCTATAAATCTACAGACACCGCTGTGGTTTAAGGTGCAGTTGTTCCAGTCATCAGTGGTTGAGATAAACCTGCCTGTCTAGGTCAGACGCTGAAAGACAAAGACGACAGATGAGCGCGAGAGACTGAAAGGAAAACACAGAGGCAGGTTGACCTTGTAGTTTGTACACATCACGTCTCTGGGTAATTGCGTGTTAATGGTTGTTTCCAGTCCTGTTGTCAAGGGTCCTATTAATATTTCATTCAGAGACAGAGTAAACGAGAAATGAATACCTCGAGTAGTAGCTTTACTGACACATTAAATTGACGTGAAAGAAAGCACGAGTGGTGAGGTACAAACAGACAGACAGTGGGAGGTGGAGAGACAGTGATTATTCAGGTGCTGTGAGGAAAAGCTGTCTGAAATCTACTTGTATCCTTTAATGCAACTTGCGGTGGCTGTGTGAGATTCAGTCCAATTACTTTTCTGACTAACAACTAACATGTCAACACAATGTCCCTGCATTGCAAATTTAGTAAAGCATTATTCTACACAGTTTAATGAGCTTTCCCTTGTTTATCGCAACTTTCGAGCCGAGGGATTTAGCTATACACTGATTTATATAATCCAGGGCTGCGTTAACCAAAAGCATCTGAAGTAGATCTTGTAGACTAGGGATTTCAAAAAAAAATTTTCAGCCGAAGTTCTTTGACTCAAAATATTTACTTTTATTTACTTCGATTTTGAATTACTATTTCATTCATTTAACAATAATTTGTTTTGTGATTTAATTGTCAGATTTTCATTATACACCCCCCCCCCACCAGCGATGCTATGAAGTTGCATAAAATTAAATACGGATTTCTTTACCTGCATACAGTGTTTATATTGTCATTTTAATTTGTTTGTTTTAGCCATTTTGTTATTGTAACTGTTCAGTTTGATTTCATTGTCCCTGTGGTGTAACCTGCTTAAAACTGAGAAGTTTTCCTTTTGAAGTCTATAGACGACATCATTGTCAAATCGATCCCCAAGGATCCGCGAATACAATGAACAAAAAATGCTGTATTTTGCTTCCAGGCCATTAGATGGCGATGAAACACTATAGAGTAGACTGTACGCGTAATACGCATGTGCAAGACGTTAAAGTTTAAAGTCTAAACAGCCCCTTAAGCCTAGTTCACACTACGTGATTTTAAGCCCGATTTAAGCCCGATTTGCAAATCGTTGAGTCGCCGACAAGTCAGGGTGTTATCGCGTGCAAATCGCGGGCGATTAGCGGACGATTAACGCTCGCCAATCAGTTAGTGTGAAAGAGCCAACAACGCATCAAAGACAGCTCGCAGACACCTCGCAGACAGGTCACCGAGCTCAGAAAAATATCTAGCATGCTAGATATCTCGCGCAGTCGCGCGACTCAATCTCAGTGATGTCATGAGTACAGCCAATCATAGCAACGCATGGGTTGAGGACACCAGGTAAATCTTACTTTTTCTTTTTTGTATTTTTTTTTCTCAGAGCAGATCGTCGAGCAAACAGTGTGCAGCACTAGTTTCTGTCTGACGTCCATATTCGCGTGTTGTGTTCTTCTCTGCAGTTTCGCGTCATTTCTGGTTCGTTTTATTGCGTGGTTTTTCGTTACAAAAC
Organism: Pimephales promelas; assembly: GCF_016745375.1. Next base: position 25,171,903 of record NW_024121876.1, on the reverse strand, counting down.
ATGGTTTCTAGACCAGATAGAATCGTGTTGTTGTCAACTCGTTATTTGTTTGATTATTTTCAGGATTTAGACCGTATTATAGTACTGAAACAGCTCTCATTGAGTCACAAATGATATGCTCTTATCATCCGATCGTGGTTGTATCTCTATGTAGTGCGTTGTTAACTCGTGTAGTGAGTTACCTCCTGTTGTGGATCAATCACGTTGTGTTGTGTGGTGTGAACAGCTAAACAACTTGAACACCCATGATTTCACTGAGAGCAAGTCATGTAGTGTGAACTGCACAGTTCAGCCCTACATTTTAAAATCATGTAGTGTGAACAAGGCATTATAGACCTTATGCACCAGAGAAACGTGGGCGCCGTCATCTTGAACTTCCGTTTTTGCGGTCACTCTGTATATTTCTATGGCATCGCTGTCCAGGAGTAATTAGCTTTTGAAGTGGATTTACTTAATGTAAAGTTAACGAAAGTTATCATGAGGATTGTAATGTTTAAATCAGATGTCTTAACAAATGTCAGTAGACCGGGAAGATTTTAAAATGAGCCGTTCATTCATACATAGGCAAGATCACTGTGAAAATACAGACCGGAAGACAGTGGAACGAAAGCAGTGCTGAAAAGGGTTGGGTCAACATGAGGTCTGTAGTTCTCCAGTGTTCCTTTGTTCTCATTTTCCCATCACTAATTAGTCTCCTTGGTTACTCATTAATTAGACAACACCTGTATTCAGTTCGTTATCTTATAAGCCCTTCAGTTCCTTCTGTTCCTTTGTCTGGCATAGTTTGTGGATTTCCTGAGTTTGCTCATTTTGATGGGCACAAAGGAGGAAATAGTAGGGTTCATCTTCATTTGACTAGAATGTGACAGTTATGTGACTTTATTTTTATTAGCTAGTTATTATTTTTTTTTTGCAGTGCTTTTGTTGAAGTGCTCCCAAGCACTTGCTGTGTTAAGGCGGGCATACACTGTGCGATTTTGTGTCGGACCGATTTTCAGCTTTGTCATGCGTCGTTTGTCGTGCAGTGTACTGGGAGAAACGAGAGGCGATTAACCTCTCACGATCGACAATCGGATGGTCGGATGAATTTCTGGCATGTCAGAAATTTTGGTCGCTCCTCGTGACTATATCGCACAGTTGAAGCAAAGCTACGAACCGATTGCCCTAAACTCAGTGTCTTTTCCCTCACTGCGCCTGCGCAAAAACAGAAGTTTAACCATTTCATCTGCAGCAAAAATAAAATTAAAATAAAAACGAGCTACAAATTACTGTTGCTTACCTCCAGTTCGTGTTGCAAAATGGATAATATTACCCACCGTCTTCAAGCCACCTGATATGTAACACCTCTTTTATTATTTTGTCAAACAATGTTTTTGAAATAAACCTGTTTTTAATTTTCATTGATGTCATTGATGTTCGGACATATTATAGACTGTTAATAGTTATTTTATATGTATATAATTCATTGTAATCGACCTAAATGTTTTAGACAATTTTTAATGAGGAGTAAGATTAATATTTTATTATCCTAACAGCACGTTGGTTATGTGCTGTGAAAATATTGCGTGGCAAATTAATTATAATAGCGGATCAATTTAATAGTAAAATTAGCCTATACGCCTCCCCTAATAATGATAATATAATACTACTAATAATTAAATGCATAAATTGAAAAATACTAAATCATCTTGATACTGATAGTAGATGCTTGTTTTGACAATATCTCTGGATACATACACGTAAATAGGCGCAATCCAGGGGGTTATCGCAGATATTACACGTATAGTGTGAGCAGTGAAGTCGCAGCTCGACGATCGGACCGTACAGTGTGAGCACATAAATCCTGAACTTTGGCTTTGCATCGCATGCGATTTACTCGTTCAGTGTGAGTAGGTACCCTTGCTGAAATCGCACAGACATCGCACAGTGTATGCCCGCCTTTATTCCGCCATACAATGTAGTTATCCACTTTACACGCTTATAAAAGCACAACGTTTTATTTTGTGTCACAGTCCTAGGTCGAGTTACACTACTCCTGTAACTGTATTTAAATAGGGAACACGTGGAGGTGTTTGGTCGCTTCTTTGCTTGGCCCATTTTGAATGAACTGGGCTAGTTAAGTGCTATCAAAGTGTCTCACAGGCCAGAGCGATTGAGTGCACAGAGGTATGCATCAACTCGTCTTAGTTAAGGGAATAACATAGTTTAATATGAAAAAACGGAGTATCCCTTTAAGGCTATTAAGGCTATTAAGGTCCAAATCTTGCATAGTGTGCCTTTTTATAGTTTTAGTTTTAGTTGACAATAACAATGTTGCCTGTATGTCATGATGTGACCATTAACTGACATTAATCGTGAACATAATTAACATAATGTAAATATTTTAGGTCAAGAGGTTTGCGCTGACCTGGTTTGGAAATCCCTGGAATTGAGTATAGTTGCTTCCTTAACATCCAAAAAGTGCAATCAGAATTGTAACTAAAGAAGGATTCCTGTTCAGTTATTTTTTTTTGGTGAATGAACCTTTTCAGGGAGTAAACTTTGACATTGGTTACCTCCTTCCCATAAAAAAAACAACATTTAATAGGATGTCATCTGAAGGACACAGCGTTCCAGTGCGGTTCACTACATTCCTCTCATTCATTATCCAAGAGCTGGTCCTCTGGATCCAAGGATGAAGAGGATGAGAAAGAGAGAGATCTCAGGCTGAGTGCGTACATCTGTGTGTGTGTGTGTGTGTGTCCTATTACATAACAGTCTCTAGATCAGTCCAGTCACACTGGGAGTCTGGGATACGTTTCCATACGTCGGCAGATTTGGCACAGCCCAGTTTCCCTCCGCTTTGTTTAGCTCTTAATCTTCTAAGCAAGCACGTCTGTCGCTTTCCCTTTGTCTGTAAAGTTTATTTCTAAATAAAAGATCACCATCACTGTCAGAGGAAGCATGGATGTATAACGATAGCATTCAGGAAGGCATTACGGAAAAGGAAACAATATTTATATTGGTGGACAGAAGCAAGGTCATATCCTGAAGTAAACGTGAGGGGTGTGTGTTTGTGGTCACAAGGGTGTTCTGGGGGGTTGCACAGATTTTGTTTTATCTTCCACAAATTGATTTTACATGTTAATTTCCATAGCAGAAATGTTGCTGAATGAGTTTTGTGCCAAAGGTTTGGTGAATACTTTTAAGGCTTTGCAAAAATTCCCTAGTAGCAATGATAATAATGATGCTTGGCTTGGCAAATGTCATTATTAATTAGGCTTGATGGATCTTAAATGTATATACAGTGGTCAACAGTTGAACAATATACCAACTTTTTTGAGCCACTTCAAATGTTGACTATTGTATTTGCTTTCATGATAAAATTTATATAAATGAAAAATGCCACACTGAGACTTGAACTGTCTACATGTTTGAGAGGTGATATAAATGAGTCATTGAATCAGAGTTTCTGAATTAATTTATTCACAGAAATTAATCTAACAGCTCTAATACATCTGTTATTGCAATATCTGCAATATAACGGCGAAATATTGAGTCTGATTGCAATTCTAGTCGGATGCTGCCGTCTTTGGAAACCATGATGGTTGAAACGAGGTAAAAAAAAAGGGAGATATCAGACAGGGATATTGGAGAAAAACAAATAGTGATGAATGGAATTGAAAAAGAGCAAATTATCCTTCAAAGCTTCAAGCCATATAAGTGGCGTTTTGTCTTCATGTCAAGAGGGAAAGAATTTTGGAGGGAATGAAGGAAATAGAGCAAGTGGGACTCTGAAAGGGGGATTGATGGTGTTTGGAAGCGCTATGTGAGAGAGAAAGAACCACTGGATTTGTGGCGGAATCAAGCATTTGTTTTAGAAAGAAATAAGGATGTTCTGTCACCCAGTGAATTCAGTGTCGTAATTCTGCATACTGTAATATCTGTCTGTTTTTTAGGTCATTTGTCATATCAGTAACGCTGTAAATATTTGATGAAATTCAAGCATGGATGAACATCTGTCAGAATGACAGAATCAACACAACCCTTCATTCCTCATTGATCTGACAAACTGATAGCTCCGCCTCTTAACCATTGCCATTGGCTTAGCCAGTGTTGCCGTGCAATTCTGGTTGGGATGCAATGTTTAGATCACGTTGTTTATGCTTTTCAGGGGAATCAGATTACAAAAGGCTTACTTATTTTAAGAAAGTATTTTAACATAATCACTTTTAAAGGAATACTCCACTTTTCTTTGGAAATAAGCTCATTTTACCACTCCCCCAGAGTTAAACTGTTGAGTTTCACCGTTTTAAAATCCATTCAGCCGATTTTCTGATATTTAGAAGAAAATCAGTAACCAGACAGTTTCTGGTCTCATTGACTTCCATAGTAGGAAAAAAATATACTATGGAAGTCAATGAGACCATAAACTGTCTAGTTACTGATATTCTTCTTAATATAAAAAAAATGGCTGAATACATTCGAAAACGGTAAAACCCAACTGTTTAACTCTGGGGGAGTGATAAAATGAGCCTATCTCCAAAAAAAAGTGGAGTATCCCTTTAAAGTCGTTATTTAATTCGTTAGCGCAAAGTTAATACACAGAAAAAAAAGTTCTTTGTCATAGTAATCTTTAATTGAAATCAAATGCTTTCACTCTGGAATGTCGTTCCTTCCCCGATGATGTCAGTTTAATGGTTTGGGTAGAATATCCATAAAAACTCCTCCTCTAAAACCATCATACTACGAGCTATGAGCGAGGGATGGAGAGGAGGTGTGCTAAAATAAAATGCCCACTGTTCAATTTTCCATTTCACTTGGAAATATGTCACAGTGGGACTTTAAAGGAATGGTTCATCCAAAACTCATATTACTGACTTTACTGCTCTTTTTGCATTTTTCCATGCATGTGCCACGTGTTTTACGGTTTTCTCTTTTTGTAAGCAACTGAATGAAAATCTTGTGCTCCCCCTTAGTCATAAAAGCTCTTATACTCTTAAGTATTATTGGTTCTCTTGTTGCTCATACTCTACTGTTGAAAAGTTTGGGGTGTGTAAGATTTTTTTAAATGTTTTTGAAAGAAGTCTATTATGCTTAAAGGGATAGTTCACTTTGAAATGAATTTTTGATATGTTTTAGCTTACTTCAAGGGCATCCAAGATGGTATCTTTGTTTCCACAGTGTTTTCAATTTTGATATTTTTAGGTCAAACCGTTCTTGTCTGTCACTCATATAATGGAGGTTTATGGGGTCCACCTCAAAGAGCATGCACAGAGAAGTCCAAATTGAACGTTATTAAGTACACATTGATGGCCTAAGACACGAAACAAGCGGTTTGTGTGAGAAAACTGACAGTATTTATATCGGCTGCTGAAGAAATATTTCTTATTATCAACGTTGAAAAGATCTCTGCTCTGCTGCTTAATGATTTTGTGAAAACCAAAATAATTCTTTGAAAAATAGAAAAGAAGAGCAGTTTACCTATAAAATATGACTAATCTGGACTATTCTGGATTAAAATGAAGAGAGAAATTTAATTTTGGGGGAAAATTATTCCTTTAAACATAATCCATTCTGATGTTGGTATGGTCTGTGAGGAGGATTCCAAGCTATGGGCTTCAAAGTATGTGTAAATCCTTTTGGAATGGAAATTAACCCTGTTAAGCGAAAGCTTATCTGAAAACCAGGAGGGAAAGCAAGAGAGAAAAGAAGAAAGTGTCCGAGTAGAGGTCAGTAGCACAGTTTTGGTGTCTTGCAATTATGGGCACTTTGTTCATTTCACACAGATAGCAGTGACACATGGCCTTGACACAACAAGGAGCACATCAATAGTCATTTAACAAAAAATACTCATTTAAAATAAAGCAAAAGTGAGCTGATTTGCTGCTTAAGAAACCTTGTATTACAATCAATGTTGAAAACGGTTGTGCTGCACAAGGTTTTATGGAAACCGACCGTGATTTTATTCAGGATTCGCAAGAACTGCATTTGAAAGAGATGATAGTCTTTTGTAAAAGTGTAAAAGTCTTTACAGTCACTTTTGATCAATTTAATATATCTTTGCTGAATAAAAATATAAATTTCGTTCAAAAAAATTACTGACCCCAATCCTTTTGAACAAATGTATAATTCTGCTGGATAATCCAGAAAAAAAGTATTTCCATGTGGTTATGAAAACAATTTCCAGAAAAAAATTACTGTTTTAATATGTCTTTGTCAGGATATTAGATTCATACCAGGATATTTTGGTCATGTCAGCCAAGCTGGTACAGTGGACCCGAGCGCTGATCAATCCACACACACACACGTATATACTGAAAGACAGATGCACACACTCACCCTTGTCAAGGAACAGATGGTGCGACACATCTATTCTCAGACAGACTGGCAAGGTATACGAAATACAGACTGTGAAAGAACAAGACACGAATCCTTGAACACACATACACACACACACGCGCACATTTACATAATAATGTTTATACTGTACAAATGATATGTTCTATCCCCTAACTCTAACCTTACCTCTAAACACAACCCTCACAGAAAACTCTGCACTTTTACATTTTCAATAAAACATAATTTAGGCTATGATTTATAATGTCATTTTTAGTCTCAATTACATAGGGTTTACCAGGATCACACACACACAAATTCAGGCAGTAATGATGAATTCAAGTAACATCACTGAGTAATTGTTCATTTTTATGATTATAGAATTAGTTATTATAATCACTAATTGTATAATCAAACTCTTTGTGTGTGTGGTTTGAGGATTAGGGGTGGGGTTAGGGATCAGGGGGCGGAGATGAGTAGGTTTAGGTATATGTAAAGTGGGAGATCTGGATCCAACTCCTCCCCCTGGATTTCGTGTTTTGCAGTGAGGACCATCTCGAAATTCAAGGGGGTAAAAATAATTTCTTTATTTTGCAAAACTGAGTTTTGATTTCTATGTGATTAATTTATGTATAAGTGTTTTCACACATGATCATTGGTTGTATCATCAGTAAACTGTGTTTAGAGTTTTGCAAAAAGTTTGTTTTTTCAATTTCAAACTGAGTGTAAAGCGTATAATGTGTTTGGAGATTCGGTACATGAGTGAATGGTTTCACTGAGTGGGCCTCAAGTTCCACTTTTACTGTGTAAGCAATTTGAAAAAACTGTAATCATACTAAATGATGTTTTGCAGATGGGTAGGTTTAGGGGTAGGGTTAGAGTTAGAGTTGGGGTATAGTTTGTACAGTATAAAAACATTATGTCTATGTCTATCTCTAAACTATTAAAACTTAAATACCTTTTGGTTTACTCCTGTGGGAATGAGACATTTCAAATGATACCAAACATGTATAGCGTTGTATATTTTTTCCGTATCCAAAATAGAAGTTCGTGTTTACATAATATATGTGGGTGCACTGTGTATAATTATATTGTATATATATATAAATACACACACATGCATGTATATTTAAGAAAAAAATATTATTTATATAAAATATTTATATTTATATATAATATTAATTATATATAAATCTTTATACAGTATATACATTAAAATATTTCTTAAATATATACAAGCATGTATGTCTATTTATAGATACAAAATAATTATACCCAGTGCACCCACATATATTATGTAAACACGAACATTTATTTTGGATGCAGAGAAGAGATGAGGGAAGAGGGGGTGAAGGGAAAGACATGTAAATTAAGACAATACTGAGGTGATTGCGTCTGGTGGGAATGCTAATTTTAAGAGTAGAGGTCAAATGTTAAATTCCAGAAAAGTCCATTGTTTTCTCAGTGTGTAGCATATTAGTCTAGACAATCTAGTATCAGTCTTACACTCCAAAAGGTTATTTTGCAAAGAATGCTGAGATTAATAATGTAATAGAGGTTGCTTATAGAAACTTGAGTAAGTGTACAGACTATAAAAGTACTATTGACTACCTAGCTCAGAGAATGCATTTCTGAAGGATCATGATATGACCCTAAATATGCTGAAAATTCAGCTTTGCCATCACAGAAATAAATTACAACTTTAAATATTTTAAATAAGTTATTTTAAATCATAATAATATTTCACAATTTTACTTTTACTGTATTTTTGATCAAATAGATGCAGCCTTGATGAGCAGAAGAGACTTCTTTCAAAAACATTAAAACGACCTATACCTCAAACTTTTGAATAACGCTGTAAATCAAGCTAACAGTACATAATAATGCTTTAATGGTACATTAAAACCTATTTTGATGTCTTATGCATCAAAATAGGGGTGGTTAAATTTACTTGTGCAATTTGCATAAGACGACATTATTAAACATATTGTTCTCACTCAATTCTGACACACTGTGTTGGAAGCATTTGTTAAATACAGATAAACACACACCTGTGACCACACATTCTGTGTAAATGAATGTTGAACGTGTGTCTATGAATGGACTTCATGATGCATTTGTCTGCTCAGCAAACAGTTATGTCCTGGCGTCTTGCATGCAAACAAATGTTTGACTCGCGTGACATTTACAGGGACGAGAATGAGAAATGACAGCACATATGATGATGGCTAAGAAAAGGTTCAAACCTCTTGAAATCTGACTGATTTAAATGGTTGAATTTGTGCTGCTTTAAAATGCTACTTGTTGATGAGCCACATGATTTGAAGGCTTATTCCGGTTGATGGATGGATGGAGAGACCAATTTTTTTTCTGTAAAACTAAATTCTGTTTTATACTTACAGTAAAAATTAAGATAACATTTTTTTGATGGGGCATTTAAAGATTTTTTTTTTAGTTTTTTGGTGCATTTAGATAACATTGGGTCTGAATGAAGCCGTTTCAAGCAACATTTAATATTATACTTCCTTGAAAAAGCCAAAGACAGCAATTTGATACTGCCCTCCATGAGTGCTGCAAACATGTAGGCTACACACATAATCTCTGTTGCTGTTGTGGTTCCCTGAGGTTCATCAGTAGTCTGCTCACTGCTGGAACACACTGCTTATCGTCTGCTGCTTGCTTTGCCACTGTACAACAGGGTGGTCTACAGAGAGACCAAAACAACCTTTCCTTCTCCCTCCACCTCCAGGATCTCAATTCTCTCTCCTCCTGCCTGGTGAATTTATTCTCTCTCTGTCTAGCATTCACAATACATAGTTAAAAAGCTACGTCTTTAAAAGACCTGAAGAGAAAGGATGTTGCTTAGGACAAACTCATTCTGTAGGTCTGTCATAGTGATATTTTAGATGTGAATGGACTTTTGGTCATTTCAACCCTTGAAGGAGTAGTTCACTTTTTAAAAAAACTTTTGCTGATAATTTACTCACCCCCATGTCAAATTAAGGTTTTTGATGAAAACATTCCAGGATTTTTCTCCATATAATGCACTTTAAAGGGAACCAAACGGTCCAAAAGACAGTTTCAGTGCAAACTGCAAACTGTTCAAAGGGCTTTAAACTATTCCAGATGATGAATAAGGGTCTTATCAAGGGAAACGATCTCTCGTTTTATAAAAAAAAAAAAATTTTACGTTTTTTAAGCTCAAATGCTCGCCTTGCTCTGTTCTGTGATGCACGTTTGTGACTCTCCTGTTCGAACTTGTTCATCAAAATGAACGATTCTTTTTTCGAGTCAGTTGGTTCATTCAACGAACGAAATGAACAAATTGACTCGGAAAAAGATTCGTTCATTTTGATGAACGAGTTTGAACAGGAGAGTCACACAGAATAGAGCAAGGCGAGCATTTGAGCTTATAAAACTTAAAATTTGTTATTTATTTATCAAATGAGCGATCGTTTAGCTTGATAAGACCCTTATTCATCATCTGGAATCATTTAAAGCCCTTTGAACAGTTTGCAGTTTGCACTGAAACTGTCTTTTGGACCTTGAACCATTTGGTTACCAGTAAAGTGCATTATATGGAGAAAAATCCTGGAATGTTTTCATCAAAAACCTTAATTTCTTTTCGACTGAAGAAAGAAAGACATGGACATCTTGGATGACTTGGGGGTGAGTAAATTATCAGCAAAAGTTTTTTTAAAAGTGAACTACTCCTTTAATATTATAGTAATGACGGTGTTTCCTGTATGCTTATATGACAAATTGAAATCGAATCAAATTGAAGCAAGAGCTTGTGAATCAGAATCGATTTGTTAAATATAAGTTAATATCCAGCCCTAGTAAACAAACTATACACTGTAGAGTAGTATGTTAGTATGCTAATTCCCGATCATAACCCAATAATTGTGTGTTTGTGTTTGCTGGTGCATGTTGAGCCACGCGTGCACTGTGTAGAGGATGTGGTGGAGATTTGTGAAAGGATTGCGGATGCTGCTACCCATTGAAGATCAGTGAATTATTCAGCAAGAGGCTTTTTAAGAACTCTACAGTACAGATTAAACCATAAAAAAGCATAGAGCTGTTATGTGTCACCACAGAGTGCTGGCTCTCTTAGTGAGCTGCCTTGCTGTGTCTACAACCTTCTAAGACAGCATCCTCACTGAAACTGAACCTCAGAAGTGACGGATTTGAACAGTAATACAATTTTGCATGCATATTGGGTAAGATAATCAAATTTGAATTTGTTTTTGAACAGTTATTGCCAATGAATGAATTATAGTTTCAAGAATTGCCCTGCATTCTGAGAATGTCTTATGCATTAAGGAGAAATGTGATGGTGCCTCGTAATTTGGCCTTATAAAGATTAGAATCTTAAAAGGCAGCATAATCAATATGATGACTTCAGATGTTGCCTATTTTAAGGCAGCTTTGGAATAGAGACATTATAGTATGTATGGATCTTGCAAGAGGGGGGAAAAAACGTTACGCCGTTTACCTGGAAATTAAAGACGGACACTAACAAAAAAAATGATTGATTTAGGGCTAAACTGTTAGAAAGGGGTTGCAAGTTTGACAGAATTGGAAATGACCTTCTAATCGGGCCGAGAGCAGTCTGCTGTGAATAACAAGCCTATATCTGCTGCTCACAATGTGTTCCCTTGTGCCTGCCAGGGTGTTTGTGTATGTTTACTGTGTGTGTTTGCATATGTGTTGTGATGCATGTGCGTTTGATGATGTGTTTCGCCAGGGGCAAAGGTGCAAAAAGAAAAAAATAGTCAGATTAAGCACGTGTTTTTTTAATTCTTTAATTTTTTATGGCTGCGAAAGTGAGAGAGAAATGTGAGGATATTTTGGGCTAAAAATGGCCCTCATAACTGAATAATTTCCCTACAGGCATGCAGTGACAGATAACATATGACTCGTAAGCCCTAGATGCCAAATGAGGTGCTGGTGAAGAACACAGCATTCTGATTGGCTTACCAGTACGTGCCTACTGATGACTGGTTGAATAGTTGTGTAAGGTCACATGACCAGTTGCATTGTTGATATAATGGCATCTAAACAGAAAATAACTGGTAATCTTTTATTTTTAATTGAATTCTACTCTAATCACTGGAGACTTTGCACGTTCAAAAGTTTGAGGTCAGTAAGAATTAGTTTTTTGTTTTTTTAAAAGAAATGAATACTTTGTGTTAGCAAGGAGAACTTTGATACACATGTATATGTATGTAAAAATATATATTCAAATAGAAAACTTGCTATTTGAAACTTATTTGAATTTGCAATTTTTTTTACTGAATGTTTGATCAAATGAATGCAGCCTTGGTAAGCAAAAGAGACCCCTTTCGAATGATGTTTAAAGTTTGTGAGAAGTATATGCTTGCAAAGTAAGGCAGGTAGGTTGAAACACAAGTCTGAATACGATTGTCACACATCAACAAATCAAGTCAAATGTCATAGTCATACACCCTTAAAATCAGACTCAACTAAGTTAAAGGGATAGTTCACTTTGAAATTAATTTTTTACATGTTTTAGCTTACCTCAAGGGCATCCAAGATGCAGGTGTCTTTGTTTCCACAGTATTTTCAATTTTGATATTTTTAGGTCAAACCGTTCTTGTCTGTCAGTCATATAATGGAGGTATATGGGGTCCACCTCAAAGAGCGTGCACAGAGAAGTCCAAATTAAACATGATTTAATGACTCGTAAATGTAAGTACACATTGATGGCCTAAGACATGAAACGAGCGGTTTGTGCGAGAAAACGAACAGTATTTATATCATTTTTACCTCTTGTAATTATAGTCACATAATTACAAGAGGTTTGACCTAAAAATTTCAAAATTGAAAATACTGTGGAAACAAAGACAACTACATCTTGGATGCCTTTGAGGTAAGCCAAAACATATCAAAAATGTATTTCAAAGTGAACTATCCCTTTAATGTGTAATAGTGTTTAATATGATCCAAACAGAAGCGTTAGTCGTCAGCACATCTGTCCCGGAGAGAAGGACAGCTCCAGTGCATCTCTCAGCGGATGGATGGGCAGTGGACACTGATTCCATGGCTATTGTTCCTCTGGTTTGTGATTACTCAGCAGTGATTCACAGGGAGAATGTAAATGCCAGCACTGCTCCATGGTGGCCTCTGGCACTGTTGTTTCGGCCCTGGAGTCAAAGTGGATCAGCTGGCTGCCGAACAGAAGTCATGCACTTATTGAGTGGAAGCAATATTTTCTCTATCTACACATTATACGCTTGAACGGGAGTGGGCGATTAATCAAATTTTATTTTAGGATTTTGGTCTCCAATTATTATTAAAACCAGATCATCAAGATAAAATGCCTCATTCCATTTTGTAATGATGCTCTAATGTTCATTATTCAGTAGGTTGTGGAATTGCATGACAACAACATAGTTATCTTTTTATTTGTATTATAATTAATTATAATACATTAAATATAAATTAAATATACTTGTATTATATATTATTGATTTATTTATTTGAACTTTTTATGTGATTTATTTCTCATTTTTCTACATTTGATTTTTTTTTTCAGTTATATTATATTTATAGTTAGTATATAAATATACTACCAAAAAGACAAGTTTTTTTGTTCTTAAAGCTCGATAAATCCATGATGTTTTTAAAGTTGATGAATAACCGGTTTATTGATCAATTGACCCCCCACACACACACACATTCGAGCGGCCTTACTATACACACACTTTTCATTTTATTCGTTAATTTACTTTCATATACATTTCTGTGAGTATCTGTCTGTAAATGGCAATTTTAACTATTAGATTAAAAAAAATGTGTGCTTACGTAATATTTTAAGTGTACTTCCATAAATATAATGTGATGATCTACATAATCTCAACCCAAGTTAAGTTCAAATACATTATTAAAAGGATTTCTTGAAAAAAGCATTATATTTATACAGTTGTATAGCACACACACACACTATATATATATATATATATATATACTGTATATACATACATATATTTATATTCTATATTCAGCATAGAGCTTTGCACAAAATCTTTAGTATTATGTGCAAATCTCTGTACTCTTGTAGGTTGTAAATCTCTGTACTCTTGTAAGTTCTTCAGACCTTGTTTCACAAGTTACTCCGTGTTCTATAAATTAGCACAAGATTTCTCACGTGGCTTCAGTTTTATTCTGAAAATAATATCATTGGATGTGTGGTTGGACTCCAGTTGAAACTTTGCCCTTTAATTTAGAGATCTCTAGCTAAATCTCTTGTTTCCGAATGTTTGAGTTGGCTTTTCGGCTGTTGGGAGTGTGTGCTCAGCACAGGGGGTTCATTGCCTGAGACTGTGTTCTAATAGAGAGACGGGATAATGAAGTTAGATAAATGCCAAGAAATGAGCCTTAGCTCCAGGTGAGGCTTTAATGTGTTCATAATTAGACTTGTTTTATGACTCTGGACAATATACATATCCTCAAGTATTATAATTTTATAACATTTGCATGGAACTAAATTGAAGTTCAGTGACATGAAGCCTCATAAAATGAACTTCCCCTCAATTTTAAATAATTTTGAAGACCAAAGTGACTTGTGTAGGTTGTAGGTGTTGTCTGTATCTCTGCATCAAATTCTCAGTTTTGGAGCCGCAGAACATTAAATAAATGAACATCTTGTAGTTCTGAGTAAAATTCTAGCTGTGTTTTTATGATCATATATAAATGAAGACTTAGTGCTGTATGGGCCTTTCCTGTTCAGTATGTTTGCATGTCCTCATCACATTTTAATGCATTTGATAAAATATTCTAGCCTTTTTCTCTTTTCTTTTTGCCCTTTTGCCCTTCAGGATATCTGAACAACTGATAATCTGTTAAGAACTATTACAGACATTTTGTTTTTGTTCTTAAATATTTAATTGGTAATAATTATGACTTTCCATCATGTCAGACTGTCTTAGGCACACTTATACTTTAGATACAGTAAATCTAAAGGTGTCTTTCTGTATAGGCAAAAAAAAAAAAAAAATTATGTCTAGTTACTTAAATTCAAATGCAATACTGCTGTAATGTTTACATACTGTTGTTTGATATTCGAGGCATTTCTTCATATTTTTCTAATTGAAATGTTCCGAGATACAGTATATAATTTAATTTAGCTTTCAATCATGTTAGTCTTTTGTACTGTCTCTTTCTTAAAAGTTCTTAAATGACATCATCCTCTGGGAAGTGACATCATTTTGGAGGGAAAACAATAGCACAAACATTAGTAAGTATTTGCAATGGGTTTGATTGATAAAATTACAGAAAGTGACAAAGAAATTCTGCTAACACTTTACAATACGGGTGCAATAATATGCATTAATTAATACTTAACTAATGCACAGATAATCATGAGTTAATGTATAACTCATGAAGAACTAAACCATTAATTAATGATATACTGCATCAGCAACTAATAAAGAGTCTATATGATTAATAGATTAAGTAATACATGAATTGCTATTAATTCAATGTGTCATTGTGTATTAATTCCCTAATAACATATTTTATTAACTAATAGTGTAAATTAATGTGTTAATTACCACAATTAGTCAAAGCTATACACTTCAACGTCCAGTTGTCTGCTTTAATTAATCATTAGCTAATGATTTGCAAAGGTATCATTATGTTATGACTTTACTTGTTGGGGCACATCATTATTAACTAGTCATTTAGTAATCTTAGTAATTTGCACATGAATTTGCACTAACAATGAAGTAATTAATCACGTATTAATGCATATTAGTGTACCTGTCATATTATCTGGAAGTTGAAATACAATTAAGGCTTTGGCTCATTCTGGTAATTAACATATTAATTAACACTATTAGTTAAAAAAATAGTTATTATGGAATTAATCCACAATTACATATTTATTTAATAAAAAATAATGTATGAACTAATACATTAACCTTGCAGACTCTTAATTAGTTCATAATGTGGTAATCATTACTAAATAGCTAAAATAATAATTAGTTACACATTAAATCAGTATTATCTGTGCACTAGTTAAGCATGAATTAATGCTTATTAGTGCACCTGTATTGTAAAGTGTTACCGAAATTCTTTGTAGAGCTTACTTTCACACATTTATTTAGCCAGCATGGATAATGTTATTTAAACGTTCTGAAACAATTAGTTAGACAAACATCCCACTAAAATGTTCCAGAAAAAAATGCTCCATGAACAGTGTATAAATAACATTTTGGTGTTAACATTTTGAGAACATTATTATTAGACAACTCAGGACAATCTTTCTTTTAATGTTACTGGAGGAATGTTTGCTCACAACTATGAGAGAATCTTGCAAGAACGTTAGCCAAAGACTGGATTCGGAGAACGTTCCCTGTTAGCTGGGAAGGATCAAGGTTGCTCACTAGGTTTTTGAAACAGACCCTTATTGTTAATTTTGTATAACTGGCTAAAGTCAGGTTTCTCATCATAAAGTTATCTCGCAGTCAGCAGGAGATATAATTCCTTCAACTTGTGTTAAAATCATGACCATGTAATTGTAGACAGGGTTTGCGTAGCATTAAAATATTGACTTAAATAGAGCTAATATGCTTCTACAGCTTTCCCTGTTAGATCCCGCGTTCAGCTGTGATTTGCAACTGAATTTGGTCTCTCTCTATGTCCTTTGATACCAGCACGTATATTCACGCTGTTAGTCATGCTAAGCTAACTCACCTGTCTGTTGTTTTGAATGCGGTATCTGGGCCAATTCAGAAGCAATTTAGTGTTCAGAGAGTTTCTTACATCACAGAAAGACGTGATTATGCATGCCCACATGGTTTATTATTATCATTTCACGCTGTGTGTTTTGCCGAATGATTATGATAATTGGTGCACCATGTGGCGGGTGAAGAATGACGTTGATTTGAGAGTTTATTACAATAATTCATTTCTGAGACTGGAGAAATGTCCTCTTCAAGATTCAGAGGTATGAATCTTGGGTGTTTTATCATGATAATGACATATAATTTGGAGACTGAACACTCACTGGTCTCACCGACACGATGGCTCAGTGTAATAGAAGCTTGTGCTGCAGATACAATAGGAGAGGCGTGATCTGCAGCCATGGTATAGCATAATAAAGATCTGGTTAGTTTTTTCTTTTTTTGTGTGGTATGCCATATTCGTATGCCAGACTGCATTATGAAAGTATATTCATAGCTTTACAGTAGCTTTCCACATAAGGGAGTTTATCAGTGAATTTGCAGTATTATGTTTATGCAATATATTGTCCAATTTTGGTGAGCCCGTGTGAATTGCAGTCTCAGTTTCCTGTTCTTAGCTTACAGGAGTGGCACCGGTGTGAAGTTGTGCATTCAGAGATGCTCTTCTGCACACCTCGGATTGTAACAAGTGGTTATTGAGTTACTGTTACCTTTTTATCAGCTTGAACCAGTCTTGTCATTCTCCTCTGACCTCTGCCATCAACAAGGAATTTTTGGCCACAGAACTGGTTCACTGGATATTTTTCGGACCACTCTCTGGATAATGGATAATCACATCTCTTTTTTTCGAGTCCTGCCCGTTCCACAGATGATTAAATTGCTTAATTTTCATTTCAGTGCTTCTAACTCAATGGCTGTAAGTGGGTTAGGAATAGGATTTCATGGGATTTTGAAAAAAAAAATGGTCAAAAAAGAAAATCTCATACCCCACATTTGAGTTACTGTACACTTGCAACTCAAATTTTGGTTAAGAAAAAATGGCAGATTTCCCTAATATCTAGAATTAAACTAGGCGTACTGTTATTTTTTGAGTAATTTAGATAGGCTATTCCACACAGTTCTGTTATGGGAGAAGAAAACAGAAATTAAAAGGCTAAATAGTGCAGTATCAGTGCAAAAACAGCTTCACATTATGTAACCCCAAAACAGAAATCCTAATATTATAAGCCAGATAATTATGACTGCAATGGGCAAGAACATTTGTGAGCTCTGGCGGAAAGGGAAATTAATTAAGACTGTTTTACCCACAAAGATTTAGTTTGAGTTCAGAAGAATTGGAAAATTTGCAAATAGAGTCAAATGGGCTGTTTTTATTGTGCTTTTTGTCCTGTTTGAGCTTAAATCACGTTATCTGCTTAAATCTGCTTTTTTTCATTTCATGGCCACTAACAGATACTCATTTGGCTTTTCATAGAAAATAAGTAAATAATTTATGGTTTAAGCAACATAAGAGTGAGTAAATGATAATGAAATTGTAATGTTTGTTTGAACTATGCCTTTAAGCTACAGCTTGTCTGCCATATTTCTGAGACTGAGAGTTTCACCTCTAGGATGTTTAATGGAGTGTCTCAAAGGAAATCCATCTCTGCTTTATCTGCATAAAATGCATTCATATTTATTGCACTTATTGTTTTAAAACTGACCTGGTTGATAGCCTTTTCTAGCAGCGTCTCACTATTGTACTTTTAAATGCTTGGAGCATTGAGTACTTACAAGTATAAAACTTATTCATTTTTTTTTTCCCTCGTTCTATAGACCATATGTAGCCCCGCCCCTTTTCGCCGTTGTGCTCGTTGTCTTTTTACTTGCGGTCTGTATCTCCACAGCGATCTTGCATAGGTATGAATGAACTGCTCGTAAAACATTTCCCGGTCGACATTTGTTAAGACATCTACTTTACAATGATCATGATAAACATTACAATGCTCATGATAACTTTTGTTAACTCTACAATAAGTAAATCCACTTCACTACACTCTCAGAAAAAAGGTACAAAAGCTGTCACTGGGGCTGTACCCTTTCAAAAGATTCACTTTTGTACCTAAAGGCTGCATATTGGTACCTTAATGGTACATATTAGCACCTAAAATGTACATATTAGTGCCTAAAATGTACATATTAGCACCTAAAATTTACATATTAGTACCTAAATGTAGATATTAGCACCTGAAATGTAGATATTAGCACCTGAAATGGACATATTAGCACCTGAAATGGACATATTAGCACCTAAAATGTCAATATTAACACCTAAAATGTACATATTAGCACCTGAAATGTACATATTAGCACCGGAAATGTACATATTAGCACCTGAAATATACATATTAGCACCTGAAATGTACATATTAGCACCTGAAATTGATATATAAGCACCTAAAATGTCAATATTAACACCTAAAATTTACATATTAGCACCTGAAATGGACATATTAGCACCTAAAATGTCAATATTAACACCTAAAATGTACATATTAGCACCTGAAATGTACATATTAGCACCTGAAATTGACATATTAGCACCTAAAATGTCAATATTAACACCTAAAATTTACATATTAGCACCTGAAATTGACATATTAGCACCTGAAATGTACATATTAGCACCTTAAATGTCAATATTAACACCTAAAATGTACATATTAGCACCTGAAATGTAGATATTAGCACCTGAAATATAGATATTAGCACCTGAAATGTACATATTAGCATCTAAAATGTCAATATTAACACCTAAAATGTACATATTAGCACCTGAAATGTAGATATTAGCACCTGAAATGTACATATTAGCACCTAAAATGTCAATATTAACACCTAAAATGTACATATTAGCACCTGAAATGTACATATTAGCACCTAAAATGTACATATTAGCACCTGAAATGGACAAAAGATTACCTATTGAAAAGGTACGGCCACAGTGACAGCTTTTGTACCTTTTTTTCTGAGAGTGTAGCTAATTACTCCTCGACAGCGATGCCTTAGAAATATACAGAGCGACCGCAAAACCGGTAGTTGAAAGACGATATTCTAAAGATGCCGGTGCCCACGTTTCTCTGGCGCATAAGGTCTAACGATGTATAAGGAAGTTTAATGGATGTTGATAGAAGCAGCTGGCTCTACATCAAGTCTTTAGGCTCTGAAGGGCCTGTGAGGAGCATGGACATGTAGACAGCTAGAGGACACATAAGAAACAGACAGGCATAGGATGGTCACCTCGCTCAGATGTATTTGTGTTACAGTATCTTTGGAATGGACTCAGCCGTCACTGTCGCTCAATCAACATGCTGCTAGACACATGCACACAAACTGTTATATAAGTTACACTTTCTCAGTAAGGCAAACACATAATTGATTGGGTGACTTTATGCAACTTTAACGGTCTTCATGGAAACCGTCATGTTTACAAGTGATGTTGAATACCTTTTCCAGGTTAACGGAATAAAATCTTTGAAAGATCCAGAGCTTTGTTTGAGGCACTTAGAGTATACGAGACTATACAATACTATGTGTGTGTATATTTAAACACACACACACTTAATTTTGTAGATAAGATCAAGATATGCATGGTCACCAATGAAGTATTTAATATAAAAAAAACCTTGAGAAGTACTATTACTATGAGAAGTACTATACTATTCAAAATATCCCTTGTCAATTGTACATTTTTTTATCATTAAATTTTACGAGAGATACTAAAGCACACCTGTCTTTCACTTGTCGCATTTCGCATTTCTCTCATTACTCCTGCTGGATGGACATACATTCTGATAACTGACACTAAACACATTTTCTGCATTTTTTTCCCCATGCGTTTTCTGTACGACTGCAACACTCGAATGCCTTTCCAGGTAGCGACCATCCAGAACCCTCTAGAAACCTCACAGCAACATGCTAACAACCACTCACAACATCTTTGATGCTCTGGCATCTTGGCGTTGATCTTTGCACAGGCGAACACCATTCACGTTTTCCACAGACAATTTAACATCCATCGGTAACACACTCACACCCTCAGGGAGATTGTTTTTGATTTTGCTGAAGCTCATGAGACAGATGTGTGCTCATGTGTTCACTAAACGGTCTGTCAACACACACTTTAGATTTGTTCGAGGTGCTCGTGAGGGAGCAGATGTGACGTAAAGCCTTTCTGAAAACACTGATTTTTCAGTAGTCACCCTGATCAGTGGGGATAGGTTTGGATATCAGGGATAAACAGCTAACAACCATCTTTATGTCCCCTTCTCTCAGGGATGTGCTTTGTTTTGAGTCGTTCCTTCAGCCTGAGCGGTGATAAACGAGCGGTACCTTCCTCTCAACAGCCATTCGAGCTGACCGAGAAATGGCATTTGTAAACATTCCAGTCTATCTCATTCAATTCGAATCAGTTGAAAGGATGTGTCCTCAAATTCCACATGCAATGCATCATCGGGACATCTCTTAAACCGCTCGTGACAGGCTCGCATTCTCGCTGGTGTTATTTCCTCAATTTGCAAGAACGTCCCGCTTCTTCTGTTATAATTGAGCCACTAGCCATTATATGAATATGGTGAAATGTCAGGACTGATTGCTTTTTCATAACGGTACTGTAGGTTGATGCTAACAAGGTACAATCTTTTTTTTAGTATATTTTAAATCAGTGGTTCTTAATTTGTTTCTTCTGATTGGGTTGGGACAGCACAGAAAAAACAATGCTAAAGGCAAACAATTACTAATTGTGCATAGATATAACCCTATCCAATTTTAAAAGGAAGGAGAAAAAGCTCAAAGATGTCCTATACCCCCCCCCTCTCTCTCTCTCTCTCTCTCTCTCTCTCTATATATATATATATATATATTAGGGCTGTGCAAAAATTAATTGCGATTAATCGCATCCAAAATAAAAGTCTGTGTTTACATAATATATTTGTGTGTGCTGTATATAATTATTTTGTATATATAAATACCTATGCATGCATGTATATATTTAAGAATTATTTGCGCTTAAATTCTGTATATATTTATAAATACATAATCTATATTATATAAATATAAATATTTTATATATGAATAACACATTTTCTTAAATATATACATGCATGTGTGTGTATTTATATATACAAAATAATTATATACAGCACACACAAATATTTTATGTAGACACAGACTTTTATTTTGGATGCGATTAATCGCAATTAATTTTTGCACAGCCCTAATATATATATATATATATATATATATATATATACTGTGTATATATATATACTATATATATATATATATATATATATATATATATAAATGAATAAAAATGTTGTTTTAGTAGATATTTTATTAGTTTTGAAGGTTCTTAAAAGTATGAAAGCATTCTTTCTTGACATGATTTTTGTTGATTTTTTTTTTTTCCTTTATTGCATGTTTCTTAGTCACTTAGTCAGTGATGCCCACTGAAAGCTGCACAAATACTGTACATGTGCTGTGGTATAGCATTTTACCATATCGTAATTCAATCTAAATGTGCTATTCTACAGATATACAATATTTGTGCAGATTTCTGGTGACTATATAGCCATATTGCAACTCTAAATGAGCTCATCATAGAGACCAAACTTCAGTATAGGGCATTTAAAACACTCAGAAGCAAGTGTTTCCAGCATACAGCAGACTGAAGGCATCAGGTTTTACTTTTCCTCTAATTTATTTCCTCCATCCTTCATTCCTCCTTCAATCTCATTCTGTATTCTGTCACTCAAGTGGCACTCAGTGTCTCATCTGTCATACTCCTTCATGAGCTGCCATCTCTCTCTCACTCCTGTGTCCTCTACCCACATGCCTCCTGCTCTTAATTCACTCTCTTTCTCTTTCATCCCCTCGTCCTCTTCATTCTCCACTCCCAGCTGACCTTCCCACCCTCCTCCATTCTCAACAGCACTTACTGTCTTAACTTCAGGCCCTTTCATCTCCTCTTCCATCCTGCATCAACTCCTCTCTCTCACCTTTCCTCCTGATATTCCCATTCCCTTCCTTCTACTTTTAAAGATAATGTTTACTACCTCCAGGTCCAAGCTGGTTTGGTCCTGGTCTAGCCTTTGGATTAGTATGGAGTTCGTCGGTACACTCTCAGTCCATAAAAATAGCAAACGCAGACTGACGGATTGACTGATCAGTTCTGATTGGCTGGCTTTATGCAAATTCCGGGTGTAACAACGCACAGCTTTTTTTATTAATGGTGTTTACAATGTGCCGTGCTGACAGCATGAACACTTCTAAGGAACAACTGATCACTGGAGTTTCGTTCATTATTTTGTTCATTTTGATGAACAAGTTCGAAAAGGAGAGTCACGAACAGAGCGAGGTGACCATTTGAGCTTATAAAACTTAAAACTTTGTTATATTTTTTTTTAAATGAGCGATCGTTTCACTTGATAAGACCCTTATTCATCGCCTGGAATCATTTAAAGCCCTTTGAACAGTTTGCAGTTTGCACTGAAACTGTCTTTTGGACCTTGAACCGTTTGGTTCCCATTGAAGTCCATTATATTATAAAAATCCTGGAATGTTTTCATCAAAAACCTTGGATGACATGGGGGTGAATAAATTATCAGCAAAATTTTTTTTTTTTAAAGTGAACTACTCCTTTAAGTGATGGAAATGAAGACTAATAGAGTAATAAAAAAATATTAAAAATTACATATTAAAATATTTTTGAAATGCTGCTCCAATTATTTGTGAAATTGAAGTATTAAATCACTCCCTGTACATTGCTATATTTGTTATAGTGGTGCTTTCGGCACTTTACTAGAGCACCCTTACTCATTTCAGAAGCGTCCACAGTGATTTTATTCTGGAACCGGGCCTAAAATATTCATCAGCTAGAAATTACTTACTATTTCTAGTAATTGCTCTGTACGGTATGTTAACTACTGTCTTATTTGTGGCTGTTTCTGGGAAACGTCTGAGACAAAGTTAATAGTTAAAATGCATAATTATTATTATTTTTTTGAAGCCAATAATGACAAGTCATGAAAATTGATTTGTCAAAAGGTGTGGGAACCTTTAGGAAACCAGTTACAGGCCTCATTGAATACACATGTAAATGATGGAGCCTCCCGGCCACTTGCTCTGATGAAACAGCTCGGATAAAGCCGGCTGTAAGTCACACTGGGATGCTGGGCTGTGTTTGATTAGCTTACTTTGTCTGAATGAACGGGCAGCACTGAAGCACAACCCGTCACATATGCATGAATAAGGCAGCCGAGCGAGAAGCCTGCTACAGATGCAAGATGTGTAAAATGCCGTGTGGAGAAACTAAGATCATTCGGTATCAAGTTTTGCTTGCATAAACACGGAGACAGCTTCACAGGTTTTATAAATAAACTTCTAGGTGATTGTTTGCTGAAGCAGTAAATCTAATGTCACTTCACTTTTGTTTTATTTTTTTCCCATTCTTTGGGAAATCATAAAACGCATAGAAACAAGTAGGCTCTATGAAATGTGTTTTATTTATTTGTTTTTACATTTTTCTGTTTTATGATGAATACAAATTTATTGTGAAAAAAAACAATGGTTAATCAATAAATCCATAAAACGTGAACAGTTTAATTAATCTTTTATATTAATCTTTTATAATGTAATCAAATAAAAACGTACAAATCCTTTAAATTTGTGACAGTGCTGCACAATATTGTGGTATTTCTTAAAGATAATGCTTTTAATAAATTGGATTAGTATAGTTATCTCTTTGAGAAGCACGTACAAAACTAAGTAATATAGTTATAATTTCTTTGAGTAAAATCAAACTTTTATTTTGGCGGGCTGTAGTAAAGAATAGACCGCATGAGTTTCAGAAGAAGTCTCAAACAGCTCAGATTTTTTAAAGATATTGAAGTTATAATATATATTTCAACTCAAACATTTCTCATTAATTAATAATTACAAGACCAAATAGTTTATTTATTTAATTCCTCTGAATCATGGAAAAACCTTTGAGACAAAGTTGATAGTCGAACATAATTAAGAACTCCATCATGTCTCCTGAGCTGTGAACAAGCAAATGAAAAGTCCCTCTGTGAGTTCCGGCAGATGCTAATGGACAGAAATTCAAGACATTTCATTTTTTACTGTCTGAAAGCTAGAAACATTAGCTTTAATGAGTAGAGCACATCATTGCCATAAGGACACTAGGACTAGCGTAATGTCAGAATGGTTTAATTGGCTTAATTGTTCGATTATTTGCTTGCAAGATCCAGCAACACAAGTCATAATCGTACTGTTTTCCCTGTGCGGTGCAGGAATCACAGGGAAAGCGGTACGATCGTGACTCGTGGATCTTGCAAGCCACAAGAACAAGTGTGTGCATGGCCATAGGTTTCTAGAACTGTATCTTTATCATTATAGTAATTGCCCTTGGTGTGAACAGTTAGTGAAACTGTGAAGTCAGTTTTCAAAATTGTGAAATGCAGGTGGCACACAATAAGCACAAGGTGTATGTTTGGACATGTTTGTGTGCAGGAATATTCTGTCTGTACGTGTCATGACTACAGGAGGCCACAGCAGGGCTCCCATCTGGCCTCTTCAGGGGTCCTAACGCAGAGATGCCTGGCAGGTTGCCTCTAGAATCTAGCAGTGGTTTTGCACTATAGCTGCATTCATACAGCTGCCAGTCCACTATATTACAATTCTACTCCGTTTGGACACTGTTATTTAATTCATGGTGCACATTTGTTAGTGTTTTGTGTTTCCAGGGAGTTGAACCTATGACCTTGGCATAGTTGTACTGTTTCCAGATACATCAGCTGAAAAAAAAGTTGATATATACTTACTTTAACTTTTGTGTTGTGGTTCGATATGAAGTAAAATTATATGGTTTTTAATTGATGCACTTTTGGACGCATTGCTTCATCTTTGAGACAAAGTTGTGAATCTGTGTTTCTGGGTCTCATGTAGAGATGAAAAAAAGAGCAAGGGATTTTAGGTCAGGTGTTTGTCTGGTTAAAAAAAGTTTATTTTTATTTTTATTTTTTTACCACCAACAACTTTACTGAACAATATAAACAACCATATTTGGAAATATATAATGTCTTCATGTGGACAAGGTCATGGGGGTTTGTGAGTTAAAATGAATAATTATTTTAATCATAAAAATATGAAATTTAAAATAAACAATTTTAACGTAAAAACAATGAAAAAATATTAAAATAGAAAAAAAATTGAAAGTTGTTTTTGCTTGCATGTCATGATGTGACCATTAACCAACATCAGAGAACCAGATTTTTGGTCAGTTGACATAAATAATTTTGGGAATCCTTAGTTTTTTTGTAAACTGCCATAACATGCAAAACAATGCTCGTTCTGACCATCATGAAATTAGTTTCTGTGCAGATGTGAGTTGTATTACATTTATGTTGTGGAAATGGCTGATTCATATTATATTTTGTTTATAATTTTAGGGCAAATTCTCAACATGGTTCCATTGTTTGCCCATTTTTCACTTTTTTTTCTCAAATAATTTTTCATATTTACATCAACAGTATGTTTTAATCCAGATTGTTCAAGTGTAGTCATTGTGCATCTTTTTTGCACTGTATGGGCCCTATCATACACCTGGCACAATACAGCGCCAGACTGTATCAAGTGTTTTTTGCTAGTTTCAGCCTGACGCGATTATCATTTTCACGTCCTGTGCCACTTTTTTTTAAATAGCAAATGAATTTGTGCCTTATAGGGCTGGTCTAAAAGTGTTCAGGCGCATTGTTGGCGCGTTGCTATTTTGATGCAACTGAAATAGACTGCACCATTGACCAACAAAAACCAGTCAATGGCACAATTATTATTATTTTTTTTTTGTTATTTAAAGAGCATGTTAGTATGTGTGTCTAGGTGGGTCCACAATGCGTGTACACTCTGCTTATTAAACACACAAGGACGCGCACACAAACCACACAAACCTGCCAAATATTAAAAATAAAAGGATTATAATGTAAAAGATTAATATTCTGTACATAAAGATAAAGAATCTGTCTTTTCCCGTAGATGGTGTGCTTTAACCTCGCGCACAGGCAGATCAGTTTGCTCTCTGGAAACGCTTTCCGCTTGCAAATTCCATCATGTAAATATAAACCCGCCAAGGCACGAGCGCAATTGGCTTTTAAAGGGAATGAAAGATGAGACTTCTGATTGGTTTATTTCACGTTATGCCCAAAACACACCCATTACTCATTAAAAGAATAGGGACAACCCTTTTAGACCGTGCGCCGGGCACACCGACCATTTTTCCCACCGTAAAACTAGCGAAAGTGGATTCAGACATGCCCTTTAGACCATGCGCTTAGTTCATTAAAATAGGGCCATATGAGTTTGGGTTGAGACTGTTTGTTTGTTTGACCAGTGGCAGACGGGGCAAGTGTTTGGCCATCTTAATAGACCTTATTCAGAGCAGTGCCATGATGGGTATGAAAGTGAGGCTGTGAGGGATAGACTTACCATGTTTCCAATGGCATCCGCTGTAAAAAGCTGAATAAAGCTGCTAGATTACTTACAATTTTCCACAGCTTACATTGTCGGGAGTTTTTTGTCAAGTGACATTTCTTGGAAAGATATTTTTCCAATGTTTCATGAGCAGAACAAACCGAAAACACATTAAATAACAGTACAGCCCATTGAAGAGATGCAAGTCTATCCCTCACAGCCTCGCTTTCATTCTCATTAAAAATCAAAGATGGCGCTGCTGTGAATAAGGCGTATTTTAATCCAAAATGTAGCAAGATCACCCAGGATCAAGCTATGGACCTGTGACTGTTGAAATCCCAGGAGGACATTTTGCTTTAAAAATAGATGAAGTTCTTTGCCATAATACAATCATAGACAGAAAGGATCTTGTAATGGAAAGCCGGATCGCCCAGGCCGCTGTACGGATCCGTAGCTCGGTATTACATAATCTTTGATTGGCTCATCCTGATTGTCTTCATTGGGTCAGACGTTTCTCACGGAGCAGGCCCTGGCGAAGCATGTGGCAAATTACATCTATTTCATCACCGCAGAGAGAGTTTCAGATCGCTCACCAGATTGTTATTATAGAGGCAACGTGTTCCCAATAACCTGTCAGGACAAATAAAGGGTGAATAAATAAAATAGCAAAAAATAGCAGGTTGCTTTACACTTTGTCTTTGTCGAATATGAACGGGGGAAAAAAACATTTGGTTGCTCCAGTTTTTTTTTCTCTCATCTTTTAATGACGGAGAAATGCTGTTCCTCATATAGACGCTGAGTTGATGACACCAGCAGCCAGCACCAGACAGCTGGATCTTTGGGGAGCGCGCCGGGGCCCGAGTTAGCCTAAATAAGCCTCTTGACGTGCTGTGCAGACATGAAGGGCTGTGCAATGTCTGTAAAGTAGGTTGCTGGAGACCCAGAGAGCCTCTCACGCTGTCGTCTGGGTGGTACCCGCTTTGGTCCGTCTGTGTGACCCAGTGTCAGGGTTTGCATTTTGGACCTGGTCCTTTGCCCTTAGATTCTTCCTGGTCTTTAGCAGCCAGTAAAAGACCTGTTCCTCCTGGCTTTTATCTTATTTTGTCAGCAGTCTGCACTTTTTTCTTTGATCAGATCAGAGAGGGCCCTGTTCTCACTGCAATTTAGCTGGTTTAAGGGCACTCACATCATTTGTTGATACATGGTTTACTAATAGCTTCCCAGTGGACCTACAATAGTTGTTGCCTGAAAGCATTTTTCTAAAATGCACTATGTAATGTATTTCAACCACTACACTTAAAGGTTGATTAGACCATAATACATTGTGTTTATAATAAGTGAAGACAATTGGATATGATGTGATACAATACTATCTGAAATGGCTGTGTGTGTGTGTGTGTGTGTGTGTGTGACTTAAAGTAGAGATATCATAAAGTAAATATATCTTTAAATCAGTCGATATAGATAGATCCTTTCGTTCAAAGTTCAAAAGTTTGTGGACTGTAAGTTTTGATTTTGATATATAATGCATTATAGAAGTATCGTTGGATTCATGGATTAATTATGTTTTGCAATGCACCATAAAATGCATTGAATGGTCTCATGAATAATTTTAACCACAGTTATAGTACTTTATAATACACCTTTAGAAAGTATAATGCATTAAAACATGACAAACAACCAATTTCATGCAGATGTAACAAGTAGTCTCTGGATATTATAATGCATTTTAACTTATTGATGAAAATATATAATGCATTATAACATACATTATGAATGCCTTTATTATGCATTAAAAGCTTTAAGTAAGGTTGCCAAATTCTTTAATGCTCTCCAAGGATGCACTTATTTGATCAATAAAACAGTAATATTGAAATACATAATTCAATTTTCAACATTTTAGTTAACAATTCCCATCGCACACCTGTCACTTTTGATCAATTGAATGTATCCTTGATAAATTTATGTATTCATTTTTTCTTAAGCAAATCTTACTGACCCCAAACTTTTTAACAGTAGCCTAGTGTAGTTTCAAGACAAGTTTGAAAATCGATTTTTGTTTTTTATTATGATGAATACTCATCATAGTTTTGGATCATCATTAGTCATAAAATCCTTGTTAAACACTGCAAGTGTACTGATGATGGTGGGGGTTCAGCTTTAATTAAAATAACTCGCGTGTTTCATGCAAGATCATTTTCATCCTGTGCCCTGTAATATTTGATATGATACAATATAATGTAAAGCAGATTGAAACAATATGATGTGATAGATCTAAACTAAGAAAGATGGATTTAAACTTGCGTATGCAGTATATTGCAACAGCTGTGTCTGCAGTATAATAGATTAAAAACCATTTGAGGTCACCCACATTCCTCTTGAAAATAATTTCTTCCTATTGTTTCTCACGCACTATTCCTATAACGATACCAAGAATCTTCTTGTTTGATTTACCTGCTGTAGTAATCTGAGATTTTCAATAAGAGGTCTCTACGGGGCTCTCAGACAAGTGACTTGACGGTGGCTTTTCAATGACAAGGCCTATTTTTACCAGCCAGAATGTGCAACTATTGTGTGATTGGGCTTATTCCAAAAATGCAAATGTTTACCAGCAGACACTGCTTATGTTTGGGATGCAGGCCTAATGAGTTTTAATCATTCGCCCTTGTTATTCTAATAGTTAGTGTGGCTGAGGGAGGGAGATACACTAGATGGGTAGATCCTGATAGATATCATGTGAATTAACTCTTTTCTCAACGAAACAGTTGAAAACTGTGAATTGTTTTGGGTGAACAAACCCTTGGCGCCCCTATTATGCTATTTTAAAGGTTCCTAATTTAGTTTTGGAGGTTAATATGCACCCAAGGTCAAAAGACACTTTAATTTTCTCATAAGATTGCACATTGCAGCATCACTTTCTCAGTGTGTCTGAAACGATTCGATAAAGGATTCAAGCCTTGTCCACGCTAATACATTTTTGTTTGAAAATGCATCTTTTTCTCTTCTGTTCACTCTAGGGTGGCTTTTTGTCTTGCGAAAATGAGCTTTTTGAAAAGTTTTCCCTAGTGGATGAATTTGAAAACTGCATTTTCATGCTGTAGTGTCGCCTGTGATGACACGTTTAGACATGTCCAGGAAAAAGAGGATGGTAACCCCTACTACTCAGCTTTCTCTTACTAATTTACTCCGCTTTCTCAACAGAACAAGTCGAGCCTGCTAGCTTAGCTTCCAAAAAAAGATGGCTGACACTATGGGCGGGTTGAAAACATGCAGAACAGCTCCTTCTACTGGCTGTAGTTTTTAGCATCTGGCCAAAAAATGCTCCGATGATGCAAAATGATGATTTTTTTTGCGTCATCGGAGGATTTTTTCCAGACAAAAAATATATAAATCTCTCATCTCAGTGGGATACGAGAGTGGAAAGCTTGGCAATTCGAAAATACTACAGGTTTTCTACTAATACAAAGCTTAATGCTAAATCCTGAAGTATCCCTTTAAACACGGATTGCAATGTGTATCTTGAGCGGTATCAACACACAACGCATTCTCACTCCAAGGCGTCACCTTTGACCATGCTTCAATATTTGACGTTTTAGGCGCCCTTTAGCGTCACTTACATGGCGCGATCCTATGGCGTCATCTAACTGACGCTAAAGGAAAGCATCAGTTAGAGGACGCGGTTAGGTTCAGGTGTGGGGTGGGGGTAGGGTACACGCGATCCTAGGGCGTCATCTAACTGACGCTAAAGGGCGCCTAAAGCGTCTAATATTGAGAAATGTCCAAATGCTTCCCAAGGTGTCAGTTAAGTGACGCCTTGGGGGTGAGAATGGGCTGCAACACACGGTTGATGACGTGTAAATTACTGGTCATGTATAGCATACGACACATGTGCTGAACAAAGTTTAGGAGAAGCCAGAATGCATATCCATCGACTGAAACATACATAAGCCTAACTCTGTCTGTCTGTTTTATTTATTTTCAACAAACCATATTATAGATGCGTTTGCGTCATCAGATTTGAGATGCAAGTGCTTGCAGAACCGTGGGTGGAGAACGGTTTGTTTTTTACCTAGATCCATTTCACTGTATGTCATCAACTACCCATCTGTTCTTGTTTGACTGAAATCCATCCCTGTTTATCACTCCGTAACATTAGGCCTGTTCAGAAGTGAAGTTCACATCACACATAAGTGAAGGATCTACTCTCACGGCTTTGCTTTGGATCTGACCCACAAATAATCTCGTCAGTTATTTGGGACAACCCTGTCAGAGTTCTTCCCGACATTGAGAAATGTCCGATGAGACGGCACGGCACGGCCCCATTTGTCACACGGTGCCATGACCCAAAATGCGCCGGGCCGCAGGGATGTTATTATTTGGGCCAGTGTCTCAGACTTTATCAGGATGATTTTCTCAAGACTGTTTACAGGTGAGCAGAGATTTCCACTAAGGCACTAATTGTCTATATACTGCTCGACCCTGCTCCCAAATCACGGATCAGAGACCAAGGTTGTGTGCCATACAGAAATGAATTGAGAATGACTTTTAAATTCAAATTTAGTTTTTTAATTTGATTTGAGTTAGGATTGTAATTGGATTTTGTGCGCGCTTGGCTGCCGCTTCACACTTGATATTTGTTTTGTTAGTTAAAGTCTTTCACTGGAGGATTTTTTTTGGCATGGTAGCTGTTCCCGTTTTCCGTTTTGAAATCGTGGAGTCTGCATTTGTTTGGTTTCTGTGGCATTCGAGATGCGGTTCACCGGGTTGCTTGGTGTACCCCCTCCATGACGGACTACTCTGGTGTTACACCATTTTACTCTATTGCTTATTCTATATGGACTGTATGGCCGCCGGACATATATTTATATCTATAAACATTTGAGTATTTGTCTTGTTTATTTATGTTATGTTAATTGCAAAGTGGAAAAAGTGCTATATAAATTAATCCACTTACTTGCTAGAATTAAAATGAATTCAAATTCAATGAAATTCATATATACTACATACCATTCAAAATGTTGGGGTCAGTAAAATTCATACTTTTATTCTGCAAGGACATATTACATTGATCAAGAGTGAGAGTTAAGACATTTATAATGTTGCAAAACATTTCCATTTCAAATTGTGCTGTTCTTATTAATCAAATAATCCTGGAAAGAAAAAAAATCGATGCCCTCATCTACTCAATAGTGTTTCTAAAAAGACAGAAATCATAGACAAAGTTGCTAATGGGGCAATCAACAGGGAGCGATTTTCAGATTTCAGCCCTCAGATACCCCTTTTCCACCCAAAAAGAACTGGTTCGGAACTGGTGCTGGTTTAAAGTTGGTTCGGAGTTGGTTCAACTTGCAAACCCGTTCAGAACCGGTTTGTTTTTCCACTGACTAGAGCGCCCAGGGAACGACGTCGTTACGTCACTGTGTACGTCTTAGCTAGAAACGCTTGCAAGTACATTGCTTTAGGATTATCTCTAACTTGTGTACCAAGAAAACTTAAAAAAAATATGTAAGTCTTTTCGTTTGATATATAACGTTATGTAATGTTTTCTGATAAGTTATGTACGCCTGTCATGTGTCATTTTTTCTTTCCATTTATTTGTTCTATACCGTGACTGTTTTCTTCTTTGTTTATGTTTCAAATAAATAAAAATAAATAAATAAAAACGCTTGCGTGTTTCTGCAGTTTCTCCTGGCTTTGCGATGGTCAGAAAAGATGTTTAGAACACATCTAAACCCGCCCCAGCCCCCGACGTAAACATGACGTGCTAAAAGAACGGTTCTAGTCCAGCAAAGAGTTGGTGCCGCTTTGGAACCAGTTTTCCCGGCCGCGAACCGGTTCTTTGGCTGTCGAAACACAAAGAACTGGTTCGCGTGCAGGCACCGGCTCCGAACCGGCTCTCAAAATGCTTTGGTGAAAAAGGGGCTAGAGACACTTTAGACCAGAAAGGGCTTCTCGTCTTTCATGGTACAATGAGTGTTGCCAACAGACCAATAAAAGTGAAGAATTCCACAGGTGAATGCACATGCCTTAGGAAAAAAAAAAAATTCTGATCACATTGGCTGTGTCTGAAATCTCCACTCAAACCACTACTACCTATGTAGGGGGTATAGGGAGTAGACCACTAGATAGTAAGCTCACCAGCATAATAGAAACACTACTTTCGGATCGTCTCTCTGTGCCGTCGATTACGTCATTGTTGTCGCCTGTCTGTCTTTTGTTACCATCAGTGCAATGCATGATGGTATGTGCTTGGGATCTTAAATCTTATGCTTAAATCTTATGATCTTAAAGATCTTAAATCTTATGCTTAAAAAAAGAAAATAAATAATTAAAGTCGGTAATACTCTTATTATTCTGCGCGATTTTACTTCTCAGTGGGGGTTTAGATGTTTTACTGGGAAAATAAGACATAAATGCTAATTGAGAAAGTGATTTTTTTTTTTTGCAAAGTCAGACGGTCTCTTTCTGTCTCTGTGGGCATCTGTAAATCAGACTTGCAATGAATCAAATGTCTGGCGACGCAAGACTTACAGTATAAGTTGATAACATTAAATAAAAGGATAGAAAAATTCCCAGAACCTCAGGACTTTCTCTCTCACACACATTTATCTCCCTTTCCACCTCTCACTGTAATTTCCCTCATTTTATATATTTCTTAGGGGCATTATAAAATCATTTATCCTGCTCCCTTCCGCCCCCTTTCTGACAGAACCTCTACGGTTCTCCACATATATATTTTTTTTCATCCACAATATATATTATTCCCTCTTTTCTTCGCCTTCTCGGTTACCAGATTACTGTCAACTTTTCTCTCACACTTTTTTATCTTAAGTATTACCCTTCCAAACCTCAAACCTGTCCACTGTGCTTCTAAACACCCATTTCAAAAGAAAAATAAGAACGTGCCAATCTCTTTCTCACCGAAGATTGCTGATCTTCAACACCAGATCTCCTCACCTCCCACCTAAATCTCCTCACCTCTAAATGTCTCATGGACACGATGACTCAGACCTCGACTAAACCCTTATGGACTCTAATGTCATGACAGGGTCAGTGCAGTTGTGTTCGACCAGACCGTTGTATTTCACATGTTTTACTCAGTTTAACTGGATTACACGCCTGCTCTCCGTTCTGCCCCTCTCGGTGAAAATGAATCTATTTCTGAGCAGCTGCTTGTGTTTTACTTCACCACCCACTCTCGCTTTACTGCTGCACCATAAAATGTAATCAATACTGTTAGTCAAAAAATAAAAAGTTTCTTTACCTACTAAAAGTTTCCAATCAGTTCAATCAAATAATGAATTAGAGGTGCCCCTTTGCCTAATATGCATCCATTAGTGTAGTTTAGTTTTGTTTACTTGACCTTTATTAGTATATTATTATAATATAGCCTAATTTATTTGAATTTTTCTTCAGGATTTTGGACTTGAGACCTTCATCACTTGTTATATTAGTTACTGTTTGTTTTGTACTTTTACTTCTATTGATATTTGAAAATAAACGATTAATCGCGATTAATCGCATCCAAAATAAATGTATATATACATATATAATGTATAATATATATATATATATATATATATATATATATATATATATATACTATATATATATATATATATATATATATATATATACACATGTATATTTAAGAAAAAATATTATTTATATATAATATAAATTATATATAAATCTATATACTGTATATACATGAAAATATTTCTTAAATATACATGTGTGTGTATTTTTTTATATAAAATAATTATACACAGCACCCACATATATTATGGAAACACAAACTTTTATTTTGGATGCGATTAATCACGATTAATCGTTTAACATCCCTAATTTTTTTATATATTTTAGATAATTTTTATAAGAATAAGAATGTTACAACATAAGAATGTTGTTAGGATTTTTACTTGATCACTCAAATTCTATTTTCATTTATTTTATTATTTTTTAAGCATTATTCTTTAGAATTTTTACTTGTGACTGTGTCGTTTGTGTCGACTTAGTGTTGTTTGTGACAACACTAGGGTGAGTAATTAATGACAGAATTTTCATTTTGGGGTGAACTGAACTTTTAAGGGTATAGCCTAAATGTTTTTATTTATTTATTTGAGTTATGGTTTGTTTGATATGAATGCCTAACAAATCTGTGAGTCACATTGTCTTACAAATGACATAACCACTCATTTTAGCAGTGTAACATTTAGTTAGAAATGTATGCATAAACTCTTAAATATGTGCCCGCTTTGAAATGCTAAATGACCCCTTAAGCATCGATCGACAGACTTGAGACATTTCTTAAAAAAATCATTTTCCTTGCTCTTATAAGCTCTGTTTCTAATTGGCTGCCTTGCTGTGTAACACAACGCGTAGGCAGAAACTCTGGATGCCAGTGCCACACAACAGCATCCTTCACTGGAGACTCGACTTTCAATTTATTCCAATAGAGTGTGATGTTAACTTATTAGCAAGCTATCGACACAACTCAAATTGAATAAAAGTGTTTGCAAAAACTTAACAGCAACTTAAGTGATCATGCAGTGTTAACGCATTACCTTTTGACCGCACTAATTTTAAGGAATTGTCTCTCCACAGGTTCTTTGTCTCTGTGCGTGTTCCTAGTTTCGTTGGGATTAACGGTGTGTGTTGTGTGGCTGGTGGCACTATGCGGGATCTGCGGATGGTGCCAACGCAAACTGGTGAGTGATTTCACTTCCTGCACAACAATAAGTGTACAATTGACATCTGTTTCTGAATAAGATTACCCGAATAATAAAAAGGTAGTTGCCTTTAGTAGTGCCATTTAAATGGTAGTAGTGTCTTCTGTTTAATGGTTGTTTGTCAATTACAGTCTGACAACAATCAATGAACATCTCAAAGATTATACATTTACATTATTACAGCTCCCCTCTCTGTTCCGAATATGTCGTTTTCGGTGAAGCCCCTCCTTCCGAAATACGAAATGTGCTGTGATTGGTTAGCTGTCCCAGTGTGTTCTGATTGACAGTGTTTAGCATGTGTTCTGGAAATGCCCCGCCCCTCCTGTGAGTTCTGCGCTAGTCTAAATATAAAGGATGGCGGAAATTTTAAACCATTCGAGCCTGATTCAGACCCTGACAATATTAACAAACAAGAGGATCATCCCCTTTGGAGTGAACTTTGAGCTAACTTTGACTAACCTTGCAGTTCTTTTGTATGCTCAGAGAGCAACATTGCAGATTAACTAAAGTTTAAAAAGTGAAAAAGCATAATAGGACCCAATTATTAGCATTGCAGGAGGGGGGTATGGCATTCCCTTTATTTGTGTTTACATAAGACGTAGATCCAGATTGCCTTTCAATAGCTGTAAATCTTATTTTCTGTCTGGATAATTAGGTGTTGAGCCTGTAGTTTTCCCCGTTCAGCCTTAGCATCTGCAAAACAAGATTTGCCATTCAACTCATGCAAAGCAATTCAGCGCAAGGCGACCAAATGAGACTGAAATCATGAGGGAAGAAAGAACATGTATTAAGGAAAAAAGAAATAATTAGTCTAAATGATTTATACATAAACATGAAAATGTGATTACAGACCACTTTTTGATTAATAGCCAGTTGATAAATAACATCCACATACAAATTAATCTCCTGTGCTCAGTTTAATTAAATAACCCTCTTCCTAAAATAAACGGATCACTTATTATTCGAAATGAATTAATTACCTTTAACACATTTAATGTGTCACTTGCTCTTTTGCCTGGAAGAGAAGCCCGGATGTGAAGGCATTGTTTCACAACCATTTCTAATACAAATCCACGCTTTTCATTCATCAACCAGGAGTGATGAGTTTTGAGATGGTCAGCACGGGCCAGACGGAGGAAGTGAAATCAAGGAAATGAAAGGAGGAGTGAGAGGCAGACGGGAAGTCTGCAGGGTGGCTAAAAAGAGATTTCAAGCTTTAATTACACTCCGTAATGGCTTCCCTACCACGTGCCCGGCCTGCGGGCATCCAACGTCTTACTGTTATTACAATGAGGGATTACAAACACTTCTCATTCTGTGCAGTTTTTGCTTGTTCTATTTTTGCCATTTTCATTCTTGGTACTTAATGTTTTAATCGAAACCTGAACCCCTCCTCCTCTGTTTTTATATTGTATTAAGCTGTTCGGTGACTAACATGACACCTTCATAATCATGACATGACATATGTTACGAATATGAAGGAAGTTTTATTCATGTTTGTGACAACTGTCATTAAGTGTCATTCGCTCAGTTATGACATTTTTAATGCAAATATGACATTGTTTGAGATGTCTTTGTTATGACACATTGACATAAACCAATACATCATAACCTGTCAGTGTCTTGGTCACGACAACTTGACATTACTAGACAACACAACCTGTCATAAACATGACATAGAAAATTAATTATCAAACTTAAGAAACCACCTAGCTTTATTGGTTAACATTACATTAAACTGTCAGGTTGGTTTTGACATTGGCTGTCATGAAGCCATTATAACTTTTTAATGACATATTCAATTTGTACCACTGTAGTTGAGGTCATGAAAAATATTCATGACACAGTTATGATGACCTCATGACAATGTTAAAGCCAACCACATGACAGTTTAACTTAATTTTATGTCAATTTGTCATGACAAAGACACTGACAGGTTATGATGTATTGGTTTATGTCAAGATGTCATAAAGACATCTTAAACAATGTCATATTTGCATTTAAAATCTCATCATTGAGCGAAAGTCACCTAATGAAAGTTGTCTTAAACAAAACATGCATAAACCCTACTTCATATTCAAGATATATGCGGTTAGGTGACCATGAAATGATTTGCAAAATATTTTTTTGTCATCAAAATAATAGTGTTTTCACACTAGAGCTTTTGGTGAGGACCAAGTGCTTCATCGAGGTGAACAGCTGGGAGCGTTGTCCTAGAAACTCTGAGAGTTGTTCTGCAAAACCAAGTGTGAAAACAGCCACTAAAAGCTGTTTATCGTTGCAAAATGTATAAAAAACATGGTGTTAAAAAAAAGGACAATAGTTGAAATCTCTTTAACTATGAGCCCTTAAAGATTCCCTGTGGTGAAAATCAAGTTTTTAATGTTGTATATATGTCTGTTGTTGCTTTTATTATCCTTTAAGACAAACCATGTGCAAATTCTTCAGTCACCATTGCTGAGGATTTTCTCTTGAAACTGCAGTGTACCGAAGACAGTCACAAAAATGTGTTTGAAACCACCTCTGTTTCCTACCATCACAAACATGTAACAAAGCCCTCAACATGCGAAGATTTTCCACACAAGAACACCTTTAAGCAGGGACAGAAAAAATCAGGTATATTGCAATATAGACCTTATTCAGAGCGGCGCCATGACAGGTATGAAAGTGAGGCTGTGAGGGATAGACTTACCGTGTTTCCAATGGCATCCGCTGTAAAAAGCTGAATAAAGCTCCTAAATTTTTCACAGCTTATATTGTCGGGAGTTTTTTGTCAACTAAAATTTCTTGGAAAGATATTTTTCCAATGTTTCATGAGCAGAACAAAACGAAAACACATTAAATAACAGTACAGCCCTATCCCTCACAGCCTCGCTTTCATTCTCATTAAAAATCAAAGATGGCGCTGCCGTGAATAAGGCGTATAGTGGGTGAATTGAGAATATGATGTATATTAAAGGAGCTGTATGTAAGAAATTTATTTCAAATAATCATAAAAGGGCCATGCTAAAGAAATCATGTTCATTTCAAATACTTATATCACTGACAACAGTAGTCCAGCCAGGATATTGTCATTTAAAGAATGAAGTTGCAGCCCTCAACTGTTGTTGATGTTGTCATGTTGTGTTTTGGTCTGATACTCCACTCGCCACATATCTACCAATGTCTACCAAGTGTTGCAGCATCCGGGGTGCCAGCTCTGCTCTAGTTACCACTGCTGCAGATACAAACGTGTCGGATAAAAAAAATGTTGGATCTTGCAGCCTATATGGCAACCTCAAGTCAGGGCAGGGGGTTGAATGTGATTGCAGTACCAGTTTTGGCCACAATCTTACATACAGTACAGCTCCTTTAAGATGTTATGATGATATGCCTTTCTATTCTGTTCAAAGTGTTTCTAAGGATGCTAATTTTTCGAAGGCAGCTGTTTGACTCTGAGATGGTGAACGGGAACATGGCTTGTGTGACATTAGTAACACATTATTAGCTGTTTGATAACGTAGTCAAGCCAAAGGCTAATCATAAAATTATCTCTATGTGTCTGAAGTTGTATAGCATTACATCAAACTCATTACCATTCTAATACACCAACTTGTTGACAACCCTGTATAATTCACTCTTCCTCTTCTTCTTCTGAGTCAGTTTATGGTTAAATTAAATTCCCACATGTTTACACACACCATTGTGTAGCATTTACTACAGTTGACCAAGTGGATCAGGTAGTCCGAGCTGCTGGGATTGAGTGGAGTTTTGAGTAGTCTCATTTGCATATTCATGGTTGATGAGTTTTAAGGGGTGAAATTATTGACTGTGTTGAAGATTTTATTATTTACAAAATAAGTCATTTAGCTATATATTAGTACACCATTATTTCCTCTGTGGGTGTGAATTTGACTTGACTTTTGGAAGCCTGAAAGGCCCGAAAGCTGAAACAACAGAGAGTGCTATTTCTGTATATTCCGCATTTTTATAATCATTTAGGTCACATTTGGTTGGAAAAAAGAATAAGAATAATAACAATAATAATAATAATTAAAGCTGCAAGCAGCATTTATCGGTGTTCAAGCAGTTTAGGCCTTTAAGGCCTTAAAGCACAAAAGCATCAAAAGGCATTCAATTTTATTAAACATACATTTATCCAGTGACATAATAGATGGAAAACACCATTTACAGCCAATACAGGCAATTAACCATTGCAAATACATGGTTTTAATGCTTTTTAACAGATATAGCACCATCTATGGTCTGATCTCCATGAAACTGTGCATGCTTCTTTTACATGTTATGACACATATGCTCATCATTTTTTTTTGAAGTTGTGAGTTTTCCTTTAGGATTTATATACTTTTGGGTGCATTTTGTCACCTACATCTTGGATACCCTTGGGGTAAGCTAAAACATACGAAAAATTAATTTCAAAGTGAACTATCCCTTTATCTCCATTATGCTTGCTTACACCAGCAGGGTGCATTACTGTATCTCCTCATTGGCCTTCCTAAAAATACCATAAGACAGTTGCAGCTCATACAGAACGCTGCTGCCAGGAGTCTGAGCAGGACCAGAAAATATGAGCAGATCACACCAGTCCTCAGGTCTTTACACTGGCTCCCAGTTACATTTAGGATTGATTTCAAAGTATTATTACTGGTATATAAATCATTTAATGGGTTAGGACCTCAATATATTACAGATATGCTCACTGAATATAAACCTAACAGATCACTCAGAATTATCTCATTCACTCATTAGAATCACATGAGCTAGATGTGACAGTTGTCAAAGTAAATGTGACAGTTGTCATAGTAATTTTGGTAAATGGACAGCATTTATATAGCACATTCATAGACCTAATGGTCACCAAAGCGCTTTACATATTGCCTCACATTCACCCATTCACACACTGACGGCGGTGTCAGCCATACATGGCACCATTCAGCTCGTCGGGAGCAGCTGGGGTTAGGTGTCTTGCTCATGGACACCTCAACACTTGGTCAGGCTGAACCGGGGATCGAACCACCAACCTTTCGGTTTGTAGACAACCTACATGAACCACTGAGCCACTGCCGCCCCTACCCTTTTTAACTAAATTATTGTGATTATGTGATTATTGTTAAACTAGTGAATTGATAAAGTCATAATATGAATTATAGTTGAGTAGTCATGACAAATGACAATTTTGAACAGCAGGGGGCAGTAAAACTCCACTTATTGGCTTAATAGACCATCATGTTGATATCATGTTCACCTTTTTAACTGTTGTATAGGCATATTTTGTCCGATCTGTCTGAAAATGTTCATGATGTTTTAATGTCACGTGTTCTAACTTGTGTTTAACATCTGAGCATTCATTTCAAGGCTACATGTTGAAGCCATTGATTATAGGCATTCACATGAAGTAGTTCAACTTTTTCTTATAATAATTGATCAAGAGAGTTCAGAGAATTGTACTACACTGGCTAACATTAAAGGGTTAGGTGTCTTGCTCATAGACACCTCGACACTTGGTCAGGTGGAACCGGGGATCGAACCACCAACCTTTCGGTTTGTAGACAACCTACATGAACCACTGAGCCACTGCCGCCCCTACCCTTTTTAACTAAATTATTGTGATTATGTGATTATTGTTAAACTAGTGAATTGATAAAGTCATAATATGAATTATAGTTGAGTAGTCATGACAAATGACAATTTTGAACAGCAGGGGGCAGTAAAACTCCACTTATTGGCTTAATAGACCATCATGTTGATATCATGTTCACCTTTTTAACTGTTGTATAGGCATATTTTGTCCGATCTGTCTGAAAATGTTCATGATGTTTTAATGTCACGTGTTCTAACTTGTGTTTAACATCTGAGCATTCATTTCAAGGCTACATGTTGAAGCCATTGATTATAGGCATTCACATGAAGTAGTTCAACTTTTTCTTATAATAATTGATCAAGAGAGTTCAGAGAATTGTACTACACTGGCTAACATTAAAGGGTTAGGTGTCTTGCTCATAGACACCTCGACACTTGGTCAGGTGGAACCGGGGATCGAACCACCAACCTTTCGGTTTGTAGACAACCTACATGAACCACTGAGCCACTGACGCCCCTACCCTTTTGGACTAAATTATTGTGATTATGTGATTATTGTTAAACTATTGAATTGATAAAGACATAATATGAATTATATATTATGTCTACGGTTCGATCTCCATGAAACTTTGCATGCTTCTTCAGCATGTTATGTCACATATGCTCATCAATTTTTGTGAAGTTCTGAGTTTTCCTTTAGGATTTATAGGCTTTTTGGTTCATTATGCCACACCCCTTTTCAAAATAACCCTTTTAATACCATGCAAAAAATTAAAAAGTTCAACTTTTTTTCAATAATTATTTATCTAGAGACTCCAGAGATTTGTTCTAGACTGGTTTGGTTTTGATTAGACAAAAAACCAGGGACTAGTTCGCAAAAGTAGGTTTTCAACATATTTGTGAATATTTAATGAACGATTCAATTGACAGCAATGGTTCTAGAGGCAAAGTTGTTCATCATGAGGAGATCTATCAAATGATATTCATTTTGTGTGGATGTGTGCAACACCACGTGATTACAGAGCCATAAAACTCTTTAGCGCCAACTAGTGGCCGATTTCTATGAAAATTCTTACAGACCTCTAGTGCCACAAGTCGAATATGCCCCTCGAGTTTCGTTCCGATCAGCCACCGTTAACCTCGTCTAATAGGTGCTCAAACTTCATTGGTTGATGGCGGCCATGTTTTTTGAGATATGCCAATATCCTTTTAGACATACATGGTAACTTGCACCAAGACACTGCATACCAAATTTCAAGTCAATTGGACAAATGGTCAGATGGTTTTAGCCAATTATATGTTTATTTAATGTTATAGCGCCACCATGTGACCAATCGATGCAGTATTTTTACAGTGACCGCAAACTGTCCTCATACACATGTCTATTGAGTTTGGTGAAGATATCTTATTTACTTCTTGAGTTATAGCCATTTTAGTAAAATTGCCTAATTTCAAAATGTTCATTTTGCACCCCCTATCGACCTTGAATCGAAAATACAACTTTTTTTCGATAATTATTGGTATTCAGACTCCAGAGAACATTTCTGCACTGGTTTGGTTCCGATCGGGCAAAAATCCAGGGACTAGTTCGCAAAAGTAGGTTTTAGATAAAATTCAAAATGGCGGACAAATTTGCATATAAAATTAAAAATCCGAGATATACGTTTTGTCCTTCAGGCATCCAGCTTTCCAGTGATGTAAGACACTTGAGTCTACAACTTACATTCTAGGAGATATGAGCAGTTTCGCGCAATTGATTATTATAGCGCCACCTATGGGCCAATATGGCTCATAATTTGATAACCTCTCCTCGATTTTTGTACTACCAGCTGTCAAAGTTTCAAAGATCCAGCTCTTACGGTTTGGGCTGCACGATGCGTTTTACGGCGGAATAATAATAATAATAATAATTAAAGCTGCAAGCAGCATTTATCGGTGTTCAAGCAGTTTAGGCCTTTAAGGCCTTAAAGCACAAAAGCATCAAAAGGCATTCAATTTTATTAAACATACATTTATCCAGTGACATAATAGATGGAAAACACCATTTACAGCCAATACAGGCAATTAACCATTGCAAATACATGGTTTTAATGCTTTTTAACAGATATAGCACCATCTATGGTCTGATCTCCATGAAACTGTGCATGCTTCTTTTACATGTTATGACACATATGCTCATCATTTTTTTTTGAAGTTGTGAGTTTTCCTTTAGGATTTATATACTTTTGGGTGCATTTTGTCACCTACATCTTGGATACCCTTGGGGTAAGCTAAAACATACGAAAAATTAATTTCAAAGTGAACTATCCCTTTATCTCCATTATGCTTGCTTACACCAGCAGGGTGCATTACTGTATCTCCTCATTGGCCTTCCTAAAAATACCATAAGACAGTTGCAGCTCATACAGAACGCCGCTGCCAGGAGTCTGAGCAGGACCAGAAAATATGAGCAGATCACACCAGTCCTCAGGTCTTTACACTGGCTCCCAGTTACATTTAGGATTGATTTCAAAGTATTATTACTGGTATATAAATCATTTAATGGGTTAGGACCTCAATATATTACAGATATGCTCACTGAATATAAACCTAACAGATCACTCAGATCATTAGAATCACATGAGCTAGATGTGACAGTTGTCAAAGTAAAT
Source organism: Pimephales promelas (assembly GCF_016745375.1). Next base: position 25,128,403 of record NW_024121876.1, on the reverse strand, counting down.
GTGACAGTTGTCATAGTATAGACATATTAGACAGCATTTATATAGCACATTCATAGACCTAATGGTCACCAAAGCGCTTTACATATTGCCTCACATTCACCCATTCACACACTGACGGCCGTGTCAGCCATACATGGCACCATTCAGCTCGTCGGGAGCAGCTGGGGTTAGGTGTCTTGCTCATGGACACCTCGACACTTGGTCAGGCTGAACCGGGGATCGAACCACCAACCTTTCGGTTTGTAGACAACCTACATGAACCACTGAGCCACTGCCACCCCTACCCTTTTTGACTAAATTATTGTGATTATGTGATTATTGTTAAACTAGTGAATTGATAAAGTCATAATATGAATTATAGTTGAGTAGTCATGACAAATGACAATTTTGAACAGCAGGGGGCAGTACAACTCCACTTATTGGCTTAATAGACCATCATGTTGATATCATGTTCACCTTTTTAACTGTTGTATAGGCATATTTTGTCCGATCTGTCTGAAAATTTTCATGTTTTAATGTCACGTGTTCTAACTTGTGTTTAACATCTGAGCATTCATTTCAAGGCTACATGTTGAAGCCATCGATTATAGGCATTCACATGAAGTAGTTCAACTTTTTCTTATAATAATTGATCAAGAGAGTTCAGAGAATTGTACTGCACTGGCTAACATTATAGGGTTAGGTGTCTTGCTCATAGACACCTCGACACTTGGTCAGGTGGAACCGGGGATCGAACCACCAACCTTTCGGTTTGTAGACAACCTACATGAACCACTGAGCCACTGCCGCCCCTGCCCTTTTGGACTAAATTATTGTGGTTATGTGATTATTGTTAAACTATTGAATTGATAAAGACATAATATGAATTATATATTATGTCTACGGTTCGATCTCCATGAAACTTTGCATGCTTCTTCAGCATGTTATGTCACATATGCTCATCAATTTTTGTGAAGTTCTGAGTTTTCCTTTAGGATTTATAGGCTTTTTGGTTCATTATGCCACACCCCTTTTCAAAATAACCCTTTTAATACCATGCAAAAAATTAAAAAGTTCAACTTTTTTTCAATAATTATTTATCTAGAGACTCCAGAGATTTGTCCTAGACTGGTTTGGTTTTGATTAGACAAAAAACCAGGGACTAGTTCGCAAAAGTAGGTTTTCAACATATTTGTGAATATTTAATGAACGATTCAATTGACAGCAATGGTTCTAGAGGCAAAGTTGTTCATCATGAGGAGATCTATCAAATGATATTCATTTTGTGTGGATGTGTGCAACACCACGTGATTACAGAGCCATAAAACTCTTTAGCGCCAACTAGTGGCCGATTTCTATGAAAATTCTTACAGACCTCTAGTGCCACAAGTCGAATATGCCCCTCGAGTTTCGTTCCGATCAGCCTCCGTTAACCTCGTCTAATAGGTGCTCAAACTTCATTGGTTGATGGCGGCCATGTTTTTTGAGATATGCCAATATCCTTTTAGACATACATGGTAACTTGCACCAAGACACTGCATACCAAATTTCAAGTCAATTGGACAAATGGTCAGATGGTTTTAGCCAATTATATGTTTATTTAATGTTATAGCGCCACCATGTGACCAATCGATGCAGTATTTTTACAGTGACCGCAAACTGTCCTCATACACATGTCTATTGAGTTTGGTGAAGATATCTTATTTACTTCTTGAGTTATAGCCATTTTAGTAAAATTGCCTAATTTCAAAATGTTCATTTTGCACCCCCTATCGACCTTGAATCGAAAATACAACTTTTTTTCGATAATTATTGGTATTCAGACTCCAGAGAACATTTCTGCACTGGTTTGGTTCCGATCGGGCAAAAATCCAGGGACTAGTTCGCAAAAGTAGGTTTTAGATAAAATTCAAAATGGCGGACAAATTTGCATATAAAATTAAAAATCCGAGATATACGTTTTGTCCTTCAGGCATCCAGCTTTCCAGTGATGTAAGACACTTGAGTCTACAACTTACATTCTAGGAGATATGAGCAGTTTCGCGCAATTGATTATTATAGCGCCACCTATGGGCCAATATGGCTCATAATTTGATAACCTCTCCTCGATTTTTGTACTACCAGCTGTCAAAGTTTCAAAGATCCAGCTCTTACGGTTTGGGCTGCACGATGCGTTTTACGGCGGAATAATAATAATAATAATAATAATAATAAAAATCAGTACAATTACAATAGGTTTTCAGCACTTCGTGCTTGAACACCTAATAATAATAAAAATCAGTACAATTACAATAGGTTTTCAGCACTTCGTGCTTGAACACCTAATAATTATTATTATTTATTTAGACCTACCTATATTGTATTTTTATAAAGCGTTTAGGTCTATATTGCTTTTATTTCCCCGGTGTCAAAATCAGGCAAACATAAATGTCAGGCAACACGATTCCTGCCTGATATATATATCCATGGATCACTGGATCTTTAGTAAGTTGTAAGGAACACTATATTGAGTCCAACATTTAGTTTAAATTGATACAATTTTTAATTTTTGTCGTATTTTCGCAGTTTCCCCTATTAAATCCAGTCTCACAGCAGATCTTTTGCCACTCTGTCAGGCTGAGGGAGGTTGTTTCGGCGGGAAAGTGACGTCAATGCATTCCCTCTATTGTAAGTCGCTTTGGATAAAAGCGTCAGCTAAAGAGTAAATGTAAATGTAAAATGTGCTTAATTGTCAAGAAAATGTCACAAACACAATGAAACCTATTGTAGACCAATTAAGTATTTTGCTTTAAGCAAAATTTTTTTTTTTCTTTTGTAAGATTCACCTTTTCTAACATCACTCATGAGTTCTTCTGAACCAAACAAACCCCTTTTCAAATATTGCATTAGGATTAATGTTGTTCTTTCAATTAAAACGGCTGTGGTCAGTCTTTTGATCAATAGCAGAAGAACAACAGATCCTTAATGAGTGAATAAGCCGGGATACGTTATGTAAGGCTGCGCAGCGAGAGTCTCCCTTTATGTTTCTCATACCTCATTCTGCCACGCCACAGGGCTCACTAATGATTCATATGTTTTTTGCCCACAACACCCCACGCTTCTCTCCGTGCCGACAGACTGCGTGCTTTCTCCTTCTCCTCCCAAATAGATTTGACAGTGCTGGGTAGTTTCGGGTCAAGACTACTTTTCCCTGTCTGATCCAGTTCTGACTCTCTGAACAGAGGGAATCTGGTGAAGATTGAAAGAACTTTGTTGAGAGAGATGAAAAATGTGTCATACAAGAACGAAAGTCCACAGAAGTTGATTTCTTGTATCTCCTGAAATGATTTAACTCCATATTAAATGCTGTACAATCATACAGCCATCCATCCATCCTCCTTTCATCCATCTATGACTTCATTGTTACTTCATTTCGGTTTGTGCTTATTATTTTTTTATCCATCCATCCATCCATTCATTGTTCTGTCTATTGTTCTATCCATCCATCCATTGTTCTATCTATTGTTTTATCCATCTGTCCATCATTCTATCTATTGTTATATCCATCCATCCATCCATCCATCGTTCTATCTATTGTTCTAACCATCCATCATTCTATCTATTGTTCATCCACTCATCCATTGTTCTATACATTGTTCTATCCATCATTATCCATCGTTCTATCTATTGTTCTATACATCATCCATCCATCCATCGTTCCATCTATTGTTCTTTCCATCCATCCATATCGTTCTACCCATCCATCATTCAATCTGTTGTTCCATCCATCCATCCATATCGTTCAATCCATCATTCTATCTATTTTTTACATCCATCCATCCACCGTTCTATCTTTTGTTCTATCCATTCATTCATCATTCTATCTATTGTTCCATCAATCCATCCATATCGTTCTATCCATCCATCATTCAATCTATTGTTCCATCCATCCATCCATATCATTCCATCCGTCATCCATTTTTCTATCCTTCTATTTATTGTTCCATCCATCTCGTTCAATTGTTCTATCCATCCACCCATCCTTCTATTTATTGTTCCATCCATCCATCCAACATTCTATCTATTTTTCTATCTCTCTATCCATCCATTCATCCATCCATCATTGTATGCATCCATCCATCCTTCTATTTATTCATCCATCCATCCAATCCATCCATCCCTTTCCAATCCATCCATCCATCCTTCTTTTATTTTTCCATCCATCCATCATTCTATAACATATCATATATAATTTCATGTATCATTTTATATATTACATTTATTTACTTTTATATATTACAAGAGTTGCATGTCCATCTTTTTTTAGTCTAACACTTTCTTTCTGTTGTATCTGAGGGGAATCATTTTTCAGCAGTAATTTGTGCAGATAAGATAATGGTGAGAAGTGCAGGTGAGGTGACGGAGAGTTTCAGCAAAGAAGATCTGAGAATAAAGCACTCTTAACATGTGACAGACAGTGTGAGGGCCGAGTTGGACCTGTTGTGAGACTACCACCAAGAAACCACCTGTGAAAAATCTTCTTCCCTCCTCTGTCTTTCTCTTTTTCTTAGTCGATGATATCATATTTCTCCTTGCTCATTCTCCTTTTGTGATTGTAAATTCTGTTTGAAAACCTACCCCTTACTCTATCTTTGCTGTTTCCCTTTCCCTTTGCTTCTCTCTCACACATACTGCATACCTGTCAGAGATCTCATCTTAAACAAATGTGTTTGTCTGAGAGGATATGCAAGAAGTATGACTTATTAGCGGTTCGTGCTTACTATTTTTTTGGGGGGGGGCAAAACAGAAACAGAATATTATTTATTGAGAAGTTGAGAAGTTGTGTAATAATCTCTATCCTAATTTATGCAACAAAGATTGCACGTTTTTTTAAGTTTAAGTAATTTTAAGATCTCATCGGGGTTATATTGTTCAATCTAACAAGCAAAGGTCAACTGTACAGCCTGACAGCTTCATTTTACAGTCTCTTTTAGCACCATTTTTAAACTTTAAAACAGTGTAGCATGTGAAGTTGACCCGCGGTTTTAATGAGCAGGATAATATGCATGAGACCAGTTATTCTACATTAATTTTAATTGTTCTTCCTTACATCAGCCGAACTACATACAAATCAGTTTCCAGTACTGCATGAACTTTTAACATTTTCAAAAGGTCTTTCAAAGGCAGAACTGGTGAGTTACATCTCTTATGGATGTGTAACATAATTTTGCATAATTTTAATAAGTATGTAGATTAAAGAATTAATAAGGTCAAAAAAGAGAACTTCTGTAAGTGTAGTTCTTCATCTTGCTCTGTAAATGAACCAAACATTAACAACATACACATGACTATGTCAAGAGACATAACTTTTGCATTTCAAATATTTATATTTAATAATTTATATATCATTATATTGATACATTTTATGGGGTATGGTGGAAGATTGTGCTCTAATTTCTTTAATATAGGATCTAATCTATATATTTCAATTTGTTAATATTATTTTTTTTCGAATACATTTCTAATTAATTTATTAATATTTATATTCATATTTAAACCAAGGTTATTATAGTTAATTAAAAGTAAAACATTAGTTTTAAAAAACATTAAAAAAATGTTAACTGAAATAAAATATATAAAAAACATGTTCTACTTTCTAATTTTCATTTTGTTTAACTTGGTGTAATAAAATAACTAAAATTGAAATAAGAATTAAAAACTATACATGCATATTTTTTTAAATAATGAAAAATGCAAAAACATGCATCAAAATGAGTACAACTTTAATATAAACTAATTTAAAATGTTAATAAAGAACATAATATTATCCCATTGATGCTAACATAACACCTCTGTAAAGATTTATCTGTGGTGATATTTAACGGTTAAGAAAAACAGTATTTTACATCTATGAAAAAAATACGCATAATCAGTCATAATGAATGTTGTTTGACTGCAGAATTTATTTAGCTAAATTCCTGTTCCTGCAATTCCGATTCAAATTCTACACTAATTCCACATCCTGTGGGGCGTGGCACAAGTTCTGATTTAAATGAGTGCACTTGCGTTGCAAGTCACAAGATGTTTGTACCTGTGTATGAACACAATTGTTTCGCTTCCTTTCTTTTGTAACTATTCATTACATCGGTAGACAGATCATGGCAGAGGAGCGATTGCATGTTGGCAGCCGCCGTAATTTAAATGCTTGAAACTGGCAGGCTATTGCTGTGCCCGGGCCAAGACGCTGCTCTTTCTTCCTCCCGTTCCGATCATTTATCATCTCTTACACAACTGCTGGCGGCTGATGGCTTTCAGAGGACTTTGTAATGAATACTCCACCTGCAGAATCACTTTGAGATGGATTGGCCAATCAAGAGATGGTGGGGAGGAGTGCATCTTTGACAGACAGGAAATGATGTAATTAGCCTTTATGTAATTGCTTGAATCGATCAGTAGAGTTGTCTCAGTTGTCTGCCAATAGCACAACTGTTTGCATATGGTGTATTATTGATGCGTGAGTGTTTACTCAAGCTAAACTGTAGTCCTTAGGGTTGAATGTCCATTGAAAGGAAGCTTTTCAGTTTCAGGGCATGTAGAATGTATGCGTTTACCAGGGTCAGAAATGAACTTGTTTAGTGGAATCAACGTTGGCAAAAATAACTATTGATTTTGATATTTGAATAATGAATAGCAATGTTAATTAATGGAATATACAAAGCACTTTTTGTGTTTTGGGGAACTCATTGTGCAGTTTTTGCCCTCTCATCTTGAATTTGGGTGGTACTTTTGTACATTTTATTGGCATTTTTTTTTTTGCCCCAAGTGCCTGTTCATTTCCCCCTCTTGTGTTTACACCCTCTTTGGCTGCTTTTGCTTGGTCATATTTGAGTCTCTGAGTCTGTATTTAACAACTTTACTTAGATAGCATCCCAGTCATGTTCAAGAAAATGTCAACTTTTGCAACAAACTCAGATGTAGACATTCGCTTCTGCTGATCCAATTCACTGTATTCCAGACTGACTGGCTCTTTCGATATCTTATGCTTTCCAATCTATCAAAACAGCTTCTCTAATGTGTAAACACCCAGAGGGTCTCGGGCTTGTCATTAATATCTGTGTAAAAATCCTCTATTTGGCTGTTGTTGGTGTGCATTAGCTCTATCAGTCCATCTATCAAACTTTACTGGTTAATTAAACCGTGTAACTTGCAGCAATTGCACAGAATTTGCTGAAATATGCCACCTGAATCCTATAATATCAGGCAATATTCTCCTTCCCTTCTATTTTTTGTTTTTCTCTTACATTTCTGTCTTCTTTCTTTATCTCTGAAGGGGATGAGGAATAAGCCGGGGGTGGAGACAGCGGGGACCCCAGACTCGGTGTCTGTGTCGGGGAGAGGCCGAGGAGAAAATAAAGCCATCAAGTAGGTGCCTCCTGCTGAGATTAACTATTGCTGTTAAAGGTGCAATACATAAGATCTAGATGCCGCTAGAGGGCGCTACATTCAAAACAACAACAACGGCTTTGCTTGATGACGCCGTGGAGGAACGCGGAATGATGGGAACTGTTGTTTTCAACTCCACCGTGGATAAATCAGTCAGACGGGAATCGAAAATTAGTTGTCATGGATGAGGTAAAGTTCGATTTCTATAAACGTTGCGTTTAATGACATGCTTGTATTTCATTAAACTGAAATAACCGTGCAAGAAAAGTCAGGTTTAAAAGTAAATTAGTTATCACAGATGTTACTGTACGAGTCACTGGACGAAGAGGGTTTGAAGGGGCAGGTCTCTCGCAAGGAGTTGACGTGGTTGGCCCTCCTTGGTAACTTTATAAAAATAAAAAATCAATTTAATGTCAGTTATCCCAAGCTGCAAGAATTCATTTCCGGGAGATATATATTTCGATAACAAGATTGTGGGGGTGGGAGGGAAGGCTAACTTTCGCGTTCGCGAGGCACAAACGCAAAGTCTCTCCCTCTGTACAGTGCACGCGCAGCGCGCTGTATGTTATGCGCGCAGTATGTATGTCTCGCTCTAACATTATATCCCGGGAGATTTGAACTAATTTGCGGGCATCAGGGAAACGCTATCAATATGCGGGAGATCCGGGAGACTTGGGATGTCTGCAATGTACATTTGACACATCTTTTCATGTCGTGTAAGTATTCAACCACAGCTACAGTTTCACAAAATTAACGTTAAGGGGGTCGCACACCGGACGAGAAGCTGCAGCGCCGCGTTGCACCACATAATTATTCGAACACATTATTATCTATAAGTGTACACATACCGGCGGCGCCATTCGGCGTCTGTCCGCGGCGCCCAGCAACGTTTCAGGACCGTGTTCAAAACCCTGCTGCGCCACAGAGCGCCATTTACATAGTTTTATATAAAATTGTAATTATTTTTGCCTCAAACCGTTGCTAATGGATCCTGACTTTGCCCTATGCTGCAATATCTATGCATTTAGTTTTGCAGTCATTTACAGAAATCAGCTGCTTGAATGACAATTACTGATTATTAATAGATTTTTCACGTGAGATTCTCAATTCATTCTGTGAACGGATGATCTGAGGTAAAGTTTTCAGAATGCAGACTCAGCAACGATTGTATTTAATTGTACAGTACAATCATAACATAGAACAGACATAGAACAGACATTATCTTCATTTTCTGTCATTAAACATAACAATATTGCTGGCCATACACTGATGAGAAAGTGCGCGTCCGGTGTTCGATAACGTTACTGGAGTTGTCCTAAACGTGACGCGGCGCTTCTCGTCCGGTGTGCGACCCCCTTTACAGCCAACAGTTCACATTCCGAGAATAAATGAAAAGAATATATGTGCTCCATTCCATAACAAATGCGCGAAACAAGCTGCCGTTTGATAGGCGCTAACGCACAACTACAACTACCGCATTTGTCCAGGACTACACGTAGTAAGAGCGGAAACCGAGGTAAGCGGATATGACGCGATTGACTCGCGACTCCCAGCTCACCCCTGCTGACACGTGCCGTTTCCTTGGTTAAAATCTCAATTTTCTCGCGATTTAAACATTGTTTGAAACATTTGAAATATTGTGAGTTATCATCTTTACTAAATATATAACACTGGCCTTGTGATTTTGGGATATTTTAATGCAAAAATCTTAGGTATTGCACCTTTAATGTCTTGGTAATGAGTGGAAAACATTACTTTGGATGCTGAGTTGTATGTGCTAGACTCAGAATGGAACTAAAGTGTCTGAATCGAACACTGCATACTGCTAAACATTTCTGTAATTTAAGGCCAAGGTATTGAAAAAAAAAAATTAAGGTCGTGACAACCACATTTACAAAAGTACTGAACTAGTTGTTAAAGGATTGTTTCACTTTTTAAAAACTTTTGCTGATAATTTACTCACCCCCATGTCATCCAAGATGTCCATGTCTTTCTTTCTTCAGTCGAAAAGAAATTAAGGTTTTTGATGAAAACATTCCAGGATTTTTTCCATATAATGCACTTCAATGGGAACCAAACGGTTCAAGGTCCAAATGAGAGTTTTAGTGCCGCTTCAAAGGGCTTTATACGACACCAGACGATGAATACGTGTCTTATAGCGAAATGATCAGTCCTTTAAAAAATAACTAAAAAAGTTAAAGTTTTATAAGCACAAATGCTCGCCTTGCTCTGTTCTGTGATGCGCGTTCGTGACTCTCCTGTCACAAACTTGTTCATCAAAATGACTCGTTTTCGAGTCATTTCGTTCATTTCATTCGAAAAAAGATTTGTTTGTTTGCTAGATAAGACCCTTATTCATGGTCTGGTATCATTTAAAGCCCTTTGAATATGCACTGAAACTCTCATTTGGACCTTGAACCGTTTGGTTCCCAGTGAAGTCCATTATATGGAGAAAAATCCTGGAATGTTTTCATCAAAAACCTTCTTTTCTTTTCGACTGAAGAAAGAAAGACATGGACGTCTTGGATGACATGGGGGTGAGTAAATTTTCAGTTTTCAAGTTTTTTTTACAAGTGAACTACTCCTTTAATGCCATATACAGTACATTCTTTCTTAAAACTATAGATGACACTGGCTAATGGGCCCTTAACTAATCTGCTTGCAATCACGATATTCTCTATAGGGCACAGCTGATTGGCTCCTGCTGTATCAGTAGCCAATGAGCTCGCTGCTCAACCTTCAAATACTGGTTAGCTATAGCAGTGCAGTGTGCTTTCAGAAACCCTCCTCCTTCCCCAGCTTCACATCTGCTACGGGTAATTCATATACGTTATTGTACATCAGCAGCAGTGCAGCATGTCTTACTTGCTCACAGCAGCATGTCATGTACGTTTGGGCAGTAGCAAGTGATGTAGTTGCTCTTCAGCAACGTAGCAGATCTATTCCGCCAAGACCAAACATTTCAACTTTGTCATATCCATGCCAAACACTCCGACAGTTGTCATGACAGAAATTTTAATATGCATCAGGGTAGGGCTGGGCGATATGGCCAAAAAATCATATCTCGATATTTTTTGGTCAAATGGCGATATACGATATATATCTCGGTACTTTCTACGTTTTCTATTTAGATAAAGAAAATCTTTATATTAAAAATAAATAAATAAATAAATAAATAAATATATATATATATATATATATATATATATATATATATATATATATATATAATATATATATATACAGTATATTCACATTCGGCCCAATGATATCCTACAAACAATGTTGATATTGAAGGATATGGAAACAAATATAATATAGGCTATGCAATATATTATGTGCAAAAAGCTTTTGTTTTTATATTGACTAAAAGCTAAACTAAAAATGAAAATAAAAACAAAAACAAAAGCACAAACTAATTATATTAGCCTGCATTTGATTACCCCATTATAATCACTTTCACTTTCATTAAAAATATATACTTGTAGGTTTAAAATTCCACATATGGCACATTTATTTTCTCCAACAACAAATATTTTAGCAATATGTTTATTTTAGTCAGAATTATTGCGTACTACGTAGTACTATTCACGCGCATGCGCGCGCCGGCGCTCGTTCAAGGAAGCATGAATTTTAGCGGAGATTCACTTGCAGAAGCTCGTCCTCTTCTGACATGGACATATTTGTTGTGAAATGGACATATTTGCATTTACTTTCTAACATTTACAGATGGAGAATATGTGAAATGTAAGTTGAGCACTGAGGAAAGCACCACATCTCAAACGCATTAAACAGCGCAAGTAGCTATATCTGTCAGTCAGCAACAGTGTCTGTCAGAGCATTTGACAGGGCGGCAAGCTGCCTTAAACTTGTTAACTATATCAAAGTGATTTTGACGCAATTAATATAAGCTTGTGTCATGTTTAGGACAAATTGTACTACGTAGCCTAGCTACTTTCACTGCAGCAGCTCACACTGCAACCTCCGCTATTTTTCAGATGTGCTCATATCAAACTACTGTATCGATATAAACGGTATTGCCTCATTCCATATCGTTTCAAAAAATATAACGATACATCGTACATATTCGATATATCGCCCAGCCCTACATCAGGGATGTCTCTTCTGTATGCGTGTAGTGCTAGAAAATCACCTGGATGAGCCATGACTCATTCATGTTGCCAAGTCTTGATAGAACCAAAAAAACAAGCCCATAATAAACCAAGATAAATCCAAATGGTTCATATTGAAAATAAGTCCAATATTGTGACTCGCATCTGTCCTCTTTAAAAACTATATACTTGATTGCTTTATGAGCCAACTTCAAACATCAAGCCTGAAAATGCTTATGGTAAGTGGACATGGCAACTCTTCATTACAGAACATAAAGAGTCTTTGGTTACTGTAATATTACTTTGGTCAATAATAGCGGATACCAAATGTGTGACACTAATGGGACATTGCTAACCGTGTAAATGATGTACATAGTTTACATTTTTAGACATATTTCATAACCCATGCTCATTTTTAATTTATTCAGGAGTGTTCATTTCTATTTGTAGTGTCAGAAGTGTTGCATTCAATTCTCACACCAGCTGTGGTATTTGTCATGGTCAATACTTTGGATAACACTGGTTTGCTGTTTGCAAACATCAGACACTGAATATCTTATTCTGGCTAATGCCATTCTGCCATAATAATTTCATATTTACCATATGCCATGTTAATCTGCATACGTACATTTCACATACTGTGCATAGCGATCACAATATGGCAATGAATTTGACTTGACCTTACATTTTCAAAGCATCGAATGAGTATCTTTTTTTTATTTTCTAGACTCTATGCAAAAAACTATGCAAAATAGCTGTTTTTATTCCTGATTTTTTTAAATCTCTGAATTAATCATGTAATGTTGTGAGATTAGAAACATTTACTGTATTGTTGAGTATTTTAAATTGTTTCACATATTTTGTAAAACAACAGGAAGAATACAGTGTATTAATTGATACGAAGTGGTTCATGTATTTCAGCTGGTGATAATTATCTAATTAATATCATTTATTAGTTTAGTCATTGGTGTAGAAAATGAGCTCAAAATGAAAATATGAATAATTTATTATAACTTGTTTTAATTAATTATAAATATTTGGATCAGTTAATAGAATTAAGTTGATGTAGTTGAATTGATATGACAATCAATTGATCTGTTCATCCAGGGAACTGATTGATCCTCTATCAACTCTCAGAAATTATATTTTTCGTGGCCACAGAAAAATGACTCTTTCTTAAGATGTATCTTTGATCGCATCATTAAAGGGACGTTGGTTTGAATGTGCCCAAAAGTCACAAACACATAACTAATCTAAACAAACATGCACACAATCACGCATACGTGGCCGTGGGTAAAATGGAAAGTGAATGAAACTGGAAACAGAAACGGGAATGAAGCTATGGAAAAGAACCATCAGTTTGTTATTTTAAAGCACCTTGTTAAAGGAGTAGTTCACTTTAAAAAAAAAAAAAAAACTTTTGCTGATAATATACTCACCCCCATGTCATCCAAGATGTCCACATCTTTCTTTCTTCAGTCGAAAAGAAATTAAGGTTTTTGCTGAAAACATTCCAGGATTTTCTCCATATAATGCACTTTACTGGGAACCAAACAGTTCAAGGTCCAAAAGATACTTTCAGTGCAAACTGCAAACTGCTCAAAGGGCTTTAAACGATTCCAGACGATGAATAAGGGTCTTATCAAGCTAAACGATCACTCATGTAAAAAACAAAAAACAAAGTTTAAGTTTTATTAGCTCAAATGTTCACCTTGCACTGTTCTGTGATGCGCGTTCGTGACTCTCCTGTTCAAACTCGTTCATCTAAATGAACAAATCTTTTTCCGAGTCAATTCGTTAATTTTGTTCGTTGAATCAACCAAATGACACGAAAAAGATTTGTTCATTTTGATGAACGAGTTTGAACAAGAGAGTCACAAATGTGCATCACACAGAACAGAGCATTTCAAGGCAAGCATTTGAGCTTATAAAACTTAAACTTTGTTATTTATTTTTTAAATGAGCGATCGTTTCACTTGATAAGACCCTTATTCGTCGTCTGGAATTGTTTAAAGCCCTTTGAACAGTTTGCAGTTTGCACTGAAACTGTCTTTTGGACCTTGAACCGTTTGGTTCCCATTGGAGTCCATTATATGAAGAAAAATCCTGGGATGTTTTCATCAAAAACCTTAATTTCTTTTCGACCGAAGAAAGAATGACATGGATATCCTGGATGACGTGGGGGTGAGTAAATTAGCAGAAAAAGTTTTTTTTTAAAGTGAACTACTCCTTTAACAGGGGTATACAATACTGGCATGTACAGTATATGATACTTGCAATGCCTTTGCCGTTGAACCAGCATCCGAATGCAGTCTCAGGAGAAAGTCTTGATGGTTCAGTAAGTCGATGTTGAAGTTGCAATCGATATTTTCCACATTGAATGAAGAAATGATGATGATCTTGCAATGTTAGCCTGACTCAGTCATTGTCAATGAAGTTACAATAGTTATAATTTAAGGGTGTTGATAGAGAAACCTTTAAAGATTCCTGTAATATTAATATGTTGCATAGGTATAGTGTAGGTGAGGTTACATTAACTAGTGCATTGTTCTATCATAAAGCATGCATACAATACAAAAACACCATAAAAAGACAGTAATAACCATGCACACAATGTCCTGGTGATGTACATGTTCATTCATAGAAGGTTTGCATTTGCATTAATGGAAAGAAATCCTTTTGTGTTTTTCTATTGGTCTCTCGATATATATCGCCAAGGCCCATGCAAATACTGGAATAGGATTGTAGAATCAACACATAGTTCAACAAAATTAAATATAATCAATAATTGTGTGTCTGATTGGTCCAGACACTACATTGGTTTAGTAAATTCCCATTACCTGATAAGCAAATCCATCCTGCCTATTCAGTGGTCTATACCTACTGTACCGTCTGTTCATATTGAGGTATCAATACCATTACTTCTACTTCTAAAGCCAAAATGATGGCTTTCACACACTTGATGATGTTTATCAGGTCAGCAGTATGAAGCTGGTCCACTTGGAGCACTTGCTCTGGTAACAACTGCAGCCTGAATATTAATCAGGCAATGCTCTAATTAGACACCAATGCATCTCACAGCAGATGGATACTGTTTTTATATCAGTGCAAGAGGCCAGACTGCTAATCACCTGTGACCGCACAAGGGCACGGAGAGACAATCCGCCGCACATTTCCTTGTGTTCTTCAGACTGCGAATGAGATTTATTTCCTTAAAGCGGGATTGGAACCCACAACAACAGTGTGGAACATTTGCATGCATCATACAATACTTAAGTGTATGTAAGTCTCAGTGCAATGTTAAAATAACACAAACAAGTATGATTTTGAGAAAACGTATCTAATCATAATGTAAAGTATGAAAAACAATGGAATGTTTTTCATAATTAAATTATTTAAATGTTAATAATTTAATAACTAAATGTAATAACTTTTAATTATTTAACTTTTAACTTAAGACCGTTCAGGCATTTTGCATTAAATGCATTATATAAAACTTTGTTCTCAAAATGATCTTTTAAAGTGGCACTAAAATATTTCATTGTTTATTTGTCCAAGTAGGACCATTAGAGCAGCTTGCAGCACCAGAAATGAGCCAATCAGTAAAAAGGAAATTGGTTGCCAGAAATATGATGCAATATTGATTTGCTAATTTGCAGCATTAAAAGATCTGAAAAATAAGATTTAAATAATATAGTATGGGAAAATTACTAAATAATTTGGTGCTTGAAATTCATGTGTTTCTTATATGCATGTTTGCATGTGTCTCACCCCACTGTGTGTGTGTGTGTCCTGGTAAACCCTACTTTATGGGGACAAAATGTCCCCACAAAGATTGCAATAAACAGAATCCGTGTTCCTTTATGGGGACATTTTGGTCCCTGTGAGGAAAACGGCTTATAAATCAAGTGATGTTTGTTTTTGTTTTGTTTTTTAAATGTAAAAATGCAGAAAGAATGTACAGTTTGTACAGTCTAAAAATCATTATGTCTAAGGAAAGTCCCAATGAAACATGAAAACAACCTTGTGTGGTACTGTAAACCCTACATTGTGGGGACAAAATCTCCCCATAAGAATGGTATTACTAGATATCTTTGAAAAACAGCTTATAAATCATACTAAATGTTGTTTTTTGAACATGTAAAATGAGTTTCTGTGAGATTTGTGTTTAGGGGTGGGGTTTGGGAATAAAATGTACAGTTTGTACAGTATAAAAATCAGTCTATGGAAAGTGAAAACGTTGGACCACCTCCAAAATGTTCAGAGTTCTATTAGATGCCTGCATCAACCCAAATTAAATATTAAATGGTAGATTCATTTATAAGGCTTAGAGATTTAATACAGACCGATCTGACATTGTCAGAACAGATGAAACCACTAAACCTCACAGCTCACCGTCTGGCACTGTCACAGGCCAGTCCGTTTGGAAATAGACTTTATTATAAATACTTCAACTTCAACTTCTTTCTAATGTGGATATTATCCTGGATCTGGAATTTGAAAAAGTATGCTTTTTATGCATTATACATTTTATTTGAATGATCTTATCTTGTGGTTTGCAGCCATGCAAGTAAAAATCTGAAATGAGATAAAGTACCTTTCATTTGTAAAGTATTTACTGAATTAGGTTTTACTGTAAAAAATAATCGTGATCAGAAAGTTCCTCATAGTTTTCTTGTTTTTTTTTCTAATCAGTTATGTACATTAGCTTTTTATGTTACATTCAGTGTTGTTAAATGAATGTTTATTATTGCATTTTTTTTATTTCATGTGGGTTACCATGATGTTGATGGTGTTTAACGTTTGTGTGATTGACACTCTGCAGCGTTTTTATATAAGTATTAACGCTCTTATTGAAGACTATGAGCTTTGATTGATCATGTGACTCTCATCACTGCTGTACAAATGGTTAGTAAATCAACATTTTATCAGATAATGAAAAACGGTTTATTACTGTAAAGTCTGTAAAACCATTAACGTTCCTACCACATTTTTAACAGTAAAGTTCTGGCAACCACGGCTGCCAGTTTTTTTTACCGTAAAAATTGCGGTTTTATTTTTTACAGTTTACATAAAACAACTATATGCAGATATATGCCATTACTATATGATTTCGATCATGCCGCCCACCTCTAATTAGATGCCTTACCTCTGATATGACTTTTTCTGTCTTGCTTCTGTTGTTCTTATAGAGATTTGAAGTTTGTAGGTTATAAAAGACTATCCTCTGTGAGTCAAAGCGAATGTAATGACAGCACAGAATAAATATTTTGACTATGTGCATGATATCCATCTCAAAACCCCTTTAATCTCACCCTCAGAGCTATTTTTACATCATCTCTTCAGTGCAGAATTCTTTTACTTTTTCAAGACTTTGTGCCACTTAAAAACACATGAGCTCTGGAACGATGTTAGACAAGAGAAACCTTTCCTAAAAAGTCTCTCTGTGACTGAACCGTTCCACTCTGCCGGTAACTATAGTTTTACACCAGTGTTTTCTCTCTCTCTCTGGGCTGTCTGTCTATCTGATGTCTGATTTCCCCTCAGTTTGACTCATTGTGGCTCTTTCTCCTGTCTTTCTCTTTGGCTGCAGTGATTTAGACAGGGACTTTTGGAATAACAACGACAGCAGTTCTGTGCAGCAGCGCTGGAGCTCCTATCCACCCAAGGAGTTCATCCTCAACATGTCCCCCTACACCCCATATGGAGACCCTCGCCTCACGCCCAAGTGAGTCTTGGTAACGGCTGGTAAGGGACCCCTTCTCTCTGTGCAGGGCTGTACTGAAAGGGGAAGTCCATTCTATCCTCTCTAATCTGGTCGTCCATTTCAACGATCCTCTAAAGCTTACTGGGACTTATCTGTGTCTCATGAAACCTATCAAACGTCACAAAACAATGTCCGTGGTCATATTTCACCCCAAATCAAGAGGAAAAAAATAGGAAAATTATGTTTGCATAAAGAAAATGAAAAAAATAAAAGTATGACTATTCAATATTCAATACTATTCTTTTTGCATTATTTTTATGATACTTTAAAATTCTTTTATTCTTAAATATATACAAGCATGTGTGTGTATTTATATAAAAATACAAAATAATTATACACAGTGCACCCACATATATTATGTAAACACAAACTTTTATTTTGGATGTGATTAATCGTTTGACAGCCCTAATATATATATGTGTCTATGTATAGGTATATATAATATATCATAAATAGTATTGTTTTGTGTATATATATATATATATATATATATATATATATATATACTATAGAAATTATAACAGTTTTGGATAACAGTAATGAACAGTGCAATCAATTGTGAATGTCTAGTACTATAAAAGGCGTTTTTTTAGATAGAAAAAGTTGATGACTTTTTACTACTTTAAGGTCAATTTGCATGACCCACAAAGCACACCAAAACACAAGCCATATTTCCCACTGACCCCATCTGTAAGAGCTATGTCTAGGGCAGTCTTTGTCATTTTCCATGGCGTTTTATCATTCAGCGTACACCACAATCCAGACTGAAATGAGATGAAACGTCCAATCTTTAGGTCAACCCATCACTCTCAGCGAAACGTGGGTTGAGTTCCACAGAGGGTAGTGGGGTTCGCTTCAGTCTGCCGTTTCCTTGTAAATTAATTGCTTAATTGAAGTCATTATCTTCAAGGAAAAGTAGTCTTTCTGGATTCATTCCCAGGATAAATCAGAATCTAATTGATAGGAGACGGATACAGACTGCAGGTCCCTGCCCACTTCTCATCCACATGGTGATAATTACAGACACTCCCACAAACACACAGATCAATGAGTGTTCAATATATGATCAGTCTATTCACTCATCAACTGAATTATTATTTTTGAATAATTTTTTAGTTTTTTTCCTGGCTCCTCTTTTCCATAATGAAAGTGCTTAATTTTTTTCTGAGTATCACACATTTTCGTACGAATCATACAAAATCGCCACCTCGTGAGATCAGGATGGTGGTACCATAAAAGCAGTCAATATGACTAATATATCACAACTCATGAATATGTGGATAAAAACGCTGCAGCCGTTTTTTGTTTTTGTTTTTCTTCACTGATTTTGGCGAACTTTGTGATAGATATACATTCCCGATCTGTGAATTTTTCTGCAGGCACAGATTACATCTGGGATTTCCGCTCTTCCACCGCTCTCAAATTTCATTCGCAAATTTCATTTCGGATCCCGTGACGGATCTTGATGAGGCAAGTTTGAAAAACACATCTGCAAATGAAGTTTGAGAGCTGCGATGGGAAGATTAACGACTTAAATTTTGTTCCGTTCCTCACACAAATGCTATCATGTGGCTTTAAATGTAGAACATGAGTCATACTGTATGCACTACTGTACAATAAATAGAGTCTTTAAACAAAATAAGAGATAATGAGAACAAAATAGTATTTTTTAGGTGAACTGTTCCATTAAAGGACCACTTTAGCACTTCTCAACCCCCTGTTCTCTACAGCCCTGCCAGCAGCACTAATGTTTCTAACTGCTAACATTTCACCTCCAGCCCATGGATGGTCTCCATGGAGACGGACAACCCTCGAAACCTCTGACCTTTGACCTGAAAGGTTTAGATTCATTCAGGAACATCTTGATTGGAAGTGTATTGGTTTCTTTCCATCTTAAATCCTGATTGAAGTTGAGGGTTGACCGTTAGCTCTTCTGCCATGTTGCTGTGTTTTTTGTGCCTTTATGGTAGTTGTTGTGTTTCGTCTCTCCAGTCACCTGTAACTTCCCTTTTGTAGTTTGAGTCTGAGTATGTACCTGTGTGACACAGTTTCAGGAGTTTACAACATAAGAGATCTGCGTCTGGCTTTAATTTTTAAAAATTTTTTCATTATTCTTTTCTGTTTGTGAGATTAATTTTACAGGACATCTTATTATAGTCACCTTATATTGACTTAATTGTAACCATATATAAAATAAATTAGTAGCATTTCCGTGTCTATTATTATGGTCTTTTGTACTTAAAGGTACATTCACACTGACAGCCGATAAATCGAGAAAGGTCGTCCAGTTGATGTCCTGTAGAATAGCTAGTTATTTACAACTCTAAATAGTCAGTATTATTTAATATAATTTGTTTAATTTTTAATTTTAGTTTTAGTAATTTTTGTATGTAAACCTACTGGGTTGTTTTAACCCAACTTTGGGTCAAATATGGACAAACCCAGCCATTGGGTTACATTTTTTAATTACATTTTTAACCCAACATTTGGGTTTGTCCATATTTAATCCAAAGTTGGGTTAAAACAACCCAGCATTTTTAGAGTGTACACAAGTTTTTAACGTTTTTTTTTTATCTAGTATTTATAAAAAAATATATATTTCATCTATAATTTAATGAATGAAAACATGGCAGTTTGCAGATCCCCTTACAGAGAGCACCAGTGAAACTTATCCATCATTTCTGTGAATTATTTGTATTTTTATCTCTTTGATAATGACTAGTCACGGCAAATCGCTTCCAGTGTGAACACCTTTACTAAGGAGATCTTTAAAGACTATAGAATAAAAAGTGACAGAATTAAGATACACTATTACAGCAGTCAGCAACCTTGCCATCTGCTTTAACAAATGTCAAGCCCCCTCTGTTCCTGTCCACCCCCTGAGGTTGATGCACAAATGTTGCGTTATGGGTCATCTGTGTCTTAAGTGGCTGTCATCGATCTGTTGCCGTCTATAAAAGTCACGACACCTGTGTTTGAAGTGTTAACCTTTTCGTCTGTCTCTACCGTCACTGTGTAATCAGGTCTGCTGTTACCGTTGTGTCCAGATTTAGTGAACGTCAGTACCTGTCTCGCTTGAGGGGAAAGCAAAGAATGATTAATACATGATGGGAAACCCAATATGATCTTGTGTCCGGTACCACTTATACCGTGTGTGTACTGATAGAAATGAATTATGTCAAAATATGTATGTGATCAGATGTAGTATTTTCCCAATTATACATACACTACCTTTCAAAAGTTTGGGGTAGGTAAGATTTTTTTAAAATATATATATATTTTTTTTTTGTTGAAAGAAGTCTCTTCTGCTCACCAAGGCTGCGTTTATTTGGAAAAAGAAAGTGCAATAGAGTTTCAATTTAAAACAATAATTGTCAATTTTTTTTATTTATTATTACTTTGACACAAAGCTGAATTTATCCAGTCTTCAGTGTCACATGATCCTTCAGAAATCATTCTAATATGATGATTTGATGCTCAAGAAGCATCTCTTGTTATTATCAATGTTGAAAACAGTGGTTCTGCTTCATATTTTTGTAGTAACTGTGAGACATTTTTCCAGGATTCCTTGGTGAATTGACAGCTCAAAAGAACCACATTTATTTGAAATAGAAACCTATTTTTAGATGTTTTTACTGTCACTTTTGATCAATAAAATGCATCTTATCGACTCCAAACCTTTGAATAATAGTGTGCAAGTGATTTGAATATCATGTAGAAGTGGGGCTGCACGATTTGTTAAAAACATAATCATATTGCAATTGCTTTGACAAGTACTGTGATTTGAAAGGCAAAAGAAAAGGGTATAAAATGTCATTGAAACAGCAGCTCTCATGTTAAACGGCACGTGCAAAAACTGCAAACCAGCGCACAAAGGCTTTTGTCTGTAAATTAAGCTGTGTATTAAACACGCTCTGCTGATGATAGAATGATCTCTTCATGCTGAACTTTTCTTCTTCTCTCGTTCAGTTGACCCAAAATTGGAGTGAATATAATCCAACTCAGCTTTCTTAGAATTCACACAGCTTTATGCTGGAAAAACATCTTAAACCAGCCTAAGCTGTTTAGTCAGGTCTGTTGCAAGGTAGGGTTTTGCTTTTCAGATGGTCAGACTAGGCATTATTTTAGTGTTATTTATCCACTATTGATTCATATTTTGAATCAGATTAACCCTCTGGGGTCCAAGGTGTATTTGGGGTCCATGAGATGTTCTGATATGCCCTGACATTTGTGCTTTTTTTCAGTTGCTTATAAACATATTAATGGCACAGGTGAATTTACACTATATTAAGCACAAACAGGGCTACCATAATATGTGAGCAACATGTATGTACATGTTTGTATTTTTGAGAGAATATTGTTTATGCGTGGTTATTGAAAATCCGAAAAATGAAAGTTTCTGAAATAAGGCCACAAAACACTGGTCAAAACACTGAGGTAACTTTTGCAGGATTATAATGACAGTATTATTCCTCACAGCGCAGCAACACAAGGTAAAGGTTAGATTTGTGATAAACTGCTGATGTGGGCGTTTTCATGACTTGCATTTGAATAGCGCGCGCTCTCAGTGGGCGGGGTCACATTAACAGGTCATACGCTATAATTAGGTGAAAGGAAAAAGACTGACATCTCTCTATTTTCATACAGATTACATCAACTGAAAATAATTGCTTTTTTATATAAATTACTTAATTTAATAGAAGTTTAAAAGAAGAGAATTTCAGCTTCATAAAGAGAAATCTTTTTTGTCTCTGTGACAAGTATTTAATGAGTTACAGTTCATTTTTCAGACGCGTTTCAGAAAGATTTTTGCTGAGACAGAGTGAGCTCAAAACGCACCCTGTTTATTTTATTTATTTTACAAAAACACAAGGTTTTGATGTTAATAAGAGTGTACACAAAAAAGAAGACCCTCTATAGTTTATAATCATGTATTGATTTTATTTATATGACCATTAATGACGGAGTATTTTAAGTCTATGTTGCAACTATGTGAAAAAAATAAAAAACGATCAAAACGTGGCAGAGAATGTGTTGAACGCGGGGATGCGTTTTTGGTCCCCAGGGGGTTAAGTTTTAGTCATTTTGTTATGTGATTTGTCATTTGTATCAATCCTATTTCACTTTAGTCTTTAACTTTAACGAAAATTATATATATGAAAAATATTTTGATAATAAAAAAAAAGTGATTATATAAATATAAAAGACAATGTTTGGTGTACTTAAACCAGATAAGACCAGCAAACTTAGGCTGGTTTAAGCATTTGAATTGGGCACTTGAATATTTAAATGAATAAACTAATAAATAATACAAATTTCATACAGTAAAATTGGAGTAGTACACAACACAAGGACAACTTTTCATCCATGCTCATGCAAATTATTTACCTCCAGAGTCGTAAAATCATGAGAGTCATAGTAGACCTGATTCACTAAAAGGCTGGATGTCGTTTACTGTAGTAAGATTACCGCTTGCAGTCATTTGGCAGAGGCTTGGTCTTAAAGCTGTCCTTTTACGGGCCATTTTTAGTGTTTCTAAACCAACGTGATCTCATGTGAATACGTATGTATGTGTACGTAAAGTGTCGTTCTATCATACGTATAATTACGTTTTATATGCGCAGAAACGTATAATACTGACGTATTTACAGTACTAAAACGTAAAATATTTACGTATTGACAGCACAAAAACGTAATTTATTTACGTATGAACAAATCCACCGACGTACACATTGTACGTATCACAATTTATGCATATTAATGTCGTAGCATTATGTTTTGACTCTATTGCATCCCACTGTCTTATTAATGAAGTTTTCAGTCGCATTATTGATATAATACTCATAAATATTAACATTTTGCTCGTTTCGCCTGCATGGTGTTAAACAATACACTATAAAACCTTAAAAAATACATTCTTTAACGTTACTCGTTCAACCATTTTGTAATAGTTTATATACCTTGAGACACATAAAGCGTTTTCTCCTATAAAACACAACAAAAATTCACAAAAGACATCAATTTTAATAGTTTGATGTAATCCAAATCTTTAGAATCCATAGTTGTTTGCAAGAAACAACTCCTAATTCAGCGATTTCAGCCTCTTATCCAGTCGTGATCTCCATTCTCAGCAGCGCCCATACGTCATCTTTTACGGCAGCGATATCAAACGTTCATTGGCTCTTCCCTGCTTCGTCACAGTTTGCGACATGAAGGACTGTAGACGGTTGGTTAGTTTAGTTCATTTGAATTTTGAAATGGAGAAGCGCGAACCAACCGAAGCCGGATTAACATTTTCATTAGTAATTTAATTTCTGCTCTGTACTTCATACAAAACTATTACAATACTGCCAGAGAGAAGACTGCGACTGCAACGCTTCATCATGTGAACGGCTTTTGGTATCGGTTTTGACATTTTCGCAATAAATAAATTATTGTGATTATACTTGTCTGTTAGTTATGTTTTTCTTCATAATTGTAGTTTTTTACGTAGTTTTAAGGAATTGTTATGGTAGGTTTAGGGGTAGGAGTAGGTGGCTCAAAATATATTTTAATGCTATATTGTTAATAAAACTGCCCTTTCCCAACACCTGTCTGTTACGTTTTATCCTTTTTTATATTAAGTATAAAATGGGTATGTTTAGGTTTGGGATTAGGGTTACGGGATCTTACATTTATCTATAAAATAGTAAAAAGGGAAATTATCCAGATATCTTTATGATATAGAATATACGTAAATAGTTTACGTTTTGTAGCTGTAAAAACGTAATAATGTTACGTTTAAATGTTGCAGATACGTCTGTATTATACGTTTCAGCATCTATCCAAACGTACTAAAAAGTACGTTTTCTATCTTTGCAAAAACGTAAAATAGCTACGTATTAACAATGAGACCAGGCTGTCTAAACAGCTAAACTATATTCTGTTCTAGAATACATTAAATTGTTGCCTTGAGCTGTAATAATCATTCAGGGCCAAATCGTGCAGCTCTATACAGAACACTGAGATGGACAACATTTTTTAAATTTTCTCTCAGACCAAGAAAAAATAGATCTTTTAATTAAATTCCTGCCCTGCAACTTATTTGGCTTCTTGCAGGAACAGTCTACACAGAAACATTACTTTTCTTAAGTGTGTGACATGACAAACATAGGATGCAATTCCAACAATACCTGCCTTCCTTTAACTGTCCGCCCATGTTCCCTGTAAATCAGCCCCATCTGCTTGCTCTCTCAGCACACGAGCGTCTGCCCCCTTCAGACCCCTACCGTCTAGGTTCCCGTTACACCTGCTTGCTTTACAGCTGGGACTCGAGCGGGATTGTTTTCTACCACTGTTGCTTATTGCTCTGCCTGAAGGGTTCTGAACAATCTGTTCCTCTTCCTCCTTCTGTCCGAATCTTTGGTTCTCCTTCAAACTCTCCTGTCGTTTCTGTTCTTGCATCTCCTTATCTCTCTTTTCCCTCTTTCAGTGGATCGCTGGAGAAGGGGGAGGCGGGTGGGGGGGCAGTGGGGGGTCCCAGTCGCAGTGACAGCTGCATAGGCGCAGGGACCAGCAAGTCCGGGAGGTGGCAAACTGTCCAGAGCCACCTGCACTCCGGCAGCTTGAGACCCAACAAGTGAGTGTCAGAGGACGACTTCTTTTCCTTTTGAGAAGTTTGGGGCAAGAACGAGCATTAATGGTTTAGTTAAATGTTGATGTTTTGGGGGTGTGAACTATTCTTTTGTCATTTTGAGGAGATTTTACCATGCTGTTTTCCATACGACTGTGAGCACGACTGTCAAGGACAATAAAGCACCATGAAAGTCCTTAAGCCGATGGCTTTAAGATTAGTAGACATATTTCACCAGGTTAAATGAAATGTCATTGCCTCGCACATGTGTTGTGCACTACCTTTCAAAAGTTTGAGGTCAGTAATATGGTTTTTAAAGCTCAGCAAGACTCTATTTAAAAAAAAAAAAAACTTAATATTGTGAAATATTTTTGCTATTTAAAATAACTGTTTTCTATTTGAACACATTATTAAAATGTTATTTATTCCAGTGGAGCAAAGCTGAATTTTCAGCATCATTACATTCAGTCTTCACTCTTCAGAGTCACATGATCCTTCAGAAATCATTCTAATGTGCTGATTTGCTGCTCAAGATTATTATTATCAATGTTGAAAACGTGTTTTTTTTCTGATTACTTCAGGATTACTTTATTAACAAAAAGGTCAAAGGATTAACATGCATGTTAAATAATAATATTTTGTCATTTTTCTGATAAAAAAAAGATTTTCTTTAAAAAATACATTTTTTACAGACCCCTAACTTTTTTAATGGTAGTGTGTGTGTGAAGGATATGTGTGCGAGTGAACAATGACAGAATCACTATTCCTTTAACCCCTTTCTATTTTCTATTTATATTTCCCCTTTTGCGTGTAAATGTATGCAGTTAAAAAAACAAACAAAAAAAACATTAAATTTAGTTTAGAATAGCAGGTAAATTCATTGTTCAAGTATATATATGGAATAAACCCTGTTAATTGGAAATGCGTTGACTTTTGGAAAACATCAGTGGTATACAATAATATAAAGTAATAATAGTAATAATTATTTATATATACAAATATCACTTTTTTCAGTTTCACATCACACCATTATAAATAGTTTATTGTTTGACACAGTGAAGTTTTAAAATAATAGGATGAATTTGGGGTAATGATGATTACATATCATTATATATATTTAATGGTTCATATTAGCAACAGTGTAGGAGAGATGTTCCTATAGACCTGCTTTCCGGTCATTTGCATTATGCTTCTGTTAGGCTTGCTGTTTTTGAGCCGTGTGAACAAAGCGATGACATTTATGACATCAAGCTGTCAATTACCTTTCAAGAAATGAACCATATTTGATTGTTTTCAATGCAAGCTGGCTGGGGGTTTCATCCGATAAGTTTAGGACTAACAGATATGATAGCCCCGTCATATAGAAAATTATGTTATGATGTCAGATGCTTCACAAAAATTATTATTATTAATTTATTTTGCATTAGTGTGCATGTAGAAAGTATCAGTTTTACATTTCTAAATGTTCCTTTAGCAAATATAGTAATTAAAAGCACATTAAAACTATATTATATTCACAATGTTGCTTAATTTGATCTGCCGCATAATCATCATCTCGCCCGGGCCTAATGTGATGTCAAGTGGGCTTTATTGTGTGATCATCAGCATTTTAAAAATGGAGACACCTGAAATTTAAAACATTTGGTTTCGCTGATGTCTTGAAGCTTTGTAATAACAAGCGACTGCAGGTTTCTGCTAAAGCCTAAGGATTTACTGGAGGAATCACCACTTCTCCCTCAACCCTTGTTTGGATGAGTGTAGATGAGAATGGTAGTGTTTGTCAGGATTTCTTTGAGAGTTGTCCTGAGAACTGAGATAGGTATTTCCTCACTAACCAAATATGAAAGAGAACAGTTAAAGGAATAGTTCACACAAAAATGAAAATTGTTTGATAATCTTGTTTGGCCTTTTATTTTTATTTATATATGTATTTGGCCACTGTTTTCCTTATAATAAAAGTGGAGTAGAAAATGACAGGTTTTTTATTTTATTTTATTGACTCCTTTAAGGTGAGACTAGCAAATGCATTGATTTATTAAACATAGTTTTACCCATGAGAGGATAAGATCCTTTATATCTTTCTAATATGAATTTGCTCCTGTGTTACAGAGGATGTGACAGAAGCTTTATTAATGTGATGTGCACTGATATGCACTGTTAGCCACTGAATATTTTAAGTTCATCTGAGGAAGTACTGGCCTAAAATTGCCTAAAATTGGTTTTTCGAGCCTGGACTTTAACAAAGCGTTTGTACTTTAATGTCGAATTTCACACAGTATTTATGTCTGGCAAGGGCCAGAGGCTAGATGAATCCAACCAGAAAAACCTTTCTTTTTTCCCTCTAAAACAATGATGTTTCTTTTGGGGAGCTGTTTTTTTTCCCCATTATTTGACGCTTAGTTTTGCCTCTGTGTTTTCTCACTTTGATCATTGCTTCGACTGAGTCCGCAGCCCCCACACACTTCTTTTTCTTCCTTGCTTTCAAAAACTATTTATAACACAGAACTGAAGCAGAGATGAGAAAACAAGTAGATGAGGAACGTAAGTTCCTTAATGACAGCTCAAGCTGCATAATGGGTGTAAGTGCAGGGTGATGTACTGCATTTCATACATGCACATATATATATATATGTATATGTATGTATGTATGTATGGAGCCGTGTGATAAAAGTCATATGTGAAACAAGTGCCGTCGCAACATACCTGTGGCATAATGCGATTTAAAATAGGATATGTTCGTGTACCAACTTCCTTGTCAGAACAAAATTGCTATCAATCATTTTAGCGTGAGGGTTAATCTAAAGACACTTTCACATGACTCACTTCAGGCCTTCGGTTCAACTCTCAAAACAAGAGCCATGCTCTGCTTTAACACAGTCTCATCCCAAGACGTCATATAACTGACGTCTTTTGACCATACGTCAACATCTGCCGTTTTAGAGTACCCTTTAACGTCAGTTACATGACGATCCTGGGCCGTCATACAACTGACGCTTTACCTTTAACGTCGGTTAGGTGACGGGGTAGGTTTAGGGGTAGGTTTTGGTCTGGGGTAGGGTTAGGATCCGATAACGTCATCTAACTGACGTTAAAGGGTACCCTAAAACGGCGGATGTTGACGTATGGTCAAAAGACGTTGAGAGTGCGCTGTCTGCTTTGACATTCAGATATTGTGCTATTTTATCAGTCTCAGAATATATCAGCTAATTCTACCAATTTGTCAATAAGATAATTGTATCTTGTTGGCTAACATTAGCTAAATATAACAAAGTTTTGTCTTGCTGAGCACTACAAATCAGCCAGTAATATTTTGGATCATTATCCCTTGTTTTGCAACAAAGATGTGTTTTTGAATTTATGGAACTGTGATTACAGTTATTTTGTAAAAGAAACAAGAAAAAAACTGTAATGGAAATCCAACATTTCAGCCCGTTCTCATCACAAGGTGTCATATATGACGCTTTTGCCAAAGCGTATAGACATCCAACGAACATACGCACCCTTTAGCGTCAATACGAGATGCATATGTATATATATATATGGGGCAGAAGGCACCTCCTAGTGGTCTAACGGATGGAAATTAGCATTGTGCTAAATCCGGCATATTTACGTTCGACTATGTTTGTACGTTCATTGATATGCATTGTCCCATCTAAATAAATAAATAATAAAATGAATAAAAACTCTAACCCAGACCTAAACCTACCCATACTCTGTCTGTGTTATATTGACGCTAAATGGTTCCATGTGCGTTGGCTGTCTACGCTTTGGCAAAAGCGTTGTTTATGACGCCTTGGGATGAGAATGCGTTGAACATTTTATTGTAAATACAAAAAGCAGTGCTATAAGGCAGTAAAAGAAAAATCATATACCTAAACCACAAAAATGCTTGTTTTTTAGCCCTCGACGTATCTGTTTTGGATTATTTGCGTTGGCACCGCCCATGATCTATCATGCAAATTGCCTGGTAATGATTAGCTACACTTCAGAAGTCATTGCAGAAATTGTTTGAAATTTGAATGTCAATTGCACACAGTGTGGCTTCACTCCATAATGCATTGGGCAAGTTTGACACGAGTCATGTAAAAGGGCATTACTTAGATCTCATGGGAAAACATGTCTTCCCATCAGGTTGCATTTTCTATGAAAACATATGATTTTTTGAAAAAGGTGTTCATGAAGCTAACCCCCCCCCCACTAAATGTAATCGTAACTGGGGTACAAGCAGATTGTATGAAAACATACAAATGTGATTGTACAAATCAGCCATTAAATCGCCAAAATGTAACTTTTTTTTTTAGTTTGAGACAGAAGGACAAAGGATGTTGATGCAGGAATAAGTCCTATTTGGCTAAATCATGTCATGTCTTGTAGTAAGAAATACCTACTCACCAACTCTAACAATCATACTTTCCACTGTAACATTCAAAAGACAATCACAGTAGAAACTCTTTCATTTAACTCATCTACATGAATTCATGTCCATTAATGCACCGCTGTTCCTTTTTTAACCTTGAAACGTGTATAAAAAGTGTAGTGGCAGACTTTGAGTTATTGCTGCTATTCATTCCCTTCACAAATACTGTCTGTATAGGGACGCCTCCCTTGAGTACCGTGCGAGAATCACAGCACTGGGACCTTGATAAGGATGTGTGGCGCTTAACCCTGGTGCAGTCAATCCTCATGTAGAGCATTAGCGTCAAACAGAACAGCTCAATGGGACTTTACACTAATCAGACATGATGCAGAGCAAAGGAAGCTGTTGGGAAGGGTTGAATGGGAAGAAGTGATACTTGAATTAAGATATTGAAGACATAAAAACGAAGTAGAGAGATCTATAGTGGGAGGAAGTTGGGTCTACAAGACATATTCTCTCATCAGGCCATGCCACAAGAAAAGCAATTACCCCTTTTCCATTGAAACGGTGCTGGTGCTCGTCCCGGAGGAACTGTGAATCTTGTCAGAACCGGTGTGGCGCAAGATCCTATCCTTTTTGGACTTTATTGTGGTTTTTGTTTACAGCTCGAGTTTTACGAACATATTTTTATGACATCTGAATTTGCTACAGTCAGTGATTTAATTATGCAACAAATAAATCAAAACCGTTTTCTGTGGTAAAAGTCAAGATTGTCTAGAGGCTCTGGTACCAGCACCGTCATCCGGTCACTGGGAAATGGGTGAATGCGTGTGTAAGTTTATGTTGCACATTTTGTCAATGTTGCTGCCTAACTTTACTCTCTTTTTCTTCCCTCATTCCCTCATTGTGCCTTTGTCCCCCCAATGGACATCTTAAAATGTCTGTTCCTTCACGTTCTCTTACCTTTCCCTCCCTCCCTCCCTCAATGGTCTTGTTTGTTTCTCTTCTGTGTCCCAACACTATTCCTCATTCTGTCGTCTTTTTGTGTCTGGCTTCCTCTCCCTTGTCCTCTTCGGTCTCTTTGGTCTTCATTAATCGTGTTTACCTTCTCTTCCCTTTATCTTGTGACTTCCTTTCTGTCCCTGTTTTTCGTCTTCGTCTTGCCCCACAACTTGGCCCCTTTCGTATTATTTGGTGCCAGTTTTGGTGACCCCTCTCTTTCCACCACCTCCACTTTGGAGCATATCCCGTCCTCAGCAGCCCGCCCCAGGCCCCTGGTCAGGCAGCAAAGCCTCCAGCAGCCCCTAACCCACCAGCCCCCGCCAGGCCCCAACGACCCCCCAGCCACCTCCCAGAGTCTGGGCCAACTGCACACCGGGCCCGTGGGTGGGGGCCACCGGGGGGGCCCCCGGGGGGTGCGTGGTAGCCCGGCTGGGGCAGGGGCGTCCCGCTACAGGTCGGGTGGAGGGGCACGATCGCGGTCCAATCCTGGAAGCTTTGACCACGTGATGGGACAGATCCGGACCAGAGGCATGGACGTCAAGTCATTCCTGTGAGTATCAAATACCAATCTAATCATTTAAAAAAAAAAACATTTATTAACGTCATCATAACTTAATGTTAACGTTCATTGTCCCTGTAGCTTTTTATTTATTGCCTTTTTTCCAGATCACATATTTTAGAAATCATCATAAGTAATCATTCGAAAGCTTAATTGCTTAAAATTCATCCCATGAAAACCATTGTGAAATTGGACGTTGCATTGCCATGGAATGGGTGGTTTAAAACCTATTGGCGGGCTCAATATTTGTGATATCAACTTGTAATGCATCTAGTCTCTAAGTGGACTTACCCACGATGCTCATCTACTTCCTTCCACTGTTATGATGTCTTCAGTTTTAGCAGCTCATCCTCCAAGTTGATTAGTTGCTCCTGAATTGTACTTCATGCATGTGGCGCTATATTATACACTATAGAGGACCTTGTGATTGAAGCTGAAGTTGGGTATTCAAAAAATAAATAAATAAATAAATAAATAAATAAAGAGGTGAGAGCGATGTTGCCTATGTTCAGAAATTGTATAAACAGCATTTTATCCTATAAAATGGTATTTTGAATAATTTCTATTGAATATTAAATTATATTAATAATATTCACATTTTTACATTAAACAAAACATTTTAAATCAAAATTGTACATTTTATTTGTAGCTACCAGCCGTGGCAATTTAAATAATAAATTTAGACAGCACGCTGTCTCCATTCATTATAATTACTTTTTAATTAATTATTTATGGTTTTAATTCATTTATTTTATGATATCTTTTAATTCTTTTTCTTATTATTTTGTGATTTTGTAACGAATATTTGACTTAAGTCATTTATTGCTTGATTTAAAGGTTATTTCCTATATTTATTGCATTGTATGCCAATGTTTTGTTTGTAAAAGAGTTTTTGATTCTCTGAATTTTATATGGCTCTGGATATTGTGCATTAGCAAGATATAGCAATAATATAAAAATATGGTATTGTATTGATTGTTATATTAGTGTTTGTGGTGCAAGGCCGGCGGAGACACACTGGTTGCGTGGCGTAAGCGTCTCTGCAGCGTGTCCGTTTTTATTTCGGCTTAGAGCTCGCACACTGCTTGCGTATCACATGCGTTTTATAAGCCTCACGGAAAACATGTGCATGCTAGAAATAGAACCGACGCCTATTTCATGCGACATGCAAGCGTGTTGGAAGCCTTTGCAGGCAAAAAACAATAGGAAACTATGTTTATATATAATTTTGTACACGAATACATATTAATAAATTACGATTTTGATGTATGAAAGTCTAGGCTTTGACATAAATTCAGATATCAATGTAATGTAAACAAATAAAAAAATAAATAATAATGATCGATTTTCAAATAATGCCATTATTTTTGCCTATATAGAATTTCATGTCATTTTTATTTTTTTTAACAATCGAGTCCTGGTGTCCACTACAGAGATCATAGCATAACATATGAATAAAATATCTTCTTTTTTTTTTTTCTTATGCTTTCTTATACTCTACTTTTTGGGAAATAGGCTTATTTTACAACTCCCCCAAAGTTAAACAGTTGAGTTTTACCATTTTCTAATCCATTCAGCCGATTTTCTGATATTTAGAAGAATATCAGTAACCAGACAGTTTCTGGTCTCATTGACTGACATGGAAGTCAATGAGACCAGAAACTGTCTGGTTACTGATATTCTTCTAAATATCAGAAAATCGGCTGAATGCATTGGAAAACGGACTCAACTGTTTATATTAACTCTGGGGGAGTTGTAAAATGAGCCTATTTCCAAAAAAAGTGGAGTATCCCTTTAACAATATGATTACGTTCTGGGCCTCAGGAGGATATAAAGATAGGATAGGGTACAATAACAACATAGTGTGTCTTCTGAGTGACGGTCAACCATCAGTCTAAGTATAGGCTCGTTGAAGCTACACAAAATTTGTAAATGTTATTGAAATAAACTGACAGCCCACTTCCATATTTTTCGGATTTTGGAAAGATATGTGATTACAGTTGAAATTGTTGTCGTAAAAGGCAAGAGCAACACACCGCTCATCAAAATGTAGACTGTCCCTCTATGTCACCTATCAGACTGGTGTTTCTGGTGTGCAAAGACACAGAAAACGCGATGCAGCCACGCCACGCTCACACCACGCAGCCAGTGTGTCTCCGGCCTAAGTATTAACTGTATCAGTGTTTGTTTAGGGGCTGTAAATAGTCCGGTTTCTGCATGGAGCCCACGCATGTGCTGCTGGTTGTGTGAATATTCACCATAGATCTTTACTCTGTTTAGAATCTATGAACTGCAGGTTGCTACACCACTCACTTTATGAATGCTTCCATATAACTTCCCCATTTCAATAAATGCAGAATATGATTGATTTTTTTGCCCCCAAGCAAATCCTTGTAATATTCGTGTGGATACCCCCTGGATCCATGTGTTTACTCTGCTGATGCTGCTTTACAGTAGGTCTGTCTGGTGTGCTAGAATAGCCAAATATCTCCAGGGTTATTGATTCAATTTCTCCCTTCTGTTGGTTATGCTAGTTAGGAAGCCTGATGGAGACACCAGCATCCAAAACACACCACATGTGTGTCTTTTGAGCAGGACTGTGTCCCATCTGATCATGCGATGTCCTTTCTTTACGCTCTGTCACTTGGTCATGCTTGATTCATGACTTCTCTTACGCACTCATGCTTGCCCAGGCACTTTGTTTCTCGTCGTGCTCTGTCGATTTACTCATGCCTGATTGCGTCCTGTCTCTCTCTGTGCCCTTCTGCCTCTCTCTCTGTTTGCCCATCTGTTCGGTTTGAGCGTCGTCTTCATGGCTCCACACCTGTCACCTGTGCACCGCAGGGTGGAAGAAGAGCCAGAGGACGTGGATTATTCAACTGTGTCTATCTTTATCTTTAAGCAGACACACATTTCGATCTGCGTCATAGAGGAGGGGAACCTCATTACATAATAGATGAGTGTTTATCCATGTCTGTGGCCCTGTTTACACCTGGTATTAAGATGCTTTTTGGTCGATCAGATCACAAGTAGACAAGGGAGACACATTCCCAGTTACACCTGGTGTTTTCGTCTCTTTTTTGCCACTTCTGTCCTGATTTGTTTTAGGGGAGGCTCTATGGGTGTGTAAATATGGGCTTTTTCATATATTTCAATTTAATAGACAAAATAAGCTCACGCAATTTAACTGCACTTCTACAGCATTTATTAATCTTTGTTAATTTCAACATTTACTAATACATTAAAATCAAAAGTTGTATTTGTTAACATTAGTTCATGCACTGTGAAGTAACATGAACAAACAATGAACCGCTTTATCTTTTTTTTATCTATCGCTAATAAAGATTAACGAATACAGTATCAAATGTATTGCTCATTCATTGTTAGTTTATATTGACAAATGAAACCTTTTTACCAATAAATGGACTTGTGATTTCTTTACTGCTGTGGAATAGTGGTGTAGTCAACACCGTATTGCTAAGGCCAAGAAAATTAGGTCTTAACAACTAAATCAAATATCCAATATCTTTCATGAAACCCATTCAAATATGTGAATACAGAAAATAGAAGAATGAATGAACTGCTTTTCTATTATCTTAACAAATGTACAAATTCAATTCTGTGTGTGTGTGTGTGTTTGTGTGTCTACGATCTTACACTCAAGTCTGTTTGAGTGTGTATCTGTACCAAGGTCATTTAGCAGTTTACAATCCCTATAGGTGATTGTGTGTGTGTGTGTGTGTGTGTGTGTGTGTGTGTGTGTGTGTGTGTGTGTGTGTGTGTGTGTGTGTGTGTGTGTGTGTGTGTGTGTGTGTGTGTGTGTGTGTGTGTGTGTGTGTGTGGTAAATGGTTTAGAAGTCAGTATGTGTTCTCCACTGGCAGATCAACTCTACACAGCATTGATCTCCTGTCCTCACCATCATTACTAGCATGATTAACTGTCAGAGAAAAGTGGAGAGAGAGAGAGAGAGAGAGAGAGATAGAGAGAGAGAGAGAGAGAGAGCGAGAGAGAGAGAGAGAGAGAGAGAGAGAGAGAGAGAGAGTGTGTGTGTTCACACCCAGTCTGAGGAAGCGAATATGATTTCCATTTGGTCATATAAAACTTGCCATTTTTGTTTTATTTTAGAGTTTCTGACATATTTTTTTTTGCGGGAACAGTGAAGAGCACAACTTGTGCTCTACCTGCCAGACAACAACTCAAACAAAAAGATATTTTAATCTCCCTGTTGGTTCATTCTGCCAATTAAAAAGTTTGGACACACTTGAGTGAATTTGTGTTTCTTATCATCTTAAAAGCAGTTTGATGTGAAGGTATTTGCTTATTTAGTAGAAACATTATTTTATTTATTTATTTATTATAATTTTTTATTATTTCATTTTACAAGAAACACATACTGTATAGATATTTGCTCTCTTCATAATTTCTATACTTCATTATAGAGACAATTTAGAAGTATATTTTGATGACTCTTATCCTAAAATGTTGAAAATGGTAATAAAATCTGAATATGGGTGAGCGTGTCCAAACTCTTTACTGGTAGTGTAAATGTGTGTGGCGTATAGATTTAATATTTGTGTGTCACAAGTTTCGATTTTAATCTCCAGCACAGTTAATATCATTTAGCACACTGGCAATAATCTTTCACTTTACAGGATTGTGTAACTGTAACCGGCTCTAGCTCTAATTCCCTGATACCATGATTGTCTGA
Source organism: Pimephales promelas (assembly GCF_016745375.1). Next base: position 25,092,884 of record NW_024121876.1, on the reverse strand, counting down.
CAGGCAATTAAGCTCCTGCCTGCTCAGGCGACGTGAGTGATTTGTGCTGTATAGCGCCGGAGCCGTGAAGCTCTGGCCTCGTGAGTGTTGAGGTTTTACTAGTGGACCTTAGCAGTGCTGCGCTTTATTGATTTCAACGCACACAACAACAAATCAATGGTGAACAGATGAATATACACTCACCTATTATTAGGATTATTAGGAACACCTGTTCAATTTCTCATTAATGCAATCATCTAATCAACCAATCACATGGCAGTTGCTTCAATGCATTTAGGGGTGTGGTCCTGGTCAAGACAATCTCCTGAACTCCAAACTGAATGTCAGAATGGGAAAGAAAGGTGATTTAAGCAATTTTGGTTGTTGGTGCCAGACGGGCTGGTTTGAGTCTTTCACAATCTGCTCAGTTACTGGGATTTTCATGCACAACCATTTCAAGGGTTCACAAAGAATGGTGTGAAAAGGGAATAACATCCAGTATACAGCAGTCCTGTGGGCGAAAATGCCTTGTTGATGCTAGAGGTCAGAGGAGAATGGGCCGACTGATTCAAGATGATAGAAGAGCAACTTTGACTGA